>LPNX011089202.1:22033-54026 GCA_001517045.1 Pseudotsuga menziesii
TATGATAAAAATAAACACAACCAGCTACGGTCGCGGCAACTAAATTGAAGGGGCATGATTTTCTAAGGATAAGGGGGGGTGAAATATTTAACCTATGGGGCAATGGGGAAAATCCAAATGTCTATGAGAAAACCCATCAAATTGTCAACTACCTTTCTTGTCTTTTTTTCTCCAATCATTTATTTCTGCCAGAATGTGGTTGAGTTAGTTATTGCATGGAAGGGGAAGAGTATGGGCAACCAAATTCGAATTGGGCAGAGACCCATTTTTGAAAAACGTGTTCTGACTTCCTTGGCAAGGAAAATGTCCAAAAACGTATGCCATTCTTCCATACATCCACGTTTTTCATTTTCCTGTCCATTCTCCTTCACGTTGGGGTTTTTGGAGCAGCTGGAGTTTTTCCTGTGTCTTTCATTCCACGATTTTGGCTGTTGGCTTCATTTTTCCCCAGGGATTGGAGGTCGTTTTTGTAATGCCAGGGCCTGGGTTGGGCCAGGGCCTGGAGCTGCTGGTGCATTTTCCATTCACATTTTTGGCTGTCTCACTGGCTATTGGTCTCACGCACTGGCTATTTGGGGTGTTTTTCCCTGCTGTGAGTTGTGCTCACTGATAAGCTACAGGATTGTGTGTTTTCCCCCATGTTGTGAGTCGTTTTTGCTGTTACGTATGGGGCTGTGTAATTCGTGTTTTTTACTGTTCAAGCTGTGTTAGCTAAATTGATTGCCTGAGTGCAATGGTTGGTCTTTGGACTGTGTGAGGAGTAAGGATTTTGGCTTGGTTGCTTGACAAACCTGGTGCTATAAACCACACAGACAAAACTAGAGGGCTGGCCTTCTTCTCCATCACCCCTGAATAGCACTGGAAGGGAATGCAGGGCCTGAGGGACCGTGTAACAGAGAAGGGACTGATTCCTTGTGTTGGGTGTGGATGGGTGTCTTAGAGGTCAGGCTAGTTTTGGTGTAGGTGTTCTTGGCTCTGTAATGAGCTCACCAGCTGAGCAATTTTCCTTCTCCAGCTCCTTAATGGCCTGATAAACCCAACTCTGTTGGCTTGGCTATGTGTTTTGGACATCCTTGGCTATGTGTAAGCCTGCTAGTTCCCTTATTCCTTGGAGAATCATGCCCAGCTCGGGGGTGGCAGCATTGCTGAGAGATTAAGGAGCACACCGGCCTATGGTTGGGTGGAACGTTGCAGCGACGTAGCCGGTTGCGGAGCAAAGCGTTCATAAGATAAGTGGTCTTGTGTATTTTACCTCTGCAACTATATTTCTATTAATGAAAATGATGAACATGTTGAAGAATGCTTGTCTAAATGCATGTTGATTCCACTGTACAAGGATAATTAATCATAGTTGTGCATAATCTACAATTGTAGTTGTCTATGTTAAATGAATTGCATTTAGGCATGTTATACTGCAATGCATTCTCTCTTTCAGCATTTTGTTTTAAGTAATTTTTAAGCCTGTACATGTTCATGGATTTCAGCTGTGTAAAATAAATGTTCAATGTGCATGTTTAGGCATTCTGTTTATGAATTTTTATTCCTGCATATGTTTATGGGCGGTTAGCCCGGTCTGATAGAGCTAGTAGTCGCGTTCTCCTTGCCGGTCGGAGGCATGGGGACGTGACAAGTACATTATCATCTACATCTTTAGTATGTGAATACTGAACTATCACCATCTGTATCTCCAGTATGTGAATACTGAAAGCATCATCATCTATATCTTCAGTATAGAAATACGAAATCATCATCATCTGCATCTACAGTATGTAAATACTGAAACATAATCATCTGCATTTTATCTCGTATGTAGAAATACTATATTTCTATGTGTTACAATCGAAACACAGGGTTCTCTGTCATCACAAATCTGGTTATCACATAGAATCATTGTAGTATCCATCTTCAGGTCAAAGAGACCTGATATCAGCTTCTGAAGCCATATGACTTCACAACTTAGCAGAGCAATCTACTATGTATTTTGCTTCAGTCTTGCTATGAGAAGCACTGGACTGTTTCCTGCTAAACCATGAACTCATAGTAAACCCCAAACAAAAGGATCTACATAATGTGTTTTTCCTATCTGAGATACTTTCAGCCCAAACTGCATCTGTGTAGCCATACAATCTATACTCATGGCTACCAGCATAGTATAGACCAAATTCTATAGTCCCTTTAAGATATCTCATCACATGTTTTGTGGCTACTAGGTGAACCCGTCTTGGTTGAACAAGATATTGACTTAAGGTGTTCATAGCAAAACAAATGTCTGGTCTGGAATTTGTTAAGTACATTAATGAGCCAATGATCTGTCTGAATGAGTCACATCCACTAACTCTGATGAGTCATCAGCTTCAGGTTGGAGTCCATGGGTGTGGCCATGACTTTGCATTCCAACATATCAAATATTTTCATACTTTCCCTAATTGAGAAAGATTCCTTCATATTTCTGGACCTAGGAAATAAAGTATTAGACCAAGGTCTAAATTCTTCAGCAGAATTCTTCTTGCATTCTACAATTTGTTTCTCATTCCCTGTCAGAAATAGGTCATCCACATATAATAACAGGATGCCAGGTTCATCTTCTACAACCTTGAGATAAAGGTTAGGATCAACTTTACTCTTGGCAAATCCCATGCTCGTCAAGAAACTATCTATTCTTCCATACCAAGCTCTGGGAGCTTGCTTCAGACCATAGAGGGCCTTCTTCAACTTGCATACGTGAGTCCATCTGTCTTCAACTTCAAATCCTTGTGACTATTTGATGTAAAACTCTTCCTCAATCATACCATTAAGGAAGGTTGTTTTCACATCCATCTGGTGTAAGTCCCACTCCATCATGGATGCAAGTGCCATGATAGCTCTAATCGAAGTATACCATGCTACTGGGGCAAATGTCTCTTCATAGTCAATTCCCTCTTTCTGAGAGAAACCTCTGGCAACAAATCTTGCTTTATACTTCTCAATACTTCCGTCAGCTGCATGCTTTATTTTGTATATCCATTTGGAGGATACTATACTCTTTCCTTCTGGTTTGGGAACTGTATCCCAAACATCATTCTATTATTCTTTCATCATAGCATCTTTCATGAGTTCATCTTGTTAGGTCATTAGCATATCCTAGTCTTCTGCATTCAACCTTGAAGGTTGGAACCCACTTTACTCTTGGTAAAGTCTCGATCCATCACGAAGCTATCCATTATGTCGTACCATGTCGAACTCAGATATCTTCTGTAGTCACTCCCCCTGAAGTGGAGTATCATCTTTCCTCTTCATTTTGTACAGGTGGTTCTATGCTTGATATATACTTGTCAATAGAGTATGTCATGTCATAGTCTATTCTTTCTGAGGCAAATCACGAACCTTGCTTTGTACACTTGTTCTTGTAGATCCATATGGAAGATACTACGTACTTCCCTTTATGTCTTGAAATCATATCGTATACATCATTCCTTATGATCAATTGTTATTCTTTGATCATAGCATTCTTTTCTTCATCTTGAGTTATCTCTCGTACCCATGGTGGTCTTCATCCTTCGAGGTGGATCTACCGCTCTCTGAAGCTCTTTCTTTTGTCATGGTGTCTCTGAACCTGGGAGATTCAGATTCATGTTTATTTGAGTGAATCTTGAATTGTCTCCACTTGTTCTTCGGAACAAGTCTCATCCTTCTTTTCTTGTAGGAGGCTGTGCAGGACCTTTCCTACAAAAATGCACCAGTTGCATGGTTAGAACTATTTCATAAAACATATGCATAACAACAAATTCTTATGCATCATGCAACTATTTAGCCAATACAGCATTCATCCATATCTCACGGAAACTTTCTAGATGCCTTCTATCTCTATCATCATGATTGAGATTGTGCACTAATCTAATATGTTAGCAAAGAGGTTTCATTCTAGATAAGTAGCAATGGAGAGATGTATAGCACCATGAGCTATTTACCCATCACATGCATATTAGTAGTATACAATCGTTAATGCAAACAATCTATCATGCATAACACATTAACTAAATATAATCAAATGCATAACAAAACAATATCATTTAATACTTATCTTTTGTTTGTTTCATGGGTAGACTCCTTCTTGATCATTCTGCTTCATCATCTTCTTCATTCATGAAATCATCATTTCTTATCTAAATGATAAGACGAATAAGAGGTTCTTTAGGAATTGAGTTCTTCACATTCCTCGTCGCTTGAGGGATCTTCTTTGAATGGTGAGAGCTTGATCTTTAATTGCTCCCGTCTTCTTCTTCTTAGAGTCAGCTAAAAGTAATCACTTCCTTCTGGCACGCATTCCTCGCATGAATGCCCATGATCCTGGGAGGCCATTCAAGGTGGCTATCACCACTTCTGTATTCTTCACTTCTTCTTTTACCACTTCAAGATGTTCTGCATTCTATATATTAACATTCTTCAACTATTTTCTCAAAGCCATCTTCTGATTTATGTTCTTATCTTCAAATAGCTTGATCAAGGAATCAAACATGTTTGGTGTCTTTAGGGAAGACACTTGTGATACAAGTTGATCCTTGATTGAATCAACAATGATTTTCTTGGCCTTGATCAAGTTCTTCTTGTGTAAGGCTTTGAGCCTCATCTCCTTTTGGAACTGGAACCTCTCTACTCATGTAGGTGTCCAATTCATTTTCTTCAGATACATCAAATACTTCCATGCTTGGAATTTGTCAAATTTACCAAGCTTGTCATCAAGCTGATGTGATATATCACTTTGAAATGAAAACCTCAAATGCAAATAGAAAAAGATTAGATCTTACCAATTTGAGGTGTCCGTCCTGCTTCCGGAGCTCGCTGATCAAGGGTTTGTTAGAGAAACCCTAATTTTAAAAACTTGGAATATTTTAGATCTGATTGTATAGAAAGATAGATCTCTTCAAATGGAGCTGTCCAATGTACTCCTTTTCTTAAAACAATGGAGGGAAGCTCCCGAAACAGGAAGCCCTAGTTTTCCAATTTCTTCTGCAGAAATACCTGTTACTATTTCTATGATATCTCCGAAGTTACTAATCCTATGTGTCTACAATTTCCCACTAAGGTAACCTTACATGTCCCTGATCCAAAACCATAGGTTTCATCATAATTGGTTTCACCAATTGGGATTTATGATCATTTTCCCAATGTGACATGTTACAGGACTGTTCAGAACAGTGCGGTTGTACGGCATGCCACGTGTCACTGGTTCATCTTCAGGTTCTGAAATTTGGATCAAAGAAATTAAAGGCCGTTCTCTTTCTGGAAAATCTTCAAGAATTCCATTTGGACCTATGTAGCCCATTCTACAGCAATTCTCCCCAGGTGTCCTGTTTAGGGATGACTTCTGAAAGAGGCTGGAACCCTAACTTGGAGGGATCGTATCTCCCAGAATATAGTGAATCTGAGGCTGAATTTCGGACACAGTGTAAATCAGGATTTTATCTTCGGCCTCTACAATTTTCAACTCCTAATCCTTCGCCAATATCAGGATATAGTGAATGTACCAAAACTTAGCAGTTTTAGTATTTAGGGTTTTTCTAGATCGGGGTCAAACTAGGGTTTGACTTTCCCAGAGTTTCACCCAACTAAATTTCTTGATCCAGGTCTCTAAACTTCGATTTTTATGAGTAGAAAAATCCTATGATGGGATCACTAAAAAATTCTTCTTCTGTGGAAAGCCCTAATTTTCCGCACCAAAACTAAAAATGCTCGGAATCAAATTCTGCTTCGACAGAAAGATGCACCCTTCAATGGAGAGTCAGTCTAGCCTTCTTTTGTTGATCGATCATGGATAGAGACCAAAAAAAATAAGAACCCATAGATTCTTTAGCTGCACAATTTCTTCTTTCAGGGTGGCTCTAATACCATGTTAAATTTTCATATGCTTAGCTAAGACATCAGTACTTCATTTCATTTTCATAACAAAGGCATATAAACAAGATCACTGAAAGATAGACAAGCACAACCATACAAAAGGAACACAAAGATTTATCCTGGGAAAACCCTAAAGGGAAAAACCCAGCAAAAGATTCCTCAATATAGATGCCCCAAAAAGATAAAAGATAAAATATCAAAACAGCAAGGAGATCAAAGCATGATCCTCCTCCTTCTCCAGCTACTTCTCTTCTCCACTAATGCGCTACACAAGTGAGAGTGTGTGTTCCAAATGAGGAGCACTACACCTCTATTTATATTCATCCGTTCACTTAAGTTAACTCATCTGTCATGTAGGCTCGAGTTAATCATGTAGACTCGAGTTACACATGTAGGCTCAAGTAACCACACTGGGGTGCTAATGACCCACCTTTACAATTAGAGGGGATTGCCTCATGACTCTTATTAGTTCTTCCGATTAGGAGCATCGGGGTACAAATTAATACAAGTGGTTCTCCCGGTAGGACCATCGGGGACCACAAAGAAATACATATAGAATATTCTTCGAAGTTACAATAATTCAACACAATACATAACAAGAAATCACATAGACACATCTATTTACCTTGGAAAACCGCATGCAAGGAAAAACCAGCACCACCAACTGAGCTAAGAGAGCTAGCCACCACTCACCCCATGTCACTTTACAATGGAGCCTCCTCAAGCCTTATAAAGACATCCCTACATGTAATACCATGGGACAATACCATGGGCTACAACAAACCATGTGCTAGAACTAAACCACCTTTGACTCATTCCCAAGTCAAGGTTAACCCTAACACATGGACTAACAAGACAGTAGGTGTGGGTCACATAGCTTCTCGTCTAGACAAGTTTCTTGTTTGCATCAGTCTACTCCAAGTGAGATATTCTTATCAATTCCAAATCCTCTCTAATGCGATCTCAGATCATCATCCAATCGATTTATATGTTGAATAACATGAGAACAAAGGCTCCATCCCCTTTCGTAAAGCACGAGGAATTTTTCCAACTGATTGAGAATTCTGAAGGGGTATCCTTCTTAAATTTGGGAGTCCAAGCTACGTGCCATAAAATATACTCTAAAATTTTGGGCCAAAAATCATTTCAACCCCCCCCCAAAGAGAAAGAACCCAATTACAACACGAATTAAGTGAGCACCAGGAGAAGATGGAGGTTGCGGAAGTCACTAGAGAGTTGTTTCAAAGAGAGTGGCATCTCAATTATAAGTTAAAAAGAGGATTTTCTCCATGAAGAAGAAAGCTGGCGATTAAAATCCCGTGCTTTGTGGTTAGATTCTAAAGAATAGAACACTAAATTTTCTCATCGTCAAGTGAAAGTTAGGATGCATATCAATTCAATTCATGAAATTCAAGATAAGGATGGAGGAAAAGTTTAAAGTGCTCCTGATATTCAGGAGGAGGCTTATAGATTCTTTAAATGTATTTACATTGAACAAGAGGTTGTTTACTCTCCTTCTAAAGATAATTTGCTTGATAATATTCTGAATCTGATCACCAAAGTTGAAAACAGTACTTTAATTAAAGCTATCTTGTAGGATGAAGCTTTTGAAATGATTTATGGGTTAGGCTTGGATAAGTTTGCTAGACCAGATAGTTTCCCAATTCATTTTTTTCACACTTGTAGGAGCATTATCAAGGTCGATTTGTATAAAATGTTGAATTGGACAAAAGGTAGAGAGAAAATTGGTGGGTCAACTAACTCTTCCTTTCTGGTTTTAATACTTAAAGAATCAAGGCCAACTTCCCTTGCTCAATTTCATCTGATTTCTCTCTATAACTCTTCCTATAAAAATCTGACAAAAATCTTAGCCAATCATTTAAAATCTCTTGTTCCTTGATTAATTTCGGAAGCACAAGGTGGCTTTGTTGAAAAAACACATATAGTAGACAATATAGTGTTGGTCCATGAAGTAATTCATTCAAGTTTCACTTGAAAAGAGTAGGGGATGGTTATCAGACGGATCTAGCTAATGCCTTTGACAAAGTCCGCCATAGCTTTTTGTTTGAATTTCTTAATAGTTTTGGCTTCTCATTTGGCTTCATAAAGTGGATAAAACCATGTATTAGTCGACCCTCGATTGCTCCGTTGATAAATTGGAGGCCAAATAAATTTTTGCAGGCCTCAAGAGGACTTAGCCAGGGATGTCTTATGTCCCCTTTTCTTTATATTATAATGGCAAAAACATTCGTTGATGATATTGTTATGTTTAGTGGAGCCTCAGTGACAAATGTTATTCATTTCAAGAGATCATTAGATCAATTTCTTGCATGCTTTTGGAGGGGAGATAAACAAAGGGAAGTATAAAATATTTGGTTGAGACATTTCACCTCTTTTAATGAGGAGTATTGTGAGAGAACTTGGATTTGTCGGTACTCTAATTGGGATACTTTTAAGTACCTCGACATCTCTATAGCTCAAAAGAGAAGTACAAGTAGAGATTGGGAAGCGGTTCTTCAAAACTTAAAGGACAAACTTCACAGGTAGGGAATGAGTTGATTAAATCCTAAAGGAAAAGTGGCCCTCATCAGGTCTATTCTCTCCTCCCTTCCCCCTTTTCAATCTTCTTCTCTTTTAGCACCAAAAGGAATAATGTTAAAGTTAGATACTTGCATAAGAAACTTCTTGTTGCAAGGATGTAAAACCTATAAAAAAAATTACATTTGGTAAAATGGAATACAGTTTTATCTTCTAAAGGTCATAGAGGGTTTGGAATTTGTGATCATAGAGGGTTTGGAACTTAGCTATGGGAGATAAATTGATTTGGAACTTAGTGTTTGGAAAAGATGTATGGTGGAAGAATATCATAAGAAAATAAATCTCTTAGGTTTGAGATTACACTACATTGATAATTGTTTTTGGGATCATCAAGGTTCTAATATTTGGTGCCTTTACATAGCTTTAGGAAATATTATTCAAGTAGGGCTCTATTGGGTCCCAAGAAATGGTCAAAAAATAAACATTTGGAGTGACTCCATCCCGACAATTGTTCCTTTAATTCAAAATGAGGATTTGCACGATTTGAAGTTTTTGTTAAGCAACAAAAAAATTAATACTTTGTATGAATTTTCTATCTGGGATTCCAATGGGAATTGGATTGATTGGAAAACACTAAATCTTCCTGTTGAACTCCAATCCTCAATGGGCACTATTCTTTTCCTTCTTCATGGAGATTCCCCTGTTAGTCTTCAATTCTCTGACTCTAGAGGTTGGAGGAAGATGGGAAATTATTCGATGAAAGAAGGCTATGAAAAACTCTGCATGAAACAAACTTCTCTCCCCTTTTAGAGAATATGGGTGAAAGTGTGGCAGCAGAAAAAAAAATCCCAAAGGTGAATGTTTTCTATTGGCCATTGATTCATGGAAAAATTCTTAATATTGAGAATCTTAAAAAAGAAATATTGAAGGTCCTTCCATGTGTGCTCTTTGTAAACTTTCTAAAGAAACCATCCCCCATCTCTTTTTTCACTACACATATATAAATATGGCTTGGGGAATTATTGTTAAGGAACTTCATATAAATCTCATTCTTCCTAAGGAATGGGAAGGTTTCTTTCTTCACAAGAATAATTTTTATCCTACATCCCTTATTTGGAAACCTATCTTGCTAAGAATTCAGACTCCTCTCCCAATATCTGTTTTTTGGAAAGTCTAGACGACGAGAAACTATAATATCTTTGAAAATAAAATGATTTTGGAAATATATTCTACCATCTTTACTAGATCTCTCTTAGGGGAGGCTATCCATAGGCGAATTAATAGCTTAAACAACTCTGAGACCCGGAGTATGGATGAAGAAGAGTGGGTGAAATATTTCACCAAACAGAATTTGCTTCAGTGCTCCTGTCCAATTTTGGAATCTAAGATCCCTCATTGGTAGTTAAGAATGAATCAATTGGAATTTTAAAAATGGCTTTAGAATTTGCAGTCTCATTTCCTGTTCTTTGATGGTTCCTCGAAGGGTAACCCATGGGAGATAAGTGCGAGAGAGTTCATTTTTTATCTTAGAGGAAAAGAAGTTGTTTCGTATGCATTTGGCCTTGTCATATCTTCAAATAACTTGGCAGAGTGATACACACTTTACTTTGGATTACGGTATGTTGTTGTAAAGGGAATTATCTCACTCACTATCATTAGAGATTCTCTTATAATTATAACTCAGCCAAGGAGCATGACAAAACTAGAGGATTCTGTTGCAAATTGACTCCATCTAAGAATAATTGATTTTCTCTCTCTAATCCCCTCCCACCAGCTCTTTCACGTTTGAAAAGAAAATAAAACTGAATCAATTTCTTTGGTCAATCTAGCTTCTAGCATGTCTGAGGCGAATTTTAAAGAGAATGGAGTTCAAAATTTATGTTATCTTAAAAAAAATTGATGAAATTGCTCTTTACTAGTTGGAGGTTGGTCTTTCAAGTTTTATTTATTATTGATTTGAAGGTTGTCCAGTTGGTGTATGGAAGTGGTGTTTTTGCTTTTTGTTGCAAATTCTCAAATTGGAAGACTGTAATTATGTTGTTTCTAGAAGAAGCTCTTAAGCTATTGGATGCAAAACTTTTAGTAATAATCTGCTAAATTTCTTTATATTATATATATGAAAACATATAAATAAATTGAATGTTTAAAGGTTAAAAGCAAATGTAAAAGAATTTGCTAAATTTCTTCATATCATATCATATCATATCATATATATATATATATATATATATATATATATATATCAAAACATATAAATAAACTGAATGTTTAAACGTTAAAAGCAAATGTGAACAAACAAGACGAATTAAAAAGACAAAAGGCTGAATAATTAGAAAAAAATTATTACATGAAGAAATAATGAAGTCAAGTGAAAATTTAAATTAAATTAATAATAAATAATAAGTGAAAATAAACCAGCGTAGATCCAAATCCTAGGCTCTATCAAGCGCCGAGATGGATCGAATCTCTCGAGGTGCAAACCTCTTCTTAGGTATCCATTGATTTGATTCAAACCAAAAGACACATCTTTTTATTTAAGGTCCACATATAATTTTATTATTATTAATATTTAATATTATTTATGGCCGACATATAATATTTTTTATTTTGTTAGGAACGAACATTGCATCATTTCCCCACACATGGTTTTAAAACCATATGCAAGGCCCTCCTACAATCATGGGTTGTTTAGGAGGCCTTGCACATGGTCTTAAAACCATTTGCAAGGACCTCCTAAACCATGGGTTGTTTAGGAGGCCTTGCACATGGTTTGAAAACCATGTGCAAAGCCTCATAAATCATGTACAATAAAACCATGGGTTGTTTAGAATGCCTTGCACATAGTTTTAGCACATGGTTTTAAAACCATGTGCAAGGCCAACATTTTTTTGCGAGTAATTCAATTTTTTGTTTTTTTCTTGACCCACATATTTTTTTTACGAATACTTAAATTTTTATTTTTTTATTGTTTTGTTAGGTAGGAAGATTACATCTCCCCCATATTAGATTGTTTTTGTGGCCGACATTTATTTTTGCCTATTAGAAAATTTATTTTTTATTAATAAAAATAACGTTTCGAAAGTGATATTATTTTTTATTTTGTGTAACAAAATCTCTCCCATAATATTCACTATCACTATTATTTTTTGCCGACATGTTACAAACGTTACATCACCTTACAAGATCTCTCCCATAATATTCACTATCACTATTATTTTTTGCCAACATGTTATAAACATTAGTAACGTTACATCACGTTACAAGATCTCTCCCATAATATTGACTATCACTATTATTTTTTGCCGACATGTTACAAACGTTAGTAACGTTACATCACATTATAAGATCTCCCCCATACTGGGTTGTAGAGCGCCTCTCGGCGCAATTACTAATCAAATTAAAATTAAATAGTTAATTAAGAAAAATTAACAAACTAAATTTATAATAATTAATTTAAATATATGAAATTTTATGTAAAAGAAAATTGATTAATTTAAATATATGAAATTTTATGTCAAAGGAAATAAACAAGAAACCAAAGGATGAAGTTTGTTTGTTTATTTATTACAGGGTTGTAAAATTTATTATAGCTTTGCTGATTTATTTATAATGTTGTAAAATCTATCATAACTTGGTTGTTGATTTGTGATGATGATTGTCATTTATTTATTGGTTGTTATATGTGAATGTAGGTTGATTCATCATTTTAATTCAAAAAAAAATTATGACACATGAACTGATTTTCTATAGTGGGGTAGATTATATTTTTGTCAGAGATATTTGGGTCTTAGATCGTTAACCTATTTCTTTATGTATGAGGAATATGAGCTTTTAACCAATTAGAAGTAGTTTTAGGTCTTACTCCACGACCAAAAGGTAGTTCCATCCTAAATAGTAGTTTTCACAATAAAACTAATGTCCCGTGTGGTCATCATGGGGATAATGTGTTCTTTAGTAGCACCTAACCTTAAATCCATATAAGATATGAGATATTGCTCTATTGTATTGTGTGTTTTTGTTTTATTATAATCTAAATTATGGTTAGATAAATGATTATTGTGTGAGTTAAATGTGATTGGTTTTATTATTATTATTGATTTTAAAAATAAATTATTATTCCTTTAATGAATATAATTGGGTTTGAGTTGTGATTTTTTTTTAATAACAAGAATGGTTTCATTGATTGTATTAAAATATGTTGTAGTGAAGTTGCATAATGCAATAGTTGCAATATATAAGCAAGACCGATCTTAAGGATTTGCTCAAAATTTGTGCCATGCTGAGGCTAATATAAAATTACTCTTATTCTTACATATCTCGTTGGTTAAGTAAATCCCACAAAAAGGTACTTAGAAACAAAACCTATGGGTGATACTTGATTTAAACTTTGTTTAGAATTGAGCATACTTGGTTTTATTGGTTTTAAGGAAAAAGGTCTTTGTAATGCCTCTATTCGCATTATAAATTTTAATCTAATTAAACATTTATTTTCTTTTGATTTTAGAAAATGCATAATATTGTCAATACAAGTTCAATAGTGGATTTCTTAAATATATGACTTAGTAACATATAAACACCATGTAACCATAAAAACATATAACTAGTTTATAACATCATAGAATTACTTATAATCACAAGAAACATACCTCTTGATGATTGATAAGAATGGTGAGGGAGACCGACCAAAGCAAGCTTTCATCTTCTCCTCAAGTTGCTTCCATCTTCATTTCCCAAAGCAAGACTGCGGTTTTACCTCCCAACCAACTAGGGGTCTAGTCGATTCCCTTGCCCCAAGAGCCATCCTCCTGAACTCTTGGACCTTCATGCCCGATACCCCCAGAGAACAAAACAATGATGCATGAGTAAGCTATGTATCAATACTTCTAAGAGTTCTCAAACTCTTCCAACTCTTCCAAAACTTCTCATCCCCAAAATATCCCAAAATCCCCAATCCCTTCCAAAACTCTCACAAAATATCTTCAAGAAAAGAACCTCCCATCTTTCAATCTCAAGTCTCCTATTTATAACCCAAAAGTCCTCATCCTCTTCATTGTCCATCAATAAATTCTAATATAATAATATTCACACTCAATAAATTTATTTTCTCAAAAGAAATAACAAGTTGATTTAAATAAATCAAATATGTTGCAAAGAAGTCTTGTTTCTCATGATATTATCTTAAATGCAACTATGACAAGTCCTTTCTAAAATTTATGCAACCCTATCTATCCATTTATTTACATTACCCTCCCATACATAAGTCAAATAAGATATTTACATATACTATATGATATTGTGATATATGTCATGTTATATATATAATTATGTATATCATTCAACAATCTATTAGTTTATTTAAATATAAACTATAATGAACAAGTTGACAAACTCTCTCACACACACACACACATATATATATCAATACTTATTTATACTTTCAATATATAAGTACTACTACAATAATTCATCAACCAAGTAACTAAAAATTAATATAACCATGTTAATTTATCCATCAATTAACCAATCATAGTAATGTCATCAGGAATTGACGTATACGTGGCTAGTGCACACACCTTAAGCATGGGTACTAATAATCACTTTTAATTCCTCAATGCATTATTATTATATGTTTGCAAACAACATACAAAAGACCAACATAAACAATGCATCATTTCTCATTCATAATCATTCATACAAAAGTAATAAAATTGAATTACATAAACATAATAAAGCATTAAGCATATAATCATAATAGTTTTTATCAATGAAGAATGCCATCCAATCCATCATCAGTCCCATCCATCCCCATCAATACTCAAACAACCTAATCACCACTACTTCCATCTCCTAACCTCACCATCCCGTCCTCTGCTGGAATATACTGTGGCGTCGGGTACACCAACCTAACCACATATAGAATCCGTAAGCGGAAGTATCAAGTCCTACAAATAGACCAAGCTTCCCTAGCAAACACCCACTAGTCATCATCACACGTCTAAGGGAGCATGCTCAACACAACCCTCCCACGACTCCGGGTTTCAGGGGATAAACAGTGGGAAATGCCTCCATCCCCCTGATAGTACTAGGGTCAACACCCTACATCAACTCTACTCTACCATCATTGTCCTAAGGGGTCTCGTCATTGAAGAACCACTTTGGGCAAGTCGTAGTTCCTGTCAAAAATCACACTCACCCAGAAGTCTAGAGATATTGGTATTCAAAATTAAACATCATGAAAATTGATAGAATAGCATTATCTTCTTGATGTCCAAGACATCTCGTGCCCCTATGCACTATAAGAATCTAGTTATCTCACAGCCAATCAACATGTGGGTTAGCTCACCACTGACATAAAGCTCATGTATAAACATAGTCAACTCTTTCAAGTGTTAATCCATGTCACTAAAACAACATTTAATATAATCATGTAAGTATCTTTGAAACATATATTGTACTCGTTCTATCTAAGTGTACACCTCAACTGACATTCACATATCAATATCCCATATTCAATTGCATGTTCAAATGACATAACATATTCATCAACATTGATAAAACAAAATGATAAGTTCCATTTACTATCACATATCTAGGGAGTCCATATGGTCATCCATATGTTCATATAATAATAGTCTTAATAAATGTAACTGTGTCAAATACATAATAAGCAATTAAAATGTTGAGTTAATTTATCTTAGAGTTTAAATACCAAATGTCAAAATATGGAGCATTACAATCTTTCTTATTAGATTTCATGTTATCTTGGAGTTGGTAAAAACTTGACAACCAAAGAAAGAAGTCACCTGCATGCTCTTCTTCTATGTTTTTGCTTTACCAATATATCCATCATTATGGTTTCTTAAAAAGTTTGTTGATGCTCTAGCTCATATCATTGTGGTGACTAAAGATATGGAATTTATGATGCCATTAATTAAATCCTCTTGCCTCCTTAGAAATCGTCTAATCTCTTGGATGTTCCTCTTACAATCCTAAGCATCGCTATCCATATTGGCTTATGGTTTATTCAGATTTTGTTAAACGCAACTTCCCCATGGTACAAATTTATTAATGCAACCTTTCAACAGAATATATAGAGAGAGACATGATAGTCATTTAACCCCGAGGCGCTAACGTTTAAGAAAAAAACATGAAAATGTTGAACATAGTTAATATTTTGGCTAGATAACCTCCCCACAAAACATAACTAAGATCGCAACTACCACCCCACTACAAACTTATTTTTAGAAAACAATTTCTTTAATATTTATGGAAAAAATATTATTAAAATTATTAATTTAGTTTTTTGAAATATAAATATATTTAGGGTGATGAGATTCTTTAATATATCAATATAATGAAAAAAAAATTATGTTAAAAAAATACAAATTCTAACTATAAAATGAGAGTTTATGATGATGATGATGGTCTTTAATGTTCACTGAAACCAAATTTGGTCTATTGGACCTTAAGAGAAAGGACAAGGTAGAGATTATTTGATTTGTTTTAAGATATTATTCTTATGTTCAAAAAGCTTAAAGAGAAGTGTCTCTACCTCACTATAGTTTTGAGGGGAGAGAATGTTAGAAATGTCAATGTTGGAGCCAAGATTATGGAATTGAGATCCATTGTGGGTGTAAGCACGACATTATAAGAGAAAGTGATTTTCATCTTCAACGCTCATAGACTACCACAGAGGGGAAATCCTTTCAAACCACGACGTTTTAGGGGTTGTCCAATGTCCTATTTCACTATGAGGCTCATGAGAGTTCGTTCTAATCTTGGCAATATCAACTTTTTTCTTTGAGCTCGTTAAGATATAAAGATAATTTTGATCCTTAATATTAAGGTTAATGATTTCTTTAAATATCATAATTTTCATTTAACCTCTAAGTCTTCCTTGCCCCACATTTTCTCTTTAAACGTATAAATAATTTATATATTTTATGTAAATTTTAAAATAATTTATTTTGCATGTTATTTTTTCCAAAGGAAAAATTATGTATTTCTAATATTCAAAGATAATATTACATCTGGAGATATGTTCTCATGCATATTTTCCCATAAAAGGTTGTCTAGCATGTCTGGTAATGTCCCGTTTCTAAATGTCTGTATCTTGGAATCTCTATCACATATATTGTTGTTTATATAAAAAAAACTACATAAGTTGTTACATCATAATTTAACTATGCATGTAGAGAGGCAGATCTTCTAAAGCAAAGAGCATCCAAAAATAAAGAAGCCTAAAGTTTGTTCACTTTCCTGCCCAAAATTGTGCAAAATGATACCAAAAAATAGTTGTTTTAAGATTGTCACTATGTCTGTATTTGCGGCACTTCTGGGAAAGGTCAATGATAGTAGGAGAAACATTCCTCATTTTGATCTTTATTTATATGCCATTGACCATACTCCAGTTGAAGACCTTCTTTAGACAATACATTAGCCATCTGGTTTCTTTCCCTATAGATGTGGCTACAAGCAAATGATGTAAATTATGCTCTCATTAAGACAATAAATGCAAGTAAAGGAGATAGATGAGAATTATGGCATCATTGAATCTCAGTTACCTAGTTCACAACAACCTTTGATTCCCCAAACACCTTCAGTTCTCTACATCCCTTTTCTAAAGCAAATAATAAAGGAGATTTAGTGCTAAGAGTTCAACAAAATTGTTAAAGTCGAGTCCTGTCCCAACTTTTATTTTGAAGCAGCGAGAGTCTGAGAGAAACAAAATGCATCCTCCACCACATTTTTGTGGAGATCCTTGAGTTGCTCCATCGAAGTATCCCCAAGGGATACTTTTTTCTATGGTTTCTTTGGAAATCACTCGTATGCATACCTATTCTTTTTCCTGAGCGTAATTGGAAAGTATACTTAAGCATTGGCAAACCACAATATTTGGGATACTAGCTTTATCATGAAATATGCTATTGTTTCGGGTGAGCGAAATTCCCCAACAAATAATAATTGGAAGGGCTGTGATCTTGCAATATTCTTTGTTTTGAAGCCATCCTTAAAAGATTACCTCCAAATTTTCGCCTTTCCATTATATATTTTTCCCTAGTAGTAGAATGCACCTATGCCACACTTTTTGGGAGAATGGGAAATTTACAAAGAGATGGGTAGAGGTTTATGAGTTGATTTTACATAAATGACACCATATAGGGCTTTCCAAACTTCTTCTTTGCAGAATATCCCAAGTTGGCGCTTTGTTTTCTAGGATGTGCCACATAAGCATTTTTTATTGCGTTAGACAGTTAATCTTCCAAAGTCACTTCCATTGCCACTTAGGGTCCCTTCTCAACTTATTTGTGATTAGTTGTAGATAATCATGTTTTGGGGAGTAAGACCCGTGGGGATCCAAATCCCATGATAATATATCATCTTGCTCACTAATTCTGATATGTGACTTTCTCAAAGCATTTATATACATGTTCCAACACCTAGCATGTTCCTCCCATGGCTCAATTTTATAAGCACTAATCCATCCTTGCCCCCATAGAATGGTGGAGTCCTGATTGACAATTTGGGAAAGGGTGAAGAGATTCCTATCTATAAGATACTGAATGAAGTCATTTGAAAGATGGTGATTTCCTTCACTGCTTGATGAAGGATCCATGCCCAATCTACAATGTCAATCGTTCACCACTTACCATGCAATATGATTTCTGATGAGATCAAAAGCTTTCACAGTAACTTTCCAAGCATTTGACAAATTGCTTAGGGTATTTACAGGGTTTCTCATCCAATCCATAATGGAATATGGGGCAATATATTTCTAAGTGATTAATTCTGTCCAGATGGATGAGGAGGAAATTAATCTCCAAATGATCTTTGCTACCAAAGCTTTAGAGAAGAGAAATACTTTTTTTAAACACCACCCTCCAACTGATTTTGGAAGAGCCAATCTCTCTCATCGAATCCATGCAAAGTATATTTGAGTACTTCTCCAGAGAAAAGCAAATCAAGTATTCCTAATTATTTATAGGATGCCTTTTGGGACCCAAGTGAGGGAGATCCAATAAATTGGAATGGCTTCCAGTACAGATTTAATGAGCACCAACCTTCCAACTCTCGACAACCATCTTATGTTCCACAATTTTAGTCTCTTTTCAATCTTGGTGATCAACCACATCCAATCTTCTTTTCTATACTTGTTGAGCTTGAGGTGGAACATCGTATATTTATGTCCTTGCTCAAAATCTAGATTCTCAAAGGAGAGATTCCCAGTAATATAATCTACATCACCCTGCTCTAAATTACAACAAGAGAGAGTGGATTTTCTCTCATTTATTTCCATACGTGTAGCCTTATTGAAGATTGTCAAAATTCCTTACATAGTGTCCATATCCCTTCACTAAATATCATAATGTCATCCACGAATAACAAATGAGTAATTCTGAGTTGATGGGATATGTTGATACCCATAAAGTCTCCTTATCGAACAACCTTTGCAATGGATTTGCTTAGGGCTTTTGTCACCAGTAAAAAGAGCAACGGAGACAGAGGGAATCCCTGCCAAATACCTCTTTCTGCTTTGAAAAAAGGGGATGCATCTCCATTGATTAGTAGTGCAAAAGGTACTGACTGCATGCAGGCCATAATCCACTTCAAAGCCAATATGGGAGAGATGCATCTGAAGGTAGATCCAATTTACCTAATTATAGGATTTGGAGAGGTCAATTGTTAAGAAAGCCCCCCGTAAGTGCCTGGTTTTGATACTATGGAGGCCTACCTGGGCCACCCCAATCGCCTCATGAATCTACCTACCTTCCAAGAACTTGAATTGTTCCTTTGAGATACCCTTGGATAAAATGTTCTTAATCCTCCTCACGATGATTTTTGCAATTATCTTATAGATTCCATTATAGAGATAAATTGGTCTAAACTCATCCAGGGAGGAGGGGTTGCTTGCTTTGGGAATTAAAGCAATTAAGGTGGCATTAAAGGGAGGATGTATATGTCCATTAACTCTAGTTTCCTCCATGTTGATCCTAGATTTGTTATCATTTTTTGCAGTTAAATTACTCATTTAAACACATGTTTTATTATCTTTTGCATATTTTATGTCACGCAGATCACTATTCAGCCTTAGGTATGAGTGTATTTAAGGTTTATATAAAATCCTTTTATTATTATTATTTTATGGTTTTATTAATTAAAAATGACATTATTAAAGTGCATTTGATGTATTAATTGATTTGTATATTTGTTTGCAAATTTTATAATCTTTTTGGGCCAAATTAATAACAAGTATGCATTCAGCATGCCTTGCGCACAACACGTCCAATTTGTCATCCAGCTCAATGCGCGAAACTTGTTTGTAGTTTGCCAAATGTTGAAACATGTTGTTGTAGACTGTAGTCCTAAAGCGCACCAGCAAACAGACACTTCGTTCGCCCTAGATCTGCACCCAGTGTATCCATCTCATGGTCCAGATCGTTGTCCAACTCTCTGTCCAAATCGTTAACCAGACTCCGTGCTGTTGAGAATTGATTTCAGGCATTAAAACGTGAAACATCCTGCAAACGACCTGCTGTCCATGCGTCTAGGTAATGGAGCTTGTGTTCTAGAAAATCCGCCAGCCTGCAGCCTCCTTCGCTTGCCACCACATTAACAATCCACGTGTTGGGTTGATGCATTTAACCTACGCTCTAGAATATTTTCCTGTGTGTTCTCCTCTGTCCAATACCAGCCCACCTGCTGCACTGAGGAAGGAGTTGTGCCCACATCTAAGAACCGTTCACGCTAAAGAGGAGCTGTGCATTACGCTGTCCAGTGAAGAATACCAGAACCACACTGAAGAAGGGAAGATCCTGTGTGTTGGCCTGTGATTAGTTAAACGCCTTTATGATCGACTAAATTTAGAGAGCATTCGACCACTAAAGAGTCAACTTGCTCATCTCGATAAACTATTATCTATATCATCCTCTGTGTGAGAGCTCAGTTAGCTAGAAGAGTTAGTTTGCAGTGTTATCAATTCATGCTTTGATTTATTCTTAAGCACATTGTATTTATGTTCCATCGTTTGAATAAAGAGTTGTATGCTTTGCTATTGACGATTGCGTTTGAGTAGAAGTTAGCCAGGCACCACCCCTAATTGTTGAGAGGGCCCCTCATCAACCAAAGGTTTCTTTTCTTGTTTGTTTCTTTCATTTTTTCTATTGTAGCTAGTTTAATTTATAGTTTGCTTTATTATTTCTGTAATGCAATTTTATTTCTGAATTAGATAGTTAACTGTGCACATAGTTTTCTTTCAGCTTTATTTTCAGTCATTTCATTTCCAGTTTATTGTTCAGTTTATTTGCAAGTTAGATATAATAGATTGCTTTTTATCAAATTAAGTAAATTCAATTATGTTTATTTTTGTTGTGTCATAAGTTATTAATTATGCATTTTTAATTTCAGTTTATTAATATGCAATGATTCAACTAAAGATTAGCTCATTTAGGTTAGTTTTTATTATTTTAACTGTGCAGACTGTCATTCGGACAGCTTGTTTAGTCTGTAATTCAGCCACCCCTTTCAGACCCACAGTTCACTTTGTCATTCAGCCCACATTTTTCGTTTTTAGTGTTTTTAATGTGTTTTGAGATTGTTTTCAGCTCTACTTCTTTAAAGTTTGAAGTATGCTTTGAATGTAATAGTTAGATGATAGTTTTGTTTAACATTGGAGTTAAAGTTTAATTGTTTTAAGTTGTTTATTATCATTTTTCCTTACCTCCTTTTACCTTGAAAATGGTTTGAATTATTTTTATGTTTTGTTTCTTAACTTTGTTTCTGATTTTTTTTTTACTGTTGTATTGTTTTGTGTTCATGCCTTTTGGATTGATTTATCCGTTTGCATGTAAAATTTAGTGTTATATGTGTTATCCTTAGTATGTTTTTAGGTTGTTTCTTTTACATTGTGTTATTGTTGAAAGAACTTGTAGGACATAACCTAAAGATATTTCTTTTATTAAGTTTTCTCCTTGCTTCTTTTAGTAAGTTGTCTACTTGCTTCTCTTATTAAGTTTCTACTTGCTTATAAGTTAAGTCTTCCTTGCACCCTAGTTTCCCATTTGAATAGTAAATTGTTGATTGTATCTTTTTCAGTTTAAAGTTATAAAATAAATTATCAATTGTTTAGTTTATTAATCCATCTCAGTTTAATTACCTTAATAATTGCATTCATAGGAGTTTGACTCAGTTTTTCATTTTGAAAGATCTTTCGATCTTTTGTTTGTTAAAATATTTACACGATACCCTCTACCTTTGCATATATTATTTATCAACTCTAATCCCACCAACCCCAGTCGATAATTAAATATTAGGTGAATTAATCTAGACATTATAACACCCGACATTTTTGGCGTCGTTGATGGGGAGTTGTTCTGTAAGGTAGAACAGATAGAATTCTGTATGAAGCTTAGCAATAGGCTGGTGGCGGGGGAGCGGTAAGTAGAGAGGTAAGAACCTGCGCATCTGTTATAACAGGCGCCCCCAAATCCAGCAACATTAGTAGCATAGGTTTTCTTTAGTTCAAAGTTTTTCATGAGTAGAATTAGAGATCCTCAGGGTAGATTTGTTTTTTTTTTTACAAAAACGGTTGTGGTATTTTTAGTATTATAATCTGGCTGAACACCTGCCAGTGGCCTTACAACAAAAATCTAGGACCAACTGCTACAATTATCCAGAATTACAGATAGACACTTCCAATGCACACTTCCTGGAATAAACTAAGCAAAGACAGAGGATTCAAAAAGCTGAAAACAGAGTAAAATTTGAACAACAAGCTGGATCAGTCTTCCAATTCCAGATCGCGGACTTCTTTCAGGATTTCCACCAATTTCCAAAACGCATTCATCTTTCAGGCTTAAACCTTGAACACTGGTTTCTCTGAGCATTTTGCTGGCACGTCCTTCTCTGCCAAACATGGATATGTAGGCACAATGCTTACTGGAGAGTCTTAAAAAAGATTCAGGCTACCTTCTCCTTCTACTACGAAGGTGATATTTTCCAAATTCTTCATCAAGAGAGAGCTGAATTCATTCCTCCATGATGGGCTGCGCTTGGAGCAAATTGCAGCTTCAAAATTGATTGTTAGAGCCATGAGACATCCTGAGAGAGTTGTCCTCTTGATCACTGGAACTTCAGACATAATTTTGGCTTTAAAATGTGGACATCCATTCTCCAATAACCAGAGATCATAACCCATCCTTCCTTTTTATAGAAACTGGATCAGTGGTGAACAATTCTATCCCATCATCCATCATGCTAAGGAATTGGGTCATGGAGCTCAATACCATTGATGAGGAGAGTTCCCTTATTCAGGGAGGTACCTATATTAGCTTCATGGTCTGCCTCTTGATTGAAGGTTCTGAGGACATGATAGACCTTAATTTCATCAAAGTCTTTAAGGAGATTTAATACCTTCCAGAAGTAATGGGCCAGAACCATATTTTTAGGGGCCTTTTTCAGATTTAATGCTTGAATGATGATGCTGGAGTCCCCAATGACAATCAAGTTCTTGGTGAGGACCCTTTTAGCCTGGGACAGACCCTGCTAGAGATCTAGAATTTCAGCAATGTTGTTGGTATTCTGGCCCAGCCCCCAGGAAAATTTGAGAACAGTTTTCCCTGAGCTATCAAATAAGACCCCACCACTTCCTGAATTTTCGGGATTCCCTTTCGAGGCCCCATCCACATGCAGCACCTGTTTCTCCAGCGAGGATCTCCACTTAATGAACTCTTGCTCTTCCAGCCTTATTTCCCAGGGGGAATGCTGCTTGGTAATTTTCTTGATTCTGGTAAGAAGGGAAGAGTCAAGATTATGAAACCAGCTGTACTCATCTTTATCAGCAGTTACCTCATTGTTAATATTGGATTTTGACGCAACCAGCTCCCCCAGGAGCGCTTTCACCTTGATAGCTACTTGGTGCGGAGTTCTCGCCGTGTCCCTGAATATCCTGTTGTTTTTTCCAGCCACAACTTCCAGCAAAGTATTTTTGGAACCCACATCCAGAACTGATTTAAGAGCTTCAGCTTGGTGAAGGAGAAAGGGGTTGTCTCAAGCCAATGAGTAAACATCGAAGAAAGAGCAGGGGGAAGGGACAAGTTCAGCTGCCCAAGAAAGATTGTCCAGATATCTAAAGCAAAGGTGCACTTAAGGAAAAGATGGTCTGAGGATTCCTCATGGCATGCACATAACGGGCATCTTGAGGGTCCTTCCCATCCTCTCTTTTTTAAAATATCCCAGGTAAGGATGCTATTATGCAAAAGAGACCAGCAGAAAAGATCTATTTTGGGGAGGGAAGGGTGGTTCCAAAGGTTTTTCCAGACAGTGGTATCAGGGGCTGCCCAAGGGATAGCCAGCAGAGTAGAGTAACCAGCAGCTGCTGTGTAGTGACCAATCGAAGAGCCCCATCCTAGTTTATCCTTCTTATTGGCCGAAAGCGGAGTGAAACCTTGAAGAGCTTCCAATAGAGACCGCGCTTCATTTTCCAAATTTTGAGGGAACGCCCCCAGGTCCCAATTCTTCCATGTATCGTCAGTATTCCAAACTGAGATGTCCCATATGGTGGTTTTACTGCCAGAGTGAATCCAATTTTTAATGTTGTCCATCCCCTCCCGATGCTGAAGAGGGGGCTGTCCTAAGAGAGAGTCTTCCCAAAACTTAATTTTTTTTCCATTCCCCGGAATCCAGGTGAGGTTGGAGGATATTATATTAGTGGCTTTCATGCAGAGAGAGAAAATGGGGGATCCTTTCCTGGTACGGGGGGGCCGCTCCAAACATCTTTCCTTATGACCGAAGAAGTATTTGGTCCGAAGAGCTTTGGAGCTCCAGGTAGTTTTTCCTCTTATCATTTTCCAAAGAATCTTTCCTCCCAAGGCCACATTTTGCGTGGCCACATCTCTGATTTGCAGCCCTCCTTCCATCTTAGGGGCTTTGACCTTATCCCAGCTGATAAGGTGCATTTTTCGACCTTCACTTCTTCCCCCTTCCCAGAGAAATTTTCTAAGGAGTTTATCAATGTCTTTCACAATTCCTTTCGGGGCTAGGAGAATGGATGCTTGGTAGATAGGCATGGCAGTAAGCACAGAGTTTATGAGGATAAGCTTCCCCGCTTTGTTTAGCCAGTTGGTTCCCCAGGCCATGATCCTGGCCGTAAGCTTGTCCAACATTGGCGTCCAAAGGCTGTTCCTTGAGGCTGTTTTAACAAGCGGAATTCCGAGATATTTGATGGAGTCCCAAATGGTGGTTCCATCCATTTCCAGAACCCTGGAAATGTCAATCAATTCATTAGGGGGACAATTCCAGCCGTATATTTTACTTTTCCTCAGGCTAATTTCACTGCCAGAAATTTCTTTATAAGCATCCAGCTCTCTCTTGAAGGATCTAGCGGTGGAGAGATAGGCATGGCCCAAGAGGAGGGTGTCGTCAGCGAATTGAGCATGATTGATTCTCTTAGCTCTCGGAGAGATCATAAGGCCTGTCAGCGATCTCTGCTGAAGGCTCTGGTCAAGCTGGAAACTGAGGACCGAAGCTTGAAGGGCGTAGAGCAAAGGCGATAAAGGGCAGGCCTGTCTAATCCCCCTAGTTGCTTGGAAAAAATCTGCAGGCCTTCCATTAACTAGAGGGGCGATCCAGGGCCCTAAAATACAAGCTTTGATCCACCTGATCAACTGAGAATGGAACCCCATCTTGTGCATAACAACAAAAAGAAAATTTAGCCGGACTCTATCAAAAGCGTTAGCAAGATCCATTTTGACTATCATACCTTTCTCCTTTCTTTGGCAGCTCGAATGTATTGCTTCTTGCACCAGGATAATGTTGTCTTGAATATGTCTGCCCTGAATGAAGCCTCCCTGGTTCTCTGGAATGATCTTGGGAGGAATTTTTTTGATTCTGTTTGCAATGACTTTAGTGATGATTTTGTAACCAGTATTGCAGAGCGAAATGGGCCGGTATCTGGCGAAGTTTTGAGCCCCTTTCTCTTTGGGTATTAGAGCTATAAAGGAGGAGTTGGTGCTCCCTCCTATTTTATTGCAATTCTGAGATTTCCTCACCATTTTGACCAGGTCTTTCTGAATAATGTCCTAGCAGGCTATAAAAAATATGGCTGTGAATCCGTCAGGGCCGGGAGCTTTGTCAGGATTCATCCCATGAATAGCTTTGTTGATCTCTTCAGAAGTTATAGGGTCCGTCATCATTCTGTTGTCTTCTTCATTAACCAGCGTGGGGACAGCTGAGAGCGGGTAGTGATCATGCCTTGGAGGAATCGTATTCTCTTCAGTGTACAGATTTTTAAAGAAAGAGTGCGCTGCCTGCTTTATTTCATCCATTTTATTGAATGTTTGCCCCTGGAACTGAATCTCTCTGATATTATTATGGTTCTTTCTGCACTCAGCTTGTTTGTGGAAGAAGGACGTGTTCTTATCGCTTGCTTGAAGCCAGGTACTACGAGATTTAATTCTCCAGTATTCTTCCTCTCTTCACAGTGCTTTGTGAAGCTCCTTTTGCAAGTTAACTTCTGCGTTCAGCAAATCTAATGTGACCGGAACAGCCTTCATTTGAAGCTGAATTTTTTCTAATGCCCTTTGTGCTTTTTTTCTTTCTAGGATGGGAGAAGGCAGATTCTTTGCCCAATTTTTGAGATCGCCTTTAAGCCTTCTCAGCTTTTCTTCCCAAATGAAGAAAGGAGAGCCGGAGACATTCTTTTTCCAAGATGCTGAGACCAAGTCGTGGAATCCCTCCATTGAGGCCCAAGGGGGGCTAAATCGGAAAGGGATCGGTCCCATCTTTTCACCTATGGACAAAGAAAGCGAGATAGGCTTATGATCAGAAGTGCATGCTTGGAGAATTTCAGAGGAAGCGAAGAGGCCCAGCGTGAGGAAAGAGGAATGAACTAGAAACCGGTCCAACCGCGCTGAGATGTGTCCCGGTCCCACTCTTTTATTTGACCAGGTGAATTTGTCGGAGGTGGGTTTGATATATTCCAGATCCCAGTCCAGCATGATGTCTTCAACCCATTCCCTTGCCGGATCTCATACCAGAGAACCTCCTTTCTTTTCCCAAAGGGTGAGAGTGACATTCATATCGCCGGCAAGGACAAGATTTTCATGATTGTTAGCTGCTAGGAAAGAATTCGACGTTTCCCAGCACTCTTTTTTTTCCCCTAGAAGGGTCGGGGCATAGATATTAACAATGCTTACCTTATGTCCCTATTCTTTGTGCATCAATTTCATGAACATCCAGTGAGTGGTGCTGTATTCATCAATGATAGAGAGCGTTGAGGAATTCCAGAAGGTGGATATCCCTCCTGAAGCTCCCCTAGCGCTTACGGCTCTGCCTTCTCCTTTTTTCCAAAAAAATTTGCTAGCCTGGATGGTCTCAGGCTCCTCCATTTTCGTCTCCTGGATCAGAAGTACATATGGGGAAGACATTCTTACTAGATCTTTGACTACTTCTTCTTTAGTCTTGCTTCCCAGTCCTCTATAGTTCCAGGAGACGTATTGCATTAGGAACCGGAGGGGGGGGGGGGGGGGGGGGGGGGGGTGTGGCTTCTTTCGAACCCTTACCTTTTTTGTGGATCTGGTTTTAATCATGTCTGGAATGGTTTGTTGAAGCCCTGCAGTTACGTCCCTGTAAGATTTCTCCTCTCTTTTTTTCCTCTTGGGACCTTCTCAGGGGTTCCAACTGAGCTACTGGTCTCTGTAGCCCCCCCATCTGAATCCGCTCCAGTTTCAGTGCCCAGAGAAATGTGTTCCTCATCCGATTTCGGAGGGTCTTCTGCTTGATGTGCTCCATTGACAGTTTTTGGACTTCCTAAGGGGACCAGGGATTGAGAGGCTATATCTATGGGGTCTTTGCCAGGTTCCTTCGGTTGACCTGCAGCTTCTTTCATTGGCTCCTTTGGGGGACTGGGGTTTGAGGCTGATGGGTGGTTTACCTGCACATTCTTTTTTGGGCATGCTTTGCGTTTCTTAACCTTTTTCCATCCTTCAGCATCTTCCTTTTCAGCTATTTGGTTCTTTGGGCAGTTCCTCTGAAAATGCCCATGTTCTTGACAAGTTCTGCATTTGAAAGGTAAGTGTTCATAGTCAACTTTCTGGAAATGGGACCAGGATCCGAGAGATATCTTCACAGCCTCTGATAGGCCTACCTCTAGGTCAACTTCCACACATATTCTGGCACAATTGTAAATGGACTTATTGTCTGCGTTATCAACGAATTTGCCTATTCCATTCCCTATCTTCTGAAGGGCTTCATAGTTCCAGCAATGAACCGGCAAATTGGGCAGCCTGACCCATACAAGCACCTCCTTAGGCAATTCCACCGTGGGATCGAAATCCGAGGTCCAACAGTTCAAATACAGCCCCTGGGTACCCATAAAATATGGCCCATTTCTGAATATGAGATCTTTGTCTTCCTTGTTGATAAACTCAAATAGGAAGAAACCACTGCTTAATGGGTAACATGTGACTCCTTTTTTGAGGTGGGGCTTCCAGTTTCTTTGAATCCAGTCATCTGTTGTTTTTGTTGAAGGCCATAATCCCATGAACTGGCCAACCAGTCCTCTCTCGGAGAAAGCAAGAGCTATTTTAACTGACTGTGTCTTCGGCAAATCTATTTCTGGTATTTCATCAAGCTTTTTAATGAATTTAGGTACTGAAAGGGAGGCTTTGCGCTTTCCTCCACTGGCTATCAGCCTCCTGAACGCATCCTCATCAGAGATCGGAGGGGAAGGGTCTGTATCCCCACCCCCAGGGACGGCCATGGCCGAGCAGTTGTGCCTGAACTCCAAACCCTAGCAAGCCTCACGCTGAGCTCCTCACGTGATTCCTCTTTCCTCAGGGTAGATTTGTTAAAACAGGAAAACTTATTGAAATTCCTACTAACTTTCACAGGGGATGTAATACCCCGAATACTAACTCAGCAAAAAGGTATCGAAAGACGCCTATAGGAAGTAGTTCTACCCAGAAACCTAAGGAGACTCTCTTAGAAGATCTTACCGGGGAAGCCATAGAAGGAGAAGGAACCTTGGCGGGAGGTCTTAAGGACCTCCTTTTTGACGAAATTCAAAAGGATCAGCCACTAGAAACCTCTAACCCTCCACTAGTCTTGAATCCAAATAATACAACCTTTTCACTAGTAGGGGATACGAATTTCTTTGACTTTGTTGATCCTACCCAAGTAAAAGCTCTCTTTGGAACCTCTGTAGATCCAGTCATCTCACAAATTGAAACTTCCACAGTAGAACCTACTATCCCTCTAGGATTTAATAAAAACACAATTGATCAGAGGAAGATCTCTCCTGAAAAAGAACGTTGGGACTCCCCATTATCACCTCGAAAGGAGCCTCCTAGGTATATTTACGTTAAAAACCCAGCCTATATGGAGAGACGAGAGGAAAATGAAAATCATGATGAAGTTAGAAAGGAAGAAGGAGAAGGGGAAAATCGAACTGAGGCTACCTTCGGGTTCCATATTTTAGACACTATACAAGTTGTAACTATGAAAAACATCCCTCCTTCCTCCTTACCTACTTTCTATGGAAAAAATAATGAGGACCCAGACACATTCTTGTTTGAGTTCGATATCCTTTGTAGGAGTTATAATTATCTTCAAGATGCTCACAAACTAAAACTCTTTCCCGCTACATTGAAATATTCCACTTTGAGATGGTTTATGGGATTAGGTGAATTCACTATCAGGACTTGGGATGATATGAAAACCTCCTTCTTGCAAAAATATCAAGAGTATTGCAAACCTAAGGACTCTCGACATGATATATTCAAGATACAACAACTTGAAGACGAGAGCCTAGAAGATTATATCGAAAGCTTCGTATATACATTACATAAATCAAAATATAATGACCTCCGAGAAGATGCAAAATGTACACTTTTCCTTAAAGGAATCTCCAAGGAATTGTTAGAAATTCTTAACCTCATGGCAGCTGGTGATATTTCTCATAAAAAATTTACACAAATAGGTAAAATGTGTAAAAATTATTCAAGAAGTAGGGGGGAATTTGGGAAAAAACTTTCGAGAGCCTTATAGTAGAAATGTAAGAGGAAACCTTCCTAGTTTAGGTGGAGTTACAAGGGTAGATTTAGGAAACCTATTGGAGAATTTTAAGACTGATATCTTGGGAGCAATGGGTTCTCAACTAGATGCTTTACAAGCCAAGAAAAGGCAGGATGAAGAATGAGCAACAAAGAGTATCTTTTGTCCAAGGTGTAGAACCAAACATCCCCAAAGGGAATGTCCATTAAACAACATCTCTGTGTGTCACATCTGTACAGAAGAGCATCCAACATATAAATTTCCATCCTTGCCTGGGTTGCAAGCCACCTATAAGAGTGGGGATTTAGCTGAAACATCTAGGAGGCCTCCTTGGAAACCTAGAGATCAACCAACATATCATAAATTTCCACCACAACCCCCGCTCTATTATCCTCTATATCAACCACCTCAACAATGGAACAATTCAAGTTGGCAGAACTGACCACCTCAGTACCCTCCTCCTTAATTTCTGCAACAGCAATATTGGCCACAGGGATGGAGAGGAAAACCATATCCTTAGGCACAATCTGTCCCTACACCTAATCATCCTTATCCTCAACACCAAATAAATTTCCAACAAACTCTGCCTGGATTTGTACCTCCAGTTCCCTTCATCACACAACAACCTCATCACTTCCAAAATACAGATCCTCCTCGACCGACATTATTACCTGCACAACCAATACCTAACCCGAATAATAAACCAGCTCAAGCTCTTAACAACATTGAGCTGCAAACTCTTCCATCGTACCTTATTTCGACTGTACCTGTACATGAGATTCAATTACGGTCTAGAAGAGTTGTGAATAATAAAACCAGGTCATCAGTCATCATTCATGAAGTAACCGAAGAAGAAGAAGATTCAAATGAACCCGTGAATGATGTTATTTTGGAGGATGTAAACATTCCAAAGGTTTTAGTACACACCCATCCTCCGCAGGGATCTATTCAGGAGCAAAGAATTCCTCCATTTCCGGAAAGATTAGTGATTTAGAAACCTATAGTTCATCCGTAGTATAACATTTTGAATGAATTAAAGAATATATGTATCAAAATTCCTTTATTACAAGCTATTAAGTACATACCAATCTATAGTAAGGTGATAAAGGAACTATGCATTAAACGTTGTTGTAAAGGAAAGTTTCCTATGGCTAGGGTTTAAGAGGCCATCAACGTACTGGGGTTTAAAGAGAGATGCAAATGGTTCTACAAGTATATATAAGCAAGTTTTAGAGATTAGAATACTTTATCCAAACAAAGGTTTATCCAAGCATCCCTTCAATCATCTTCTTACTCCTCTCGCTCCTCTTGCTCCAAGTGATCTGCAAAACAAATTATACCTTCCTCAAACCAATATGACCACATATAAAGTAATGATAATCAAAGAAACATGAAATAATAATCTGATTAACATTATCATATGATCATAAACAAAGATTCAATCACACATTGAACAATGATTTGGGAAGAAAAAGGACATCGCATCTTTATTAATCATAAAATGAAGTACAAATATACCTTCTCTTCAAGTTGGGCACCTCACAAAACCTTGATTTGGTTCTACTACTTCTCTTCTCCAAGGGACTCGGCCTCCAAGCTCTGCAACACAAGGAGATAGCTTCTAGGGCAAAGGTGTGGGCAAAGAGAGCTCCAATTCCTCCAGCATAATAATGCAAATATTCAAGTCTTCTCTCATGGACCTCCCTACCTCTATTTATATGCTTTATGAAGAGATAGGGTCGAAGACAAACTAGTTACAATTGAAGGAGTCAGTTTCAAAACTACCCAAACTACCCGAATTTTGAAAAACGTATTTTTTTGACATTTTCAGGAGGAATACGCAGGTTGCGGAGACAACAGTTGCATATGCAGGAGGTATACGTGAGTTGCAATGTAAATAGTCACATATTTAGGGCATACGTGAGTATTATATATAATAAGTCGCGTATAATACATGGATTTCCTTAAGGTAACTCATGTATGCATCAAAAAACTCATTTTTAGGGTGCTTCTAGGCATTTTCAAACTTTGGTGTGTTCTGGAAAATTTTAGCTGACTGAAATAACTTTCCAATGGTGCAAAGAAGAGGTAAAACAAAGTTACAAAACTCAAGATATGGATCCTCCAAGTTAGGTTTTTTTTTCAGTGACTTTCATGAAGTGTCGACATGTGATGGAATCATGGGAAAGTGGTGTCATTTTGAGATATAACAACATTCAGGGAAGAAGCAGAAGGACCCTCTTACAATTCATGTTATAGGAGAGATGTCTGAATGTATTACAGATCGGTCCCGGATTGCAAAATATGCAAATCCAAGAGCCCTAGTAGTGACTGTAATTATAAACAACACCGCCATAGACAATACATTAATCGATTTAGGATCTGCTATCAATATGATGACCACCATGGTCTTAGGAGTTTTATAGTGAGGAAAATTTGTTAGGATATTTAGACACTTAGGAGTTAGTTAAGATCAACTTGTGTAATATATCCGTTAGGTAAAAGTGTGTTTCTTTAGTATGCATTAGTATGC
>LPNX011089209.1:0-13267 GCA_001517045.1 Pseudotsuga menziesii
TAGTGGGAAAAATCGGCATCGACAAAAAATCGGCGAGGGTCTAGAAGACATCTTTTCGGCAACATCAGCAAACCACGACAAGCATTAAAAATGCAAAATTTGTACTTTAATAGGGTCAAAATTTGCTTACCGATTTTTTCCCCTATTTGCGATTTTCTCCGATTTTTACCAATGTTTCCCGATTTTTTTCCCGATTTTTGCTGATTTTTCCCGAATTTTTTCAGATGTCAGTTTTTTTTGAAAAATTGCGATTTTTTTGGGCCGAAAAATCGGCAGCTAGAAAAATCGCGATTTTTTGGGACATTGCCAATTTTTCTACGATTTTTTCCACTATAATATATATATATATATATATCATGTCACAACCACATCATACATGCATATTTCAGATTTCTTCATAAATTATGAATCATGATTCATATTATAGATTCAATGATTATTTGAACAATGAACATTCACATTGAAAATTTGATAAATCATAGGCTCAGTAGATATCAATTGGAAGATTGAAAGTTACATAAAATTTGATAAATCATTGTACTAGAGAGCTGTAATAAACAGTCAAACTCAGACCAGAACGTACACTTGAAATCTTATTTTAAACACCTATTTGTACTGCTGTTACAGGCAATAAAAAATTGAAATTGCCAAATATATTCCTGGGCTGATGTGAGTGTATTTCTCAGTATTAAATACATATGTATATTTTTATGTGCACATTTGGTAGTCAAATTATGTTCCATGAGTGCTGAACACAAAACCATAAACACATTCATTGTAAATAAATGCAAAATCAGTCTTGAACTAGACTCATTCATTGTAAGTAAAGTGTTTGACATAAGTCCTGAACTAGACTCCATACGCAGTTAGCAAAAAATTAGTTCATATTTGGTTTGGGGTCATTACATTTTCCCCAGCAAATTGCATTTTACTAAGTTGGTTGTACCTCCGGAGTACCCAAACATAGGGTACAAAGTACCCAAACATGGGGTATGACGTACCATTTCGCCTATAAGTACCTTCTTTTTATAATGGCGTCTCAGGTACGTGGAGCCAGTATGGGGTACGGTAGGGTATGACAGGAGATGTACCTTACGGGTACTCAAGTACCCGGTACAGGTACATGTACCCTACCCCTGGGTACGGGTATCCTGGTAACATAGGTTTAGACACACACACAAGAAGAGAGAGTGGAGAGCCAAGGAAAAGGAGAAGAGAGCAACTGAAAAAGAGGGGGGCGCTTTTCCCAAGGAGAGTTGGCATACATCCCAATGCAATGCAACTTTAATGACTGGGCAGTATTGAGCAATTTAATACTGGTCCATATTGCTGTTTCCTGGCACTAATTTCGAGGAGGTCTGTACAGTTGAGCAGAGGCATAGATTTCGAGACTGTTTGTACAGCTGAGTAGAGGCACAAAATTGGATGTTGTCTGTAGTACATACAGCTGAATCAGAGGCATGAGTTTTGAGGGGCAGGACTGTGATTTTTAGAGGCACGATAATCAAGGAGCAGTCTTGCTGGTATAGGCTGTACAGGTTGAGCACGAAGTTTAAGGACTGCACAAAATTCCAGGAAAGTGAATATGCATTTAATGCTGTTATTTATCTGCTGTAACACTCAAATTTTTTTGTGAGCTCACTTAATAAAATTTCTCTCTTGTGGACTGGTTTTTCCTTTGGGGTTTTTCCAGGGGCATTGCTCGAAGAATCTGTGTTTATTTTTTTGTGTTTTGTTGTTATCATAGTTTCATGTGTTTCATTTTATAAGTTCAGATTAGAAGGAAATCAAATTTCTGTGCTCTAATTTGGGATATAATTCATTGAGATTTGAAACCAAGTGTGAAACTGTGAAAAACGAACACATTGAAATCTAAAATTGGTGGTTCATGCATCAACCCATCCAGAGAAACTCCATCATCCTGGGAGATTCCTCAACAATTGGAGTAAGGGACTCATCAAGGTAAACTACCTCTCACTGAGAGAATCCTTTTGTTATAACTTTCTTGACTCTGGAAAAACCCTCTTTCATCATGACATCTTGCCATACCTCAATTGGCTCTGTGAGTAGCCTGTAAAGGACACCTTTTCGCACTCCTCTAGCCAAAATTTGACCAGGTCCATGGCTGTAGTCTCAAATGGTGATTCGCTGACGATCAAGCCCAGCCAAATACTACAAATTTGTCATGCAAGAAACTAAAAGAAAACTCTTCGTTAAATCATGAACATACAAGACATAATCTTACTCAAACATCTCTTGAAGGCATCTATAAAGATATGGAGCCCAATCTCTTCACAGGATATGTCGCATCATCATCCAACTCCACAAGTATTCCACCCTCTTTCTCTTGAAACTTGTTGAAGATATTTCTGTCATAATTCATATGTCTCGAAGCTCCACTATCCACATAGCATCCAACCCTTTAAGTTGTGTATGTGGAAACACTAGACACCATGGCAAAGTGGGTATTTTGCTTGGGAGTCAAATCATCCATACTGGAAGCATCCACACTCCTTACAAGCTCTTGTAGTTGTTGCTGCTCACCCTTTCCCTTTTTCCTCTCAGGACATTGAGAGGCATAGTGACCATGTTTGTCGCACTTGAAGCATCTGATATGACTTGGTCTTTCTTTCCTCGGTCTTCCTTTCTCACCTCCTTTGCTCACCTTAGTGGTGATAGCTAGGTCTAGTTTATCATCCGCATCCTTGTTACTAGTTGAGACTTGCTCTAGTCTCATATACTCTCCATTGAAAGCATCCCACAACTGCTCGATGTCAAGTAACTTCTCCCAACCATAGTGAAATTGGACAAAGTTGTGCCAAGATGAATTGAAGCCATTTAGGATTAGTGTTACATTTATCTTGTTGAACTAATTGCCAAGGGTCCGAAATATAAGTTATCGCCAATCGACAATATCAGGGACAATATCTGAAATTATCGAGAAGCTTAAAAAATACAAAAATAATCCATTTTTTTCAATTTTTAAGCATCCAAAGCAGCAACAACATTAAACAAATAAGTTGATACATAAATATGAAAATAAAAATGATATGTAACTTTATAAGATTTATAAGATTTCATGTGGTACATCAAACATTGATACTAAAATATGATGAGTCATAAGTACTAAGCCCTGATAGGATATGGTAGATTGGTACATCAAACATTGATACTAAAATATGATGAGTCATAAGTACTAAGCCCTGATAGGATATGGTAGATTGGATTAAATCCCACTCCACAATTGCTTGGCTGATGACAATCAAAACAATGGATTTCCCTTTTGTTTGCTTGATGGAAAATGGTCATAGTATCTTTAGAGCTTAATCCCCCAACTCACTTTTGCAAAATGAGAGCTAAAAGACCAAGAAGCTGGTTATAAGGTACAATTGGCACGAGCAAGGTGATAATTCCAAATCATTGCAATAATTTCGAAAAAGGAAAATATTGCGATAAATTGCAGCAATAATATCGCCTAGGAGTTTGACTCGCCATATATCGACTTATCGACGATATATCGCCAATAATTGTAACACCATAAAGTAAATGCACTTAGGATAGTGTACCAAAAAATAAAACCCATAAGGTAAGAGTCATCATAACAAAGGTACACACAACAAGAGTGCTAGGACCAAGTAAGATAAAGGATCACGAGTCAACCAAAGGGGGTAACAATAAGACAACCCACATACCCACAAGATCAAGGTGAACCATAAAGGTGGACAAACAACTTCTTTTACCTATAGGACCAACAAGACCAAGGACTTTAATCTTTTCTCTCTCTCAAGGTACAATGTTTCATATATTTTTTCATCATTGTATAAGGGGAAGATCCAAACTAGATGGTGCGATCCTTTGGTACTCAATATCGCTCGTAAGGGTTAGTTGCTAGTGGCATCATCAAGGGAATCCCTTGAGAAACAACCTAGCAATAACCGATTAGGAGAGAGGACATCACACATCATCATCTTGGTCAACTTGACCAAGGTTCACCCGGTTAACTGACTAGGGATTCTCCTACATGAACTACTTGGTCCCAGACCAGGAAGTCTATGTCTCAACCTGCAGAATCTGCTTGGACCTCATGTCCAAGAAATTGTCTGGTCCCAGACCAGAATACCCTAGAGATATATAGGGGCCCTAACCACATATTAGGGACTTTTTCATGGAATCAACTTGCTTGGTCCTAGACCAAGAACCCCAGGAGACTACTGGGGGCACTAGGGTACCGTCTAGGGTCTTACTATGCCCTAGTTAATTAACTAGGGTACCATCCTCTCTGAGAATGGGTCTCGTAGCTGCACTAACTTTAACAATATTGTTATTAGAATTTGATTCCACCATTCTAGCTTGTCTGTTAGTAGATGACACTAGATTCTAGCACCCATGGATTCATGATGTATGGATCCTTGATTCCCAACCCACCATGATTCCTTGGAGCCTTGACAATATTCCAATTGATAAGGAAAAATATTTTGGTGTTTTTTTGCCATCCTGCCATAAATAAAAACTTTCTTATTTCTCGAGAAATTTGGTTTGTGATTTCCTTTGGTGCTAGCATAGCCAAGCACTGGTATAGGGGAAGAACTGATAGGACAACTTTAATTAGCACTATTCGACCAACTGGGTTTAGCTATTTTGTTCCCCACCGGGTTAGGTTGCCTTTGATCTTGGCTATTTTATTCTGCCTTACTGTACTTGTTGGGATGCTTAGAGATAGGGGCATGCTAGTTACTTAAATGAGGACTAATTTTCAATATGTGAGAAGCTTAGAATCCTGGAAATGGTATGATGATTGCTACTGATATACCGAGCACAAATTTGACTTTTCCCATTATTGGTCTTTCCCCTTGAGGAATTGAGAGAGTGGGAGAGGATAGCTTGGAATCTCTCGACAATCACTTTAGAGGCTCCTCCCATTAATAGAGTATCACGAACTATGAATGATTGATTCCTCGAATGCCTGTGGCAATGGAGATCCCTTGCAGATTACGACTTATTCTTTCTTGATTTTATTTCCCGTTAAGGCAGTCAACCATTATGATGTATAATAATGGAGAAAGGGGGAATATTTGCCTCAATACCCTGCTGCTTTTGAAGGAATTAGATGGTTTTCCATTGATTAGGGGGTGGTCTAGGGCCCTCAGATGCAAGCATGGATACATTGAACAAAGCTTCTAGAAAATCCAAATTGATGGAGGATTGCTGATAGAAAAGAGTGCTTGAACCTGTCAAAGGCATTGGCCATATCGATCTTGATTATCATGCCTCTCTTTGTTGGCCTGGTTGGAATGGATGGCTTCTTGAACCATAATGTTGTCAAATATCTGTCTCTTTTGCATAAGTGTTCCCTAATTTTCAAAGATAATCTTGGGAAGGAATCTCTTAAGTTGATTCGCTATAATTTTAGTCAAAGTTTTGTAGGAAGAGTTACAAAGCGAAATGGGACGAAATCTAGATAAGATAAGATAAGATAATTTTATTAATGTCCACTAATGACCACAAAGTAGGTCAACGGGATTGTCGGTTACAATGATGTTCATGCATGTAGGAGGACCAGACGGTCTCCTTTAAAAGAGGTACAATACAAAATTAAAGTAAAAAAGAAGTAAAGGTGTGCAATGCGAAAGAAGAAGGGTTACCTCTTTAGGAACAAGCTCCAAGAATGATGAGTTAGTATTTCCTCTCAATTGTGCTTTTTTTGGGTGTACTAAAGCACGCGAGTCAAATCCTACTTGATGGTGGGCCAACAAACTCTGAAAAAATGAATAGTAAATCCATTGAGGCCAAGGGCCTTGTCAGGCTTGAGACTCTATATGGCAGAGAGAATTTATGATTCCTCAATTGTTCAGTCAAGATCTTCATTGTCCTCATCATTTATGACGAGAAGAATTTGTTCCAAGTTTCCAACATTTCCTAGGTATATTTTGTTTCTGTCTCTTATGCACCTGGGGGAAAACGTAGCACAAATATTCAAGCTTCTAAGTGCGTCCTTGGGGGAAAGTCTCGAGTCAGGTACTATCACTTGATCCTGACTCCTCTGTTTAGGCTTAATTCCTAATGAAGCCAAGGGGGGTAATCCCTACAAAAAGAGTTTAAGGCTCATAAATTTTTAAGTGCTAGATGGGGTTGTTTTAGGAGTTTGAAATGATTTACTGAGAAGATATTGCAAAGTAGAAATTATATCAGCATCATAAAGATACAACATTCATACATCGAGATGACTTTAAGCAAATGATAGTAGTATAAATTGTGTCAGTGCCAAATGGAGTCATAACATATTGAAGTGCTGCTGAAAAAGTAAAATGTTTTGCAGTGTGTCTTGGTCAGTTTTAATTTATTAAAAAATGAGTTGATGAAAAAGGTGAGGGGATTCTTGATATACCGAATGGTATGGGGAATATGTCTGGATTTTGGGAAAAGTGGTTCCAGATGAGAAAATGTGGGCTAGATGTAGTTGTGGGGGGTGTGTTCAACACTACACCAACGAGGATGTAGCCTAACGGAGCCCCACAGACATTTTCTAGTTTTTCCCTCTTTCCCTAAAGAATTTTCCCTCTGTTTACCAAATTCGCTTTACGCTGGATTTTCTTAATGTTATGGGTTGTTGTTTTTATTAAAGTGATTTGATTAATTAGATGTGAGGAATTAATTAGTGCACATCACAGTTTTGATATCCCCAAGCTCAGACTAGCCTACGAGGAGTAGAGCATATACAGAGGAGGAAAATGTTTGTTCCAATTTGTAAAAGCAAAGTATGAAAAGATACATCCCATTAGGACGGATTGTGTGCTTGTGTTAAAAAAAATAGAAACAAAGAAATTGCGAGAATAATTACTTCGACAATGCAATGTCGGGTTAGTATTTGATTACTTTGAAAGAAATTAAAACTTGAAATAAACTTGAATGATCTACATTTTTTTTTGTAAGAGCGAGACTTTATATTAATATCAAAAACAAATTACAACCAGAGAGAACTTCACTTGATCATATCACTACTTTGAAGCCATCTAGACGACTGTGTCTGAAAGTTCTGATAAAAAAACCAAAAGTAGCTACAGAGACTGAGAATCCATACAAAAAAAGGTTCAAAATTCCTCTTACAAAGCTGTCTATAAGCCTCTATCACTGTCAGACCTAAATCCCCACAAGATCGGGTAGAACATCTACCACACCTATACCTTCAGAAGGGGAAGACCAACCTTTACCCACCAAGGAATCGAATACACGACCAACACAGACCATCAAAGCAGGATATACGAGAGATCAGGCATCTAGCCCTGGCTCAAGCTGACTGCCCCTGACTTCTGAACAACCGCTGGAGAGGGCGCTTCCAGAACCTGGAAGCCCAGACGAGTCATGAGAAAGTCCACTTTGGAGTTCAGACGTTGAATATCTATCGAAATGGATGCCTGCCATTGAGCCTGGTTCATGTCCTTCGAAGCTTCGTCTATCTTATCCCAAACCGACCTCCCCACGAGGTTCTTCATGACCGAGAAGAGCGTGACCTTTTTCTCATAGAGGCTCACCCTACCCACAGTTTGGCCAGGGTCTAAGATCCATTTCTCGGCCTTACAACACTCTGCATGCAGTTTCTCATGATCAAGTTCCTCCCATAATTGCTTTTCAGTCTCAGAAATGCACTGTTGAATATCCTGCGGGAGTTCTAACTCAAATATCCTTGATTCCCACAAAGTCTTTTGTTGTGCTCTGGAGGCTTTCCCTAGGCCTTCCTCCTGGGTTAGAAGGCGCTTCCCTTGGCTTTTCTTGCCTTCCATGGAGATGGCACCTTGCTCGCACAGAACCACCTGCTTCGTTACTTGAATAACAAGAGGGAACCTGTTTGAATTGCATATGTATTTCTTCTCGTAACCTTCCGCACTCCTAAATAGTAATTTCCTTCTCAGGCTCATCATGACCGCCAACCTGATCATGATATTTCGCACCCGATCCGTCGGCCTATAAAGGATATTACCATACTAGCAATCGAAATTCCTATCTCCACCTTTCATGTCTGCATGTACCTTGAACCGTCGACTGGGGGGGTTCTTAGTGACGATGCGAAGGTGTGTTAAGTTACTCGTGATCGTCACATGGCTTAGCTGTCCAAACAACCACCCAACCACGTGCTCCACATGCCCCCAGATTTGCCTAGTGTCCTGTTCGGTTATTGCCATGAGTACCTTGCATGTCGTGGTTCATTAAGACCATACACCTGTCCTATGCCATCTCATCAGAGATCATGTCCCACTCCGTCGCCTTAACAGCCTGGCGTGTCTACACTCCCATGTTTGCCAACATGTCAGCCACCTTATTGCTTTGACGTTTGAAGTGGAGGAAACGGACCGTCGGACCTTCAGCTAGGAGTCCCCGGAGAGTTTCCAGTCTTCCTTCCAAACGCCATGATGGTGCCACCTTAGCACTCTGGGATCCATGCAACAATTTCGCGGTGAGGTTGATCATCAATTGAGAATCCCCTTCAATGATTACAGGGGCCCATTTGTTCTCAATAACCATTTCCAAGCCCTGCAGTAGACCTTGCACTTTCGTCGCATTGTTTGTTTCCCATCCAAGGAAGCCATACCTGAAACCGAATGACCTAGAATTATTGCAGTAAGTAAAATCTAATCTAAAAATCGAACCACTCAAGGAAAGATACAGGCTTTCCCCCAAATGGGGAAAAGAGGGTGTGGGAGCCATAATCCCACTTGCTCTTTTATTAATTATTACAATGCTGGTTTTTTAGAGGGCTGCCTTTTGACCTTGAAAATTTGATCAATAAAGGCTTACAATAACTTGATGGAAGAAGGGGGATATGGAGGTGCTTTGGGAAGCTAAAAACTTCAAAATTTTGCCAGCACTTCCGCTTGTTCTGTCAATTTTGTGTAAAAAACAACCAGCTTTATATTTGTAAATTAGTAGATTAGTGTAAAAATACAATAAAAAATACTACTACTTAATACTCCCCAAAGATTGAATTTTTTTTATGAAGCCCAAGTATTAAATTTTGATGTTAGATTCAATCTTAAAATATGAATTTAAATGCTTCTTTATATCTAACAAGATATGCAACAAGAGATGTATGCTAAGCTTTAAAATGATCTACTTGTTGAAGAGTAAGGTAACCAGGAAAACTTTGATTTTAATAATGTAGAAGAAACAAGAACCCAACTTCGATTTTGAAAGAATGCAGAGTCAAAGATGCCTGCAACTCAACAAATATTAGGCCAAGACAACCAACACCGAAGGTGGATGAAGATGCAATTGAGCTCAACCTCCTCCTTTGACTTTTTATCCTGCACTGTCACAAACACTTTGCAAAGAGAGATTAAATCTAGAATATGTAAGTAACAGAGATTAGAAGGGCATTAATACAACTGAATACACCTGTTGCTTCACTATCTCTAATTAATCAATCCTTAATAAGCATATCAAAGACAATGAATGCTTATTCTATGTGTTTTAGAATAACCTATAAGCTAGACAAATCTACAATTATTGCAAAATAATAAGTGACTAGCTAGATATCACCTCAAAACATCAACCAAAAGCACATCAAATGGGACAGTTGCACAACATATGGCCTCCAAATCCTTTTCAATTTTATTCCAAAGAGAATCATAAACAAGTTACAAGAGTAGAGGTTTAATGTTGATTAAAATTGGCATTGTTGTCAACATAAGATCATAAGGGAACATTGATGAAATAGTCCAAAAAGATTGAGCCAAAATAACACAATTGGCTATGCGGAGTCAGAAGCAATATAACGCTAGTGAAGATTTGAACGGCCCAGATCATAAGAGAGAGAAAGATCAATGGTCTAGAATAGTGTCCGCAATGCTAAGGTACAAGCTTGTTAAAACTGAGGGAAGACTATTGCGGAAGTCATTTTTGAGAATTTATGAAAAGCAGACCCGCAATCCGCAATTGTGGAAGAAGTTTTGCAGAAGCAATTTCGGAAAAAGTTGGAAGGCACATTCACAATTCGCAATCCGCAATCCACAACCCACAACCCGATTGCGGAAAGATCGTTGTGGAAGGGTCGTTGCGGAAGTCGTTTTTGAAATTTGGGAAATGCATACCCACAATCCACAATCCGCAATTGCGGAAAGTTAATTGCGGAAGGTGATTGCGGAAAGGGCGATTGCGGAATCATGACTGCGGAAGGTTAGTTGCGGATGACAATTTGCGGAAGCTTGTTTCAAAAATGTTGAAAGGCAGCCCCGCAACCCGCAATTGCGGAAGCAAGGAGTTCCCACAAATTGCAGAAAGACGATTTACTAAAAGATAAATGCAGAAAGGTCGTTGCGGAAGGATCTCTGTTTGACATTCATAAATCGTGTGAGAAATTTCTGAAGAGTCACGATGAAGATATGTGACTGTTAGATGAAGAGGCACATGTCCAGAATGAAAGGATGTGAGTGTTGAAAGGTTATGACTGTGAAAAAAGGCACGAAGTTCCAAAATGAAGAGGTGCGTTTGATGAAAGGGCATAACTGTTAATGAAGAAATGCGTGTGTTGAAGAGACACACTTGCTGAAAGTGCGTTTTGGTGAATAGGCATAATGAACAAAGTTGAAAGGACGTGATCATTGAAAGAGGCATGATATCAGTGAAAAGACACACTGGTTCATATGGGTATGATGAATATATATGTGCATATTTCGATTTGTTGAAGGGTGTCTCTGAAGTTGAGATTTATGTAGCAGCAGCAATAGAAGACAGAGACCAAGGAAGTGATGAGAAACTAGTGACAAAATTGAAGACATAAGAAGATCTGGAAGTTTGATAAAAACATATTAGGGTGGTAGGGTGGTGCTAGGGTAGGCTACACGCCTGCAAGGGAGTTGTAGCCTCCTCCCTGTAGTTGCTGGTAAATGGGGTGTGTTGCCGCCTAATACACACTTTATGATACGGGAAAGTCTCCAACCCGCTTTGTGTGTCCTTGGGGGCAAGTTAGAGCTGAGGACCACTGTCACCACAGTCCACAACTCCTCCGTTTAGGCTAGATCCCAACAGAGCCAAGGGGGGTAGTCCCTATAGGAAAATAAGTTCCAGATTTATTAACTATTAGTTAAAGGGATCTTTTACTAAGATTACAAAATTACAAGACCAGTGCCTAGATTAAATGGAGTCAAAATATTACAGGTTACAAATGATAACAAATCAAGGTATCTAAGCAATGTACAGATGGTTTATCAATGTATACAATGTGAACAAGATTTCCAATATGGCAGAGAAGTGCTTTGAGTGAAGATTATTGAACCAGTAGTAAATTTAAAGTATGAAAATATTTCAAGCAGTTAACATTCACCACATGATCATTTGCAGAATCGAAAGTAAATAAATGTACTGAGAAATAAAGTGTTGGAAGTAAAATTGTAGTGCAATGTTGGAGTGAAAGAGTGCTTGAAATAGTAGAATGTTGTAGAACCGGTTTTGAATTGTCTCTTGGTTTATTTTAGTTGATTTTATTAAGGTTTTTCTTCTTGGATTTAAGTTTTAGAATCGGTGGTGTGACTACCCCGATCTAGAACTTCTCCAGCCAAAGAAGAACTGCTGTTGCGCTCAACAAAGTGGGAGCAAAGCCCACCCGTAGCTCACAGGTCAATCCCCAATGCCCCGGTGCTCAACAAGGAGGACGTCGAAACGCCTAGAGACCGCCCGCGGTCTGCTACCCCTTCTAGCTTCCTGAGGTCACTGTTTTTAGTTGACAGAAAAAGGGCTAGATGGATGCCTATTAAACTAAGACTTCCCTGTCACCTGGTCGTATCTCGGAGTACCCCGGAGGGTGATAACCGAGTAGAGGAGCAGGATGTGGGAAGTTGTTGTTGGTAAGTTTTAAGAGTAAATTTTAATCTTGATGGTTAAGATGCAGTGTTTATTTTAAAGCGATTAACAAATGACTTGGGAAATAAAATATTTGATTGTAGTGGGTAAAAATGAAAGTTATTTAATTACCTAAGCCCCCACTTCACCTGTTTTTCATATCCAGCTTGAAGTCCCTAAAGGGAGATGACAAGTGGATAGAGGATACACAGGTTTGATGGGTTGTATGATTACTTTTAAACAGAAAAGTAAAGTTGCATAAACTTGAAAGAAATACTCAACTAACTACAGTAAACTCACCTCACAACAATCTTTGTGACAGAGATGATAGTCTGTCACAAAGATAGGTGGGTAGCTGGAAATAGAACTAGTTATCTACCTTACTTCCTAATCTACTTACTTATAAATTACAAATGCCTTACAAGACTTTACAGAATACCCCAAGCATTAGAGGAATTTTGGGGTCTAAAATGGGCCTCCTAAGGAAAATAATAAAATAATAGTTAAAATAATAAAATAATATTGATTAAATTTGGAAGAAGAAAGAAAAAAACTACTTTTTGTGTTCGTATTTTCGACATATCTCCCTGTGTTTTTACTCAAATTTCGATCGGGAGAGCTCGTTGGATGCAGAATTTGATTTTGCATCCAACGAGTACCCACACTCCATATTTTTTATGGACCCCGCTACCCCAAAAACAAGAAATACCTGAAAAAACGTGATGATGATGCCATCATCACGTTTTTTCAGGTATTTCTTGTTTTTGGGGTAGCAGGGTCCATCAAAAGTATGTAGTGTGGGTACTCGTTGGATGCGAAATCAAATTCCGCATCCAACGAGCTCTCCCGATCGAAATTTGAGTAAAAACACAATGAGATATGTCTAAAATACGAACAAAAAAGTGTTTTTTTTAATGACAAATATGTCAATTCAACCATTATGGTTGACTTATTTTATTGAAATTATATTGGTTTTTGAATTCCAACTCACAAAAACTTATTTTGGCACGTTTTCTTATAAGGCCCATTTTAGACCCCAAATTTCCTCTAATGAGACTCTCGTTGGGGTTTACAATAAATTGGAAAAGATATGAGAGAGAGGGTTGAGAATTGGAACCCCTTTTGAACCGGTTGAAGTTTGAGGGAATTCTGGGCCTATTCGGGCATCAAATCTCCTTCAAAATGTGCATAACCTGTCACAAACCAGCGAGCTACTCTTCGCTGGAAATCACATAAAAAAACTAAAAATTGTTGTTAAAATATTAGTACCAAATTTACAAATTTACATAAAAAATATGAGTGTAAAATATTGCAGAAATGAGCGATTTAAAGGGTTGGAAACTATTATGCAGACTGAATGACAGACAAATATTTATAACAGCTTTGAGCGCTTCGCGTTCTGATCTCAATTGCTTGATCTCAGACGAGGAATACCACG
>LPNX011089209.1:14034-40437 GCA_001517045.1 Pseudotsuga menziesii
TTAGTGCCCTCTCCAAATGCATGAAAAAAATGTGGGCAAAGAGCTAGCGCCCTCCTCCAAATTTGGGGGCGTCTTTTTATATGGCAGCTCCTCTAAAATAATGTAGCGCCCTCCTATTTTGGTGTAGCGCCCCTCTAAAACGTGGAGTCTTCATTAGATGTGGCGGCCTCCTTTAAACCCTAGCGCTTCCATCTTCTTTAGCGCCCTCTATCTTCATGGTAGCGCCTCCATTATTAGCGCCTTCCTTTATGTAGCTTGGACGCCCCCTAAATATGGTGGCGCACCTCCAAACTTGAGCGCTCCATCTAAAATAGGCGTCCTCTAAATATGTGCTAGCGCCTCCATTTTTGGAGCGCCTCCTCTAAACTTTGGCGAGTCTTCAATTTAGCACGCGCCCCCTTCATTTTGATAGCGCCCTCTAAACTTTGGTGGTGCCTCCATATAATAGCGCCCCTTCAAATTAGTGTAGCGACCTCTCCATAGTAGACGCCTTCCACTATACTTAGATGCGCCCCTCCAAATATGGTGAGGGTTTAACCAAATCGTGGCTCCATCCTTAGCATGTGCGCCTCCTCTATTTTATGGTGGAGGGTTTAACAATAGCGCCCCCATCTTTAGCTTAGGGTTTGCCATTTTAAACTTAGCTTGGAGTTTAGCCATTAGCTCCCAAAACATTATTTAACCTTTAGACTTAGGTTAAATTTAAATTCACCTTAGATTTAAAATTTTTAATTTAAATTTTTAAATTTTTCCAATTTTGACTTAGGAAAAAATTAAAAATAAATTAAAAAATTTATATCGTGGCCATGGGGGGGTGGAAAACTTTGGAATAAGTTTTCTTAGGCTTAGGAACCCCCAAACCCATTTACCATGGCATTATTTGATTTTTTACTCCAAAATCAAATAATATGAATTTTTTGACTTAGGGAATTCAATTAATTCCCTAGGAAAAATAGACCTTGCTTAGACAAAAATGGTTTATCTCCTCAACCACTCATCAGAATGACGTGGGACTCGAAGCAGTGGCTTAGGGGGTTTCATAGAAATTAACTTTGCATTCATAGCCCCTATTACAAAATGCCATGCTTGAGCAATTACATTATTACATCAACGACTAAGTTAATTAATCACCAAGGGGTGACATTAATTAACTGGAAAAAATAAATAAAAATACAACAACATAACGAAACTCCGCAAGACTCTAGACAAATGCCTAGCATGGTCATGAATCACTCCTTGAAGCCTTAGCCACCTCATGGACTTGACTGGTAGAACGCCTGTCACCACTTTGGAGGATTTTGAGTGAAAACCAAACCGATTAAACTCGTTTACACAACAAGATCAATTGGAAAGGGAAATACACTCGATGAGGGGACTTCCCTAACAACCAGTTCCATGGTGTGGCATCCGTATCGTACGACCCACACTAGCACATAAAATTACATTAATTTTCCCACGCAGGGGAGCAAACATTTCGTTTTACAAAGGGGCGATAGCCTTGCAGGAGTGAAAAATCCTCAGATTTTTTTAAGGTACAATTATGTACAAATTCGTGTACATGGAGTTGCCACCTAGTCGAAATAGGTAGGTGGGCAACATCTGGCTCCAACTAGGGGACATGTGTTCGATCATCGGAGAGCACATGAGAACTCCAGAATCCTGCAACCACAAATTTCTCACCAATAACCAACATAAGGCCTCTAGTAAAAGCAATAAATAAACAATAAACAATATAAATAAATGAAATTGCTATACATATATGCATAAACAATAAACAAATGAAATAATACAAAACTTTAAAGAAATGCAAGGGAAAAGGGTTAGAGATACGTTACAGAGAGTGTCCCTTAGGACACTAAGTATTTATCTTTTTGAAGAAAAACCTGATTTGTGGCTCGTTTGACCCTTTCCTGTTTTTTGTGACTTTGATAGTGCCTCACGTCCTTGAACATTTTCCAAAGATTAACACTACCACAAAATGGCTTATGCCATACTCTGTCAACTTCTTTATTATTGATTCCGTCTTTTACAAACTCTGGGAAGCTAGCAAAAATAACATGATCCTTTCCACTATATACATTGTCCACATTCTGAAAAAACACTAATTCATTCTTGCATGCTTCGATTGTCTTTTCTTCTAAAACATTCTGAAAATGGTCTAACACTTTACTGACTTGAGGAGAGCTTACTAAAGTCTTGGGTGGCTTATCTTTCTGGGCTGGTACATCCATAATCTCTGTTATAGGAAATGGAAACTCTATATCATCTGTCCAACCCCCTAAGTCATCACTTGAAAACTCATTAAATTTAGGGGTAAGGTTATGGTCACACGCTTCTTCTACTTTGTCCATATGTATATTCATGCAAACCATATCCTTATTATGTTCTACTGTTTTCAACAAATCATTATCACTGTCAAACACAACATCATGACCAACCCAATTAACCTGTTCCATTCTTCCTCTAATTGCTAACTTTTCCTTTACTATCTGATCATCAAACCAATTATTCATTTTCAAAGGCTCGGGAGGTCTTTCTTGTTCTTGATAAGGAGGTCCTTTAGGGATACCTTTTTGCCATCTATCATTTGGCTTATGACTATTACTTTTATCTCTTTCCATGGCAGCTATCTTATTATGCAATGCTATCTGGTTTGCCTGTATGGAAGCTAGCTGATTAGCATGATTTAATTCCATTTGTTTAATCAATTGGGCAAGTTCTTTGATGGAGTCACCTTGAGTTTCCTGGTTTTCAACTTTCTTAACTTTCTCTGACTCTGGAGGACTACCCTTTGAAAACCCCAGAACATTTGATTTCCCTGAATCTTGCATATTCTTCTCTATTTTAATAGCTTTGTCTTGTGCCTCCCTAACAGTTGTAGGCTCTTTATCCCTTAGCTAGTATCTCATTTCCCCTTCAAAAGCTTGAATGTAGAAAATTAAGATGGCCTTTTTAGGAGGCTTAATATCTTGAGGGAGGCTCTTAACCAATTCATTAAATCTTCTGTTAAATCCTTCCACTGTTTCATTATCTTCCTGATGGCTAGAGTTCAAGGCAGTTAACAAGGAATGGTGATCCCTCTTATCTCCCCATTTGTCATTGAAGGCTTCAATGATTCCCTTAAGGTCTTTAAACTTGTTATCATCATGTTCCATGAACCAATCATTGGCCTCTTCCTCTAAGGACAAAACAGAGTTTCATCTTCACATCCTCATGGTCATGTGCCATACACCATCTTGCAATACATAAATTGAAATTTCTGATGTGGGCTTTAACATTCGTAACATTGTCTCCTTGAAAGGAAGGCAACTTATCTATAGCTTTCTCTGGAACTTCATGAGGGTAACCAACAATATTAGAGAAATCACATGGTCCATAATAATTACTCATTGTTCAGGCTGGTTTACTTAGGTAAACCACAAAGGCATATTAGAAATTTGCTTCTTCTCCAAGACTTGTAAAGATTCTACAGGGAGCAAGTTTGTTTAACTTCCTCTAAAGACCTTTTCAGGATCTAAGAGGGAGCTAAGCAAACCAAAGGGCTCCAGGTAGAATACCTTACTATATTTTTTTTGAAGTGGAGTCGCCACTTGGAGAACAAGTAAACTTCTAATAAATAAATAAAATTTTAAAATTAAGGTTATAAAAAAAAATAAAAAATTTATTAACACTTAAAGAATTAAATGAAGAATTAAAGAATTAGATCTAAAATTATTCAATTAATGTCAAGACCAAGGACAAAAGACTTGTCCCCGGCAACGGCGCCAAAGATGTTGCCGCCTAATACACACTTTATGATACGGGAAAGTCTCCAACCCGCTTTGTATGTCCTTGGGGGCAAGTTAGACCTGAGGACCACTGTCACCACAGTCCACAACTCCTCCGTTTAGGCTAGATCCCAACAGAGCCAAGGGGGGTAGTCCCTATAGGAAAATAAGTTCCAGATTTATTAACTATTAGTTAAAGGGATCTTTTACTAAGATTACAAAATTACAAGACCAGTGCCTAGATTAAATGGAGTCAAAATATTACAGGTTACAAACGATAACAAATCAAGGTATCTAAGCAATGTACAGATGGTTTATCAATGTATACAATGTGAACAAGATTTCCAATATGGCAGAGAAGTGCTTTGAGTGAAGATTATTGAACCAGTAGTAAATTTAAAGTATGAAAAGATTTCAAGCAGTTAACATTCACCACATGATCATTTGCAGAATTGAAAGTAAATAAATGTACTAAGAAATAAAGTGCTGGAAGTAAAATTGTAGTGCAATGTTGGAGTGAAAGAGTGCTTGAAATAGTGGAATGTTGTAGAACCGGTTTTGAATTGTCTCTTGGTTTATTTTAGTTGATTTTATTAAGGTTTTTCTTCTTGGATATAAGTTTTAGAATCGGTGGTGTGACTACCCCGATCTAGAACTTCTCCAGCCAAAGAAGGACTGCTGTTGCGCTCAACAAAGTGGGAGCAAAGCCCACCCGTAGCTCACAGGTCAATCCCCAATGCCCCGGTGCTCAACAAGGAGGACGTCGAAGCGCCTAGAGACCGCCCGCGGTCTGCTACCCCTTCTAGCTTCCTGAGGTCACTGTTTTTAGTTGACAGAAAAGGGCTAGATGGATGCCTATTAAACTAAGACTTCCTTGTCCCCTGGTCGTATCTCGGAGTACCCCAGAGGGTGATAACCGAGTAGAGGAGCAGGATGTGGGAAGTTGTTGTTGGTAAGTTTTAAGAGTAAATTTTAATCTTGATGGTTAAGATGCAGTGTTTATTTTAAAGCGATTAACAAATGGCTTGGGAAATAAAATATTTGATTGTAGTGGGTAAAAATGAAAGTTATTTAATTACCTAAGCCCCCACTTCACCTGTTTTTCATATCCAGCTTGAAGTCCCTAAAGGGAGATGACAAGTGGATAGAGGATACACAGGTTTGATGGGTTGTATGATTACTTTTAAACAGAAAAGTAAAGTTGCATAAACTTGAAAGAAATACTCAACTAACTACAGTAAACTCACCTCACAACAATCTTTGTGACAGAGATGATAGTCTGTCACAAAGATAGGTGGGTAGCTGGAAATAGAACTAGTTATCTACCTTACTTCCTAATCTATTTACTTATAAATTACAAATGCCTTACAAGACTTTACAGAATACCCCAAGAGACTCTCGTTGGGGTTTACAATAAATTGGAAAAGATATGAGAGAGAGGGTTGAGAATTGGAACCCCTTTTGAACTAGTTGAAGTTTGAGGGAATTCTGGGCCTATTCGGGCATCAAATCTCCTTCAAAATGTGCATAACCTGTCACAAACCAGCGAGCTACTCTTCGCTGGAAATCACATAAAAAAACTAAAAATTGTTGTTAAAATATTAGCACCAAATTTACAAATTTACATAAAAAATATGAGTGTAAAATATTGCAGAAATGAGCGATTTAAAGGGCTGGAAACTATTATGCAGACTGAATGACAGACAAATATTTATAACAGCTTTGAGCGCTTCGCGTTCTGATCTCAATTGCTTGATCTCAGACGAGGAATACCACGATTAAGCTCAAAGTGTAGATAAATATAGGCTGGAACTGATACAATTGCAATATTCAGAATAACTGAAGAATCGGAGAAGAAATATCGAAAAAACTTAGCTGAACAGTGTTTAAACAGCATAAATATAAGCCCTAACTAATATATAATGGGTTGGGGCCCTAAAACAAGGGTTACATTCACTATACAGTGAAATAAACCCCTTCTCAGGAAGGCTGGAAATAGATGGCCGAATTTAAAACAGGTTGCCGGAATGAGATTTTTTGAGAGATCTCCTTGATTTGAATAACCTGCAAATAACTCTATCCCTGCAAGAATTGTAATCCTAGTGATGAATACCTAACACTTCCTGCAAAACACTTTGTAAGAAATGTCAAATCATTCACAAGAAAGAATAAAAACACTTTTATTCTTTAATCTCTCCACAAAACACTTTGTGGAGAGCTAACTAGAAAAATACAATAAATGCAAACAAGACAAATACAAGGTTACCTTACAAAGATTCGGATAATGAAAGAGTTTGCAGCATAGTATCCCTCCAAAGAAATTTTTATTTAATGGCCCAACTTGGGCAAATCTTCAATACAAAGTATAGCAAGAGAATATGAGAGCAAGAAATTTCTGGCAGCATAACAATAGCATGAGAGATCTCCTAATGAGGGAGTGAGACCCTCATTAAATAGTTGAGACAATCCCCAACTCTTTGAAGATAAATGGTTGAGATTAGATCTAGATCTAGGGTTTAATCCACTCCACTAGATCTAGGTATTTGGCTTTCTATTCTTCTCCATTAATCTCCACCTTTAGATTAATTTATAATCAAAGGCCATAAGCTTAATCCATGTTTTAACAATATTAACCTTTGGATCTAGGTCTTTGATTTAATTTCCACCATTAGATGAGCTTTTAGGTTAGTGGAAAAATCAAAATAGAGTGGGCCCAAATAGCATAGGCGCCCCTCTAAGTATAGTGGAAACCTCCAAATTTAGCGCCCTCTCCAAATGCATGAAAAAAATGTGGGAAAAGAGCTAGCGCCCTCCTCCAAATTTGGGGGCGTCTTTTTATATGGCAGCTCCTCTAAAATAATGTAGCGCCCTCCTATTTTGGTGTAGCGCCCCTCTAAAACGTGGAGTCTTCATTAGATGTGGCGGCCTCCTTTAAACCCTAGTGCTTCCATCTTCTTTAGCGCCCTCTATCTTCATGGTAGCGCCTCCATTATTAGCGCCTTCCTTTATGTAGCTTGGACGCCCCCTAAATATGGTGGTGCACCTCCAAACTTGAGCGCTCCATCTAAAATAGGCGTCCTCTAAATATGTGCTAGCGCCTCCATTTTTGGAGCGCCTCCTCTAAACTTTGGCGAGTCTTCAATTTAGCACGCGCCCCCTTCATTTTGATAGCGCCCTCTAAACTTTGGTGGTGCCTCCATATAATAGCGCCCCTTCAAATTAGTGTAGCGACCTCTCCATAGTAGACGCCTTCCACTATACTTAGATGCGCCCCTCCAAATATGGTGAGGGTTTAACCAAATCGTGGCTCCATCCTTAGCATGTGTGCCTCCTTTATTTTATGGTGGAGGGTTTAACAATAGCGCCCCCATCTTTAGCTTAGGGTTTGCCATTTTAAACTTAGCTTGGAGTTTAGCCATTAGCTCCCAAAACATTATTTAACCTTTAGACTTAGGTTAAATTTAAATTCACCTTAGATTTAAAATTTTTAATTTAAATTTTTAAATTTTTCCAATTTTGACTTAGGAAAAAATTAAAAATAAATTAAAAAATTTATATCCTGGCCATGGCGGGGTGGAAAACTTTGGAATAAGTTTTCTTAGGCTTAGGAACCCCCAAACCCATTTACCATGGCATTATTTGATTTTTTACTCCAAAATCAAATAATATGAATTTTTTGACTTAGGGAATTTAATTAATTCCCTAGGAAAAATAGACCTTGCTTAGACAAAAATGGTCTATCTCCTCAACCACTCATCAGAATGACATGGGACTCGAAGCAGTGGCTTAGGGGGTTTCATAGAAATTAACTTTGCATTCATAGCCCCTATTACAAAATGCCATGCTTGAGCAATTACATTATTACATCAACGACTAAGTTAATTAATCACCAAGGGGTGACATTAATTAACTGGAAAAAATAAATAAAAATACAACAACATAACGAAACTCCGCAAGACTCTAGAGAAATGCCTAGCATGGTCATGAATCACTCCTTGAAGCCTTAGCCACCTCATGGACTTGATTGGTAGAACGCCCGTCACGACTTTGGAGGATTTTGAGTGAAAACCAAACCGATTAAACTCGTTTACACAACAAGATCAATTGGAAAGGGAAATACACTCGATGAGGGGACTTCCCTAACAACCAGTTCCATGGTGTGGCATCCGTATCGTACGACCCACACTAGCACTTAAAATTACATTAATTTTCCCACGCAGGGGAGCGGACATTTCGTTTTACAAAGGGGCGATAGCCCTGCAGGAGTGAAAAATCCTCAGATTTTTCTAAGGTACAATTATGTACAACTTCGTGTACATGGAGTTGCCACCTAGTCGAAATAGGTGGGCAACAGGGTGTCGAAGCATCCTTTCAGTAGTAGCTGATAAACTAGGGGGTCGTAGCCTCCTTCTAGTAGTAGCTGGTAAAAAGGGTGTTGTAGCATCCTTGTCTGTTGTAGCAGGAAGAAACCAGGGTGTTGTAGCATCCTTTAGTTGTAGCTGAGAAACTTGGGGATTGAAGTCTCCAGCAAGTTGTAATGTGCAAAAACAATTGTAAATATAATTTTGCAGTTATAGAAAGTGTTTGCACAATTGGGCTTCCACGATAAAAGTTGTGTTCCTTGTATCTTCTTGATCATGTGTGTTAATGAATAAGTTAAAAGTGGTTTTAATTGTTAAAAGTTATCAATACTGATTCACCCCCCCCTCTTAGTGTTGTCCAATATTCCAACAATTGGTATCAGAGCAGGATCCTTCACTACAATCTAAAACACTGGAAGGAAGATCCTATTAAAAAGTTAAAACCACCATGGATCAACAAGAAGGGATTGCCTCCAACAGAGCTCCAGTACTTAATAAAGAAGGATATACATTATGGAGCATAAGAATGAGAATCTACTTACAGTCATTAGGATATGGAGTAAGGAATTTAGTAATCTTTGATTACATCCCACTAAAAGAATAAGGACTACATCTCAGAAAGAATCCAAGAAAAATAACTCAAGGGCAATAGAGAGCATACTTGATGGATTACCTCAACCCATCAAAGAGAAGACAGGACAATGTATCTCAACTAAGGAACTCTGGATCAAATTGGAGAAACTTTACTCAGTTGAACAAAGAGCAGAACCAAGCCTTGCTATTTTAGAGAATAATGGTGATGACGAAGAACCTTGCAGTTATAAGGAAGATCAAAGGAGTAAAACCATATACAAGAAAAAATTTAATAAAAAGAAGGAAAACTTATATTCCATGGAAGATAGTGAAGATGAAGAAAATCTATTCATGGAGACAATAACTTCAGAAGATGATTCAGATGTGGAAGGATAGGTGGACCTAAAGGAAGAACTCTTAAGTGCCCTTGAAGAGTTGAGAAAGAGCAGACTGAAGAGCAATTCTTTGAAAGAAAATTTGTCAAAGTACCTAGAAGAGCAGAAATCAAAAGAAGAAGAAGTCAAGACCCTCCAAGAAGAGCTGCACAATTTAAGACAGCAAACAGTGGCTCGCATGAAAGAGGTCAAGAGCTTAAAACAGGAAGTTGCTAACTTCAAGGAAGAAGTAAAGAGGCCAAAAGACCAGCAGACCATTAATGAGAAGTTCAAGGAGAAAATACAAGACTCTAAAAGACTTGAAGAATAAGTTATTTTGCTTAGAAAGAAGCTTGATAAAGAATCTATTAAAACAAAATTTGAGAACAACTCAAGGACTTTAGATGAAATCCTAAGTAGCCAAAGACCATCAAGTGATAAAATTGTATTGGGTTATGACAAAGAAAAGAAGCCATAATGTTTTTCTTTTACATTCCAAGATAGAAATAAAAGAAACTATGCTGCTGTGCTCAAAAGCTCGATTAAGGAGTCAAAAATCTGCTCCCTCCTCTCATAATAAAGATAAAACTGATATGATACCTAAAGAACCAATGACAAGCAGGTACCAACAAATCTTTTTCGGTCATTGCTACTCTTGTAATAATTTTGGACATATGGCTAGAGAATGTAAGCTGAGAAAGAATGCTTCAGTGATAATTCATAAACAAAGGAAGGGATGGAAGAAGATGGAAGTTGTGAAGCAGAAAGATCAAAGATTCCTCAAATATAAAGGAAAGTTCTTTGGATATTGTCATTGTTGTCACAAGTTTGGTCACAATGCTGTTGATTACAGAATCAAGGGAAAAGATCAAAGTACAAAATCCAAAAGACAAAGAAGATCAGTAAGCAGGGTACCTCATGGAAAGATGTGGAGAAGAAAGTCAAATTACAAAAAAAGCATAAGAAACACAAATTTTAAACATCAGTGAAGTTTCCAAATATGATGATGAGCATAATAGTGCTATAGATAAAAATGACATCCATTATGAGGGAAAGCAAGATGAAGATGTAAAAGAATACACCAATGGAGATGAAGATAATAATGGTGGATGCCTTTTCTAAAGTATCTCATGACCTAGAAGAGAACCCTGAAATTAGCATTAGAAGGGATCATATACTCAGGGGGAGTTATTATCAGAAAATTGCAAATTGGTAAATATCAGTTGGTAAGAAGATAATAATGTTTTGAGGTTTCCATCAAACAAGAAGAAGAAGAGTCATAAGAAATACTTGGTAAAAGCTATCGTCCTCAAAGACAAGAAGAAGTGTAGAAGTGGAAAATTGAAAAAGAAAACATTTTGTCTAGAAATAATGTATGTGACAAGAACGCTTAATGGTTGAAGTGTAACAAAATCAAATGTAGAATTAGAGAAGACAAGAGATGATCATGGTTAAATGATAAGATTGGTGTATGGTTGACATAGGGCAAAGTGTAAGACCTGTGAAGTAACATGAAAATATTAAAATGTGTGATCCATGAGATCCATGAAGACTATGAAGTTTGTAATCTAATGGAAGATGAAAATTATCATTATTACTCAGAATATGAAGTTATGGCACATAAATTAAAAAATTTGTCCATCCTAAAAGTATTCATTTGGTCACATTTGTTTGGGATGATCTTCCACATTTCACATTTGGAGGATTTGATAATCCTGTTTTCATGGTTGATGAGAACATGTAAAGATTAATACAAGAACAGATCTGAAGGGTACCATTTAGACAATCTTAAGGACTGTCTGATAGGACAATTATGAACAGTTATTTTTGTGAGTTGAAATCATTTTTGATCTAATCTTTTAAAAATAGTTTTAACTACAAAAATTGTTGACAGTGGAAGAAAACTCAAGGCTGATATGAAAGATAAAGATGCACTTTATTGAAAAAGTGGCAGGATGAGTAAAAGTAGCAGTAAAGATTTCGAAGGAACAACTGGTATTCAAACACATATCAGTTTGATGAAGTTCTTTCTAAATTTGTCTCTCAGAAGCATGTTTATGAACCTGTAGCAAAGCCTGTTGTTACCTCAGACCAAGGAATTATGGTGCAAGCTATGAAAAAAAGAATATAGTATCAATCAAACTAGTTAAATCATGGTCAATGTCTAAAGGAACAAGGACATATGGATAATAAATTGCTTTCATGGCATTGAAGACTCCTTACGTAGAGCAAGTTACATGACACATTTTTAAAGCGCAGTTTATGGAAGAAAACTAATGATGAGTGTAAAATCTGTCACAAAATGTAGAAAATGTTGACAAAGGGAGGAACATTGAAAGGGGGAGTCTATGAACTAGCCATCCATGTTCTTCAAAGACTCGCTACAAGAAAGTAAATGAGGATGTTAACCAAATCATAACACAATGATTAGTACCAAGTCCAGTTAACAAGAGGAAGAGAAGCAAAGAGCTAAATTTCTTAAAAGAGGAGAAATGTTGACAGGGGAAGACACACTCACAGGGGGAGTGATTTTAAAAATCTATGGTCCATAAGAAATAATTTTGAGTGGTTTTGATCTCCTCAAAGGCAGATTGATGTTGCTGATATGAAACTGCAAAACTTATGATTTATGTTGTTGCATATTGAAGTTACTGTGTTAAAAATTACAGTCTCTGGAAGTAGGATTTACATCTTCAGATCGTTAAAAAAAAGCATAGGAGAACAAGATCAACGTTCAAAGAGAAATGCAAGTATACTTTGTTGTGTTGCTTATACACGACTAGCAAAATGGAGCAACGTTAAAAGGGGAGTTTTTCTCGAAAATTTGTCATTGTTGTCAAAGGGGGAGAAAAATTGCCTAAAGGAGAAAATGTTGCCATCAATGCCAAAGGGGGAGATTGTTGATTAAAATTGGCATTGTTGTCAACATAAGATCATAAGGAAACATTGATGAGATAGTCCAAAAAGATTGAGCCAAAATAACACAGTTGGCTAAGCGGAGTAGGAAGCATTATAACGCTAACTTTCTATGAAGTGAACATTTGGACGACCCAGATCATAAGAGAGAGAAATATCAATGGTCTAGAATAGTTTTCGCAATGCCAAGGCGCAAGCTCGTTAAAGCTGTGGCAAGACTATTGCGGAAGTCATTTTTGAGAATTTATGAAAAACAGACCCACAATTCACAATCTGCAATTGCAGAAGAAGTTTTGCGGGAGGCGAATTGCGGAAGCAATTTCGGAAAAAGTTGGAAGCCACATCCACAATCTGCAACCCGATTGCAGAAATAACGATTGTGGAAGGGTCGTTGCGGAAGTCATTTTTGAAATTTGGGAAATGCATACCTGCAATCCACAATCCGCAATTGCGGAAAATTAATTGTGGGGTGATTGTGGAAAGGGCGATTGCGGAATCATGACTGCGGAAGGTTAGTTGCGAAAGACAATTTGCGGAAGCCTGTTTTGAAAAAGTTGAAAGGCAGCCCCGCAACCCGCAATTGCGGAAGGAAGGAGTTCCCGCAAATTGCGAAAAGACGGTTTGCGGAAAGATAAATGCGGAAAGGTAATTGCGGAAGGATCTTTGTTCGACACTTAGAAATCGCATGAGAAATTTCTGAAGAGTCACGATGAAGATATGTGACTATTAGATGAAGAGGCACATGTCCAGAATGAAAGGATGTGAGTGTTGAAAGGTTATGATTGTGAAAAAAGGCACAAAGTTCCAGAATGAAGAGGTGTGTTTAATGAAAGAGCGTGATTGTTAATGAAGAAATGCATGTGTTAAAGAGACACACTTGTTGAAAGTGCGTTTTGGTGAATAGGCATAATGAACAGAGTTGAAAGGATGTGAACATTGAAATGGGCATGATATCAGTGAAAACACACGCTGGTTCATATGGGTATGGTGAATATATATGTGCATATTTTGACATGTTGAAGGGTGTCTCTTAAGTTGAGATTTATGTAGCAGCAACAGTAGAAGACAGAGACCAAGGAAGTGATGAGAAACCAGTGATAGAATTGAAGACATAAGAAGATTTGGAAATTTGATACAAACATATTAGGGTCGTAGGGTGGTGCTAGGGCAGGCTACATGCCTGCAAGGGGGTTGTAGCCTCCTTCCAGTAGTTGCTAGTAAATGGGGTGTCGAAGCATCCTTTCAGTAGTAGCTGATAAACTAGGGAGTCCTAGCCTCCTTCCAATAGTAGTTGGTAAAAAGAGTGTTGTAGCATCCTTGTCCGTTGTAGCAGGTAGAAACCATGGTGTTGTAGCATCCATTAGTTGTAGTTGAGAAACTTGGGGATTGAAGTCTCCAGCAAGTTGTAGCTTGTAAAAGCAATTGTAAATATAATTTTGTAGCTATAGAAAGTGTTTGTGGTTTTCCCAATTTGGCTTCCACGATAAAAGTTGTGTTCCTTGTATCTTGTTGATCATGTGTGTTAATGAATAAGTTAAAAGTGGTTTTAATTGTTAAAAGTTATCAATACTGATTCACCCCCCCTCTTAGTATTGTCCAATATTCCAACAATTCAATGCATTTGCCTTGCTAAAATAGAAGAAGAGAGCAAGAGAGGCGGGCGCACTTGCTTCTTTGGCTCACCTTGGAATGAGTTGGAATGAGGGTGGCAAAGGCTAAAATCCTCATTCTTTTGGAAACAAAACTCAACACTTTGCTTTATCTTCACTCTTGCTATATTTTTTGAGAGATGCGCCCCACCCTTTTGAGGAAGTGCACCCCACTTAGGAGTGAAAAAACATCTTTCCTTAAAAGCCCAAGAAAAACACTCAAAAGTATTTTAGAAATGTTTGGAATGTTTCCACTTTACTTTGCCAACTCAAAAATTTTACTTTTGACATGTTTCCTTTATTTTATGAGTTGACAAATTTTTCACTTTATCTAATTTTTTGGTCTTTTTTACAATTTTCGAGTAATATTCAATTTTGGAGATAAAAATTTACTCAAAAACTTAGGAAAGTGTGTTTAGGGGTTAAGTCGGTGTTCTGAATTAGAAAACGAGCACCCCCATGCTTAATTCCTCCTCCCAACCACACTTTTATCCCTTAGTGAATATTTTTAATCAAAACATGCATGCTTTTTACGGGAAAATTAAAATTTTCTGAAATAATAAAAACTCCTAGGGCGGACTTAGTACATGTTCATATGACTCAAAACAATGATTAGCATGGTAATATACATTGACACATAGGTTTTAATAACCTCCTAAGGCCTAATCACCAAGACACTTACTCTAGCTTTGGAGGAGCGGGTGAAAAACTCGAAAATTATAAGTCATTAAAAACCGACATATATTTCTCAAGGAAAAACACTTCAGAGTAAGGTATTGATGATTAAGTCCTAGGAAAGCCAAACCTTTTACATGATTTCATCATTTTAAGCCTGATGAACTTTAAAACACAAGTGATGAACAATTGATTTGTTCAAGTCGTTGACGGCTCATTGGAAATCCAACTAAGTGCAACTTAGTGGATAACAAATTCTACGTCAGCCTCCCCTTCTTCTATATAAAGCAATTCAAAGTGTTGTCTAGCGGCATCCTTTATGGTCTGAAAGTCTTTGAGGAGTGTCCCATCCTCAATCTTTATTTCTTTGATGTTGTTTTGGTGCTCTCGAGCCTTTGCTTGAGGATGGAAGGAGGTGCTTTGATCCCTTGTGTTACCTGATGAACTAGCAGGGCTAGTCAACGATAAGAAAATGTAAGAGAAAGTGACCACTGCCACCTTAGTCACTTCTCCAAACTACTTTGGAAAGTCGGAATCTCTAAGGGGAGAGCCCTTCTACAAGACACTTGGAAAATACAACTATATATTCTACAACAATATTAGTGACTAGTGCCTTTATGGAGTTAATTTACGAATGAAGAAAACATACTACATAAAAATATGAATCTTGTAAATGCAAATCAGTATATCAATTTCATTCATTAACGCATTCACAAATGACAAGTAAATAACCAATTCCATTATATTATGCAAGTGCCATTTAAACCATTTGTAGTATCATTTCTCCACAAGTAAGCACAAGTATAGTAGGTTGTTTATGACAGTATTGTTATCACACAAAGTGTAGCTACCCACTTGAGATATCCTATCCGGGACGGTAGAGGTAAGGTAGCTAACCGGTGACACTGCAAGGGCCTCGTCCACTATGGGTAAAGGGTAGTTGTTACACCGGACGAGCTCTTGTCGCTTTAGATCAAACCGAAAAATGATCAAAGGGGAGACCCTACTAGCCTAAGAGGGCCAGCGCACCTACTCAAAACATTCCTAGGGTTTGACAATGGATAAAAGAGGAGAGATAATGAGTGGATAAGACTAGATCTATGGAATAATTGTGGTATAGAAGTTAGGGCCATGTTGGGGAGGCTTAATAAAGGTAGGAAATAGCCCAAATTGATTGAGATTGTACCACAAATAGTTTAAGGATGTAGATCTAGTGAGATCTAGCCAAATGAATGAAAACCCTAAAGGGACTCACCTAGGGTTTTTGCATAAGTGGATAAAGTGGACCCAAAAGAGTAGATCAAGACATGAGATGACTAGATCGGGGTGCTTGAATATTAAATCTATGATTTTGAGGTGGGTCCAAGCATACCCATCTGATAGATCTGAAGGAATGGCCACCCACCCAAGAGGGGCGCCCCCACCTAGAGAGACTAGTGCTAGATCCCAAGGAAAATGGAGTCGGATTAACGTGAAACTTGAGATCTTAGGTTTATTCATTAATCTCCAAGTGTGTTTTGATGGCCGTCATAAAAAACTCACCGTACCTATCAGATCTACAAAACTAGGGTTTTAAAAGAGGGTTTGAATGGACCTGTTACCACCTAAGTTGTACTTGGTGGTATTTTCAAGCGAGCCAATGAAGTAGAACAAGTACACTTGTTCACTTTTTAAATTTCAGAAGTCATTCAGGCTTTTTCTGGGAGTTTGTTCGAAATTTTTTTGTAACACATGTTCATACCCCCTTGGGGAAATTGTAAAAAATGTCCTAGCATTTAATTTTTTATAAAAGGCTCAGCTTCTCGGAATTAAGCATCAAGTCGACTAGCCCAAAGTGTTTTTTCTCTCGGTTATTATTGGTTGTTGAACAAATGACTAATAATTTTTGAGTTTTTCACTCACACCTCCAAAGCTGGGGTAGTCATCTTGGTGTTTCAGCCTTAGGAAGTTATTAGAGCCTTCGTGTCAGTGTTTTTCAACATGCTAGGCATTTCCTTTGAGTCGTATGGACATGTACTAGGCCCCCTTCGAGTTTCGTCAGTTTCCGAGAAAATAATTTTTTTCCGCAAAATTAGGCCATTTTTTAATGGTTTAATTAGAAAAATTCAAAATGTAATAAAAGTCAGATACGGAGTCCATTTCTTACGTGGGGGCACTCATTTTCACACCTAGAGCATCCACTTAACCCCAGGGATCATTTTCCACATCAGTTGGGTAGCCGGATCACCCCGTGGAGCATTATCAGCTAATAATGCATTAAAAGAGTATTTTAATGCTAAGTTACACCAAATTGGCACCAAAGTCAAAGTTTGAAAAAGGTAAAAAAATTAAAATAATAGTTAAAGGGGTGACATGGCATGGGTCCCCATGAAACTTACTACTCTCTTCAACTTAAGTGGGTATTAAATCATTGTTTTAAAACTTTGGTTTGAGTTAAATAAAGATCACATGGAGAGTATGACGTCAACATTCACATGGACGCTAGCATGAGGATTGGAGGAGCTAAGTGGGTGGACCCCCCCCATTTATTTATTGTTTTAATATATGTTCAAACTTTGGTATAGTTTCAAAGGACCAAGTTGTAACTTTAACTAACGTCACCCTCCCTTCATGTCACATTCACGTGAGGGAGTGAGGGGTCCACCATTTTATTATTGGAACTTGGAAGCATGGGTTGATTTTAACTTCAGCTTATAACCTTGGTCCATTCCTTTGGGATGTTGCGCATTCATGTGTGGGGTGACATCACCCTCACCAAATTCGCACCAACCTTATGAACTCGCGCGAAAGGTGAAGGAGACGCCAAGCTTGAAGGAGTTAGTTGGGTTCTTCGACATTGATTGGGTGTGTTGGCAGGATGACGGTGAGTTAAGTGAGAGAGGTGTCAATTACCTCTCCACTTCCTCTTCACTTCAAGCTCAGTTCAACTAGACTCTCTCTTCAGTATTGGTGAGGCCCCCCTGGGTCTCTCTTTTCCTATTTAAGCAGGGCTCTTTTCCTCATTTTGGCATGGTCGGAGGACCGAAGGAATGCTACTGCTTGTATCGTATTGTTTACCATTTGGAAGAAAGAAGGCTTTGGAGGCAAGATCTATGGTGTAATGCTTTTCATGTGTGGATGGTGATTGTCAAGTGCTTATGAGGTATAATCTGTATTATTGGTCTTTGCTTTTTGTTGGTTAATTGTGGGCCTTGAAGGGGAGCTCCCTCCCGGTGGGGTAAGAGGTTATTCTAGTTTGATTTATGCTCTTACTGTTCGCTTGTTTCAAATCTCTTGGAGTTGCATGTATTTTAAGTTTAATTGCATGCTTTCTAATTGTCTTTTTCCAGCAACACTTATGTTTTAACCAGTGTAGTCAGACTCTTTGAATACTCGCGAGTCTTGTCGAGTGACCACCAAGACGAGTACTCGTGACATACTCGCAGGGTAAACTCGCCACTCGCTGAACTCATCATTTACTCGCTGAACTCGTCACTTACTCGCGAGTCCGTTGACTGTTTGACTGTTGATTTTGCGTTTTGGAGGGGACACAGGGAGGGAATAAGCCCCCGAAACAACACCGCTCTCCACTGCCATCCCATTGAATAGTTTGGCTTTCCCCAAGTTGTTCTCATTTGCCCCCTAGCTATTATCAATTTATCAGTTGTCTGTGTTTGGAATTTTGGAGTGTGTGTGCACTAAGGAAGGTCGCTAACACTGGTCTGAGCACTGAGGATGTGACTGGTCTGAGCATTTTCATTTTTTAATTTTTTTCATTGAACTTCTATACTTTGGATTTTATAAATGTGAGGCGATGACGCTGCCATCGGTAGTTTGGTTGAAGAATGTGATTGCTCATGGTTAGGATAGGATGATGATAGTGTATTTTTTACAATTTGCTTTTCTATCTTTTTAATATTTTTATAATTGTTAATTAATGAAATTTTCTTATTATCTTTTATTTTTTAATAATTTTATGGTTTTTATAATTTGTAATTAATAATTATAGTTTGTGATTTCAAGTGAGAAAACACTTCTCGTTAAAATGCATTGCTATGTGACATGTCTTTTTATCAATTTTTTGAATTGTTATATGCTTATATTGTAGACACTGAGAGGGGGGGGGGTGAATCAGTGTGAAGGCAATTTTAAACTTTTCTTAGCTTCTCACAGTTAGCTATCAATTCATCATTCCATTACTCTACCATAATCATTTCATAAGCATCTGTCACTTCATCATTCACATAGCATAAGCATTTCATTCATAAAGAGCCATAACACAAAAGAACACAACACCATATAATTTTGTAATCTTTTTGTATTAGATTTGGTTCGGCTACAACCGTTAGGCAAAATCAGCACCTACTGATAAATAGAGCACCTACTCTGAATCCAGGACCCTGCCTGGTTTTCTTAGACCCTGCTAAGAAGGGTTTGAGGTATCCTAACCTCAAAAAGCAAGTCAAGCTTGCATTTACATTAAAGCTTACTGTCATATCAACATCATCTGTTTCTTTAATCAATTCAGCTGCTGGTCAATACCGCTGATCATCTGATCATACTCATCTGCTCATCATCAATGCTGCTCACTGTCACTTCTTCAAACCTCCTTGTTTCTGTCAGCTTCAAGGGTGCTCCAAGACCCTGCAATATGTTCTTCAAAGTATTTCAACAGTCTTACTCGATCTCTGCCACACATTTACTGGTCTCACACTTTACCACTGTCACCTTCTTGCTGCTTATACTTACTCAAGCTACCTTTGTCTTGAACTCTTCAAATCTGCTCTGGACTTCTCAAATAAGCCTGCTTTGAGTTTCTCTAACAACTCTGCCCTAAACTTTGCAATGCTGGTTACTTGCTTGTCCCTTCAATAGATCTGTTCTATGTGTAGAACATCCTGCTGCTGATAACCTTTGTTTACTGCCAAGTCAGCCTTATCACTGACACACACACTGCCAAGTCAGCCTTATCACTGACACACTCTGTACTGTACCAATCTCTGAATCTGTTTGTGCACACTGCTCATTGCCAAATCATCCCTCAGGAAACATATCACTCCATATCAACACTATCAAATCATGTCACTGTGAGCATCTTATCACTTGTCAAGTTCACCATAGTTCAACATTAACACAGACTTGGACTGTCATCATAAAACTTGCACAAACTTCATACTTTGTCAATCACTGTCAATACTTCAAACTTGGACTGTCAAGACACTTCAAGAAAGCAATCACAGTACATCAATTTCTGTCTTGACTGTGTATTTCAGTCATCATCCTAGGGCAGTCATCATCATTCACATCATGCATACAGTATCACAATAATTATATACACAATATTATACATACCTTGACTTGTCTGAATGTACCTCATTCATTGGTTGAGTGCGTCACTTGAATTTCTTTGGCCAACCTTAGACTGTGACTGATGTAAACACATGACTTGCTCCAACCTCAATACTGCTAGCTCCTTCAAGGCTTGGGACTGTTGGCTGTCATAGTTTGAGGCTGTTTTACCACCTCAAACAGCTCGTAGTTAGGGCTGTCATACACTAAACGCTGCTGGTGAAAATATCTGATGTAGATGACTAGAACTGTAGATAATGAAGTTAAACTGTGGCTGTGAAGTACTTCAAACCAGAACTATCTCTGTAGGTCTGCAGTTTGATCTGGGACTTTATGTGTGCATCTTGTCCAAATTTTGACTGTTAAAACTTGAAGAGACCACTGTTTGATTGTTGCCCGAATTTACTCTTGCCCGAATTGACTGTTTGAATGCTGCTTGAATTGACTGCTGACTTGTTTTCCTACTGCCTGGATTGACTGTTGACTTGTTTGCCTGCAGCCCAGACTTACCTGCCTATTGCCCAAACTGTGGGTTGTTGTTGGTGTTACAACAACTAAGCCCTAGACCACTCGTGAAGGTGATGGGGCAGCCTTTTGCTATGGCCCTAACCCACCAGCAAAGGTATGCTGTACCTGAGTATGCAAGCGAGTGTTTGCAGGCTCTTTTGTTGCTATTGTGATCACCTGGGAGGTGACTGTTGAAGCAGCCCGTGAACACCAGTCTTCTTGAGCAGATCTCAACTACCACCGTGAACTGTAACCTTCAAACTGTGCAAGATTTAAAACTCAGACCACTGGGCAATTGCTGCAAGAGGCTCGATCTAGCAGTAGTAACCACAAGCTTTAGACCTCAAACCTGGAGATGAACTTGCATGTCATCTTGTAGCATACTTGGACTGTCAACCAACTAATTACCGCCAACAAATTCGGGTCTGCAACTTCCTGTGAAAATTCAGAACTGTTTGAACACACTGTGGTATAACATTCCACAAACTTGGGTCTGTATAGGCTGATAAACTTAGGACTGTTGGAATGTACATAAACCCAAAAAAAAAACTTTAAAAAATAGACTGTATACAGGAGTGAACCCAAGAGATTGAAGACCAAAAAAAAGGGTTACTATCTCTGTGAAAAAATCAGGTCTGCAATAGCAGTCCTCTCTGCTATACGAACTGTACACTTCCACAGTCAACGAAAATCTCAGTCCAAACTTCAGAATACTGCTCCTAAAAAAACCCCCGAAAAACCTCAGAAGGCCAGCGAATTGTACATTGTTAAAATGATGGGCAGATGTGTATTTATACACGTTTTTCACCACTTTTGCTAAGCCGACCTCTAAATTTTTTATTGGGCCAACATAAGATATATTATGGAGCCGACCCGAGATTTTTGTATTTATAATTTTCTTTTTATTTTTGGAGCCGACTTCCAAAATTTCTATTGGGCCAACATCTTATAAAAATATTTTAATTTAAAGAAGTGCAAGGATGACCATTTGTAGCAGCCCCTTTTTGAACAGCAGAGAATTAAATGAAGTTCACGACCCAAAAATATTGTTGACTGTTAAAAGTTGGTCCCTTTTGACAAGCTGTTTATTGCCCTTTTTCTGATTTTTGGCTAAGAATTTTCTCAATCACTTGATGACCACTTGGCTGTAGCTTACTGGGGAATTTATGATAAATTCTGTGCTTGACAATCTGCTTTTTAGACAAGAAAAAGAATGTAGAGCAACCTCCACAGTAACTCGACTTCCTTCCAAAAGATCTTGGTGCAATGAGATGTTTGACTAGCTGCTACAGGAAACACGACTTGGAGAAGGATGTACTGCTACAGGGAATAACACTTCTGGCTTCCAACAAGAGATACACAGTAAACCTTTTTCTCACTGTTGTTGTGGCTTTTCTTCGAGGTTTGCGTTAAGGAATCATCCACAAAGTGTGATGTAGGTGATATGCAAACCAAGATTCATCATGCCATTTAACCACAGGGGAGACCATACATCATCATCAACCTTCTCTTAGAACTATAATGACTTCAAGGGCTTGAAGGGTACAATTTCATCAAGGCCTATATCAAGTGCAAGCAGTGGGGTTCCAGAAACATTAAATGACACATCTAAGTGTGTGGGGGCTTCATGATCAACTTGTGGGTCTTCATCAACATCAGCTGGGCTTCTTCAACATCTTCAGCAAGGTGGTGGCATCAATGACATCAAGTCCATGTTGGCATCAATGACAATTTCATCAACAATCTCCCCCTTTGTCATTGATGACAACAACTCATGCTCCCCCTATGAGCATGCTCCTTTTTTTTTTGTCTTCATCTCTCCCTTTGTTTTCATTTCTCCCCCTTTGGCATCAATGGCGAAGGGTGTCTGAGATCTCTGATCACTGCTGACTGCTCCCCCTGTCAATATGCACGATCCTAGGATCTGTCTCTATGCCTGGAGTAAGCATCCTTTCTCCTTTGAGTTCACTCTCTAGCCTCATGAACTCAAGGTGTGCTAAGGTCTTTGAGAGACCTTACACTTGGCTTGCCGTATGGCAGCCATCCTCCCTGCTTTGATCAGCTTCTCCTATCTGCAATTGCTCAGTCTTCCTCATCCATACCTGCTTCTTGACATTTGTTCTTTGAGCATTTGTTCCTTCATTTGTACTGGCTTTCCTTGATGAGTTGTATAGGTAACTTCTCAAGGATTGTTTTCGTGTACTCCAACAATCTTGAGCTTTGTGCCTAAGGCCATTGCAGCTATAACACCTCATCGTACGACAATGTGCAGCAATGTGACTGACATTGTTGCAAGACCAACATCTGACTGAGTTGTTGGAGCTTCCACCACTTCTTTGATCAACTTCATTTCTCCATGCTTGAGAGTATCCTTGACTGTAGACATTTGTCTTCTGATCTTCAAATCTTCTTGCTGATGTGTATGGAGTACTTCTTCTTGCTTGACTTCTTTGACTGGCACATTCATGGGCTTTGTGTCCAAACCCATTGCAGGTGTAGCATCTCAATGTGTGACATTTGGCAACAACATGTCCGACTTGTTTACATGTCCAACATCTAACTGAGACATTGGGGCTTCTAGCCCTTCTTCTTCCATAGAACCTACAATCCATGGCCTTATGACCAAAGTTAGAACACAAATAACAATAACCATTGAAGCCATTTTCATACCTGGGTCTTGTAGTTGTTTCCTTGATGAAGTTGCTTTGATGAATAGACCTAACTCCTTGTTTCATCTTTAAACTTCCAAACTCCTTGTTGTCATGCGCAGGTGCCTTGGGAGCAGCTTTGGACGTTGATGGACCTGCTTCTGGAGTCTTCAGAGACCAAGTGTCATCTTCAAGTTTTTCTTTGTTCTTCTTGTAACCAAGACCAGTTTTGTCGAGTGGAGATCTTTGGCAATCTAAGATCTTATCTAGGACAATTGAACTGTTCTGGAGCTTGACCAAGACTTCATTTTTTTTACCTTTCTTCTTGAGACCAACTACCTCCATTTCCAGCTTCTGGACTGTTTCCTCCTTTTCTTCTAGCTGTCTCTTCAAGATTTCTTTAGTCCTCTTGGCTTCCTCCAGCTGAGTCTTCAAGTCATGATTTACCTCTCTTGCTTCTTCAAGTATTTTTGAATCTTTATCATGGTTCTTTTGTTCTAGGGTTAGATCGATCAAATCAATCTTTAGTTTTTCTTTTTCTACTTCCTTTTCCTTCAGCAATTTCAGCCAACCTACTCCTTCATGCTTAAGTTTCTTAAGCAACTCCTTTAGTTCAACATTCTGCTTTTGGAGATTATCCATATAATCAAAGGTTGTCGTCCTAAACACCTTGTAATCAGATTGATTAAGATCAACTTTGTTCAAGAACCAATCAGCTCCGAGATCTATGTTGCATACATAGTTTATAATTCTCTGTTTAGCTTTCAACATTGCTTCATCATCATTTGCAAGAACCTTCTCAATTTCATCACACAAGCTATCATAATCACAAGAGTCCATACCTTTACTAGAGTCCTCTTCTTGTTTATCTTCTTCTTGATTTAGCTCTTCTGGGGGCTTGTCTTCTGATTTCTGATCTGTCTTTTTGGGTTCTGGTCTTGCCTTCTGATACTCACTCTCCAGCTTGAACCATAGGTCTTTTGCCGAAGTGTACTCTCCTACACTTTCCTTCACTGAGCTGGGAAGTCCATCCATGAGGAACTTCAAGGCTGTAGTGTTGTCTTTCTTTGCTTCCTTCTATGCAGCTGATTTTCCTTTCTTGTTTGATGGAGCGGGTGGATTGATAACAATTTCCCAAACACCAAACTTCTTCAGATAAGCCTTCATTTTGCTCCTCCAACTGAAATAATCTGCAATATCCAGAACAGGCACGTCATTGCTTGATGACTCTTTCTTTTCCTCCATTGTGTCTAAGGATCTCCTTCAAGCTTGCTAGGCTCGTTACGAAGGCCTGCTCTGATACCAATTGTGGACACTGAGAGGGGGGGGTGAATCAGTGTGAAGGCAATTTTAAACTTTTCTTAGCTTCTCACAGTTAGCTATCAATTCATCATTCCATTACTCTACCATAATCATTTCATAAGCATCTGTCACTTCATCATTCACATAGCATAAGTATTTCATTCATAAAGAGCCATAACACAAAATAACACAACACCATATAATTTTGTAATCTTTTTGTATTAGATTTGGTTTGGCTACAACCGTTAGGCAAAATCAACACCTACTGATAAATAGAGCACCTACTCTGAATCCAGGACCTTGCTTGGTTTTCTTAGACCTTGCTAAGAAGGGTTTGAGGTATCCTAACCTCAAAAAGCAAGTCAAGCTTGCATTTACATTAAAGCTTACTGTCATATCAACATCATCTGTTTCTTCAATCAATTCAGTTGCTGGTCAATACTGCTGATCATCTGATCATACTCATCTGCTCATCATCAATGCTGCTCACTGTCACTTCTTCAAACCTCCTTGTTTCTGTCAACTTCAAGGGTGCTCCAAGACCCTGCAATATGTTCTTCAAAGTATTTCAACAGTCTTACTTGATCTCTGCCACACATTTACTGGTCTCACACTTTACCACTGTCACCTTCTTGCTGCTTATACTTACTCAAGCTACCTCTGTCTTGAACTCTTCAAATCTGCTCTGGACTTCTCAAATAAGCCTGCTTTGAGTTTCTCTAACAACTCTGCCCTGAACTTTGCAATGCTGGTTACTTGCTTGTCCCTTCAATAGATCTGTTCTATGTGTAGAACATCCTGCTGCTGATAACCTCTGTTCACTGTTTACTGCCAAGTCAGCCTTATCACTGACACACACACTGCCAAGTCAGCCTTATCACTGACACACTCTGTACTGTACCAATCTCTGAATCTGTTTGTGCACACTGCTCACTGCCAAATCATCCCTCAGGAAACATATCACTCCATATCAACACTATCAAATCATGTCACTGTGAGCATCTTATCACTTGTCAAGTTCACCACAGTTCAACATTAACACAAACTTGGACTGTCATCATAAAACTTGCACAAACTTCATACTTTGTCAATCACTGTCAATACTTCAAACTTGGACTGTCAAGACACTTCAAGAAAGCAATCACAGTACATCAATTTCTGTCTCGACTGTGTATTTCAGTCATCATCCTAGGGCAGTCATCATCATTCACATCATGCATACAGTATCACAATAATTATATACACAATATTATACATACCTTGACTTGTCTGAATGTACCTCATTCATTGGTTGAGTGCGTCACTTGAATTTCTTTGGCCAACCTTAGACTGTGACTGATGTAAACACATTACCTGCTCCAACCTCAATACTGCTAGCTCCTTCAAGGCTTGGGACTGTTGGCTGTCATAGTTTGAGGCTGTTTTACCACCTCAAACAGCTTGTAGTTAGGGCTGTCATACACTAAACGCTGCTGGTGAAAATCTTTGATGTAGATGACTAGAACTGTAGATAATGAAGTTAAACTGTGGCTGTGAAGTACTTCAAACCAGAACTATCTCTGTAGGTCTGCAGTTTGATCTGGGACTTTATGTGTGCATCTTGTCCAAATTCTGACTATTAAAACTTGAAGAGATTACTGTTTGATTGTTGCCCGAATTTACTCTTGCCCGAATTGACTGTTTGAATGCTGCTTGAATTTGTAGACACTGAGAGGGGGGGTGAATCAGTGTGCAACCAATTTGCAACTTTTCACAGATTATTAGGGTTAGCTACCAATTCATCAATTCATTACTCTATCATAAACATTTCATAAACATCTTCCAGATCATCATTCATAAATCAAAAGCAGTTAATCCATCAAGAGCCATAACACAGAAGAACACATCATATGAATTTGTAATCTTTTTATATTATTTGTTCGGCTACAACCGTTAGGCGAAATCAGCACCTACTGATAAATAGAGCACCTGCTCTTAATCCAGGACCCTGCCTGGTTCTCTTAGACCCTGCTAAGAAGTGACTGAGGTATCCTAACCTCAAAAGCAAAACCAGCTTGCTTTTACAAACAGTATACTTGTGTCTCACAAGAAATCTCTGATACATCCAAGCTGCTCATCTTCTTTGCTCATCCCATCAACTCTTCTGTACCACTGCTCACTGCTGCTCATTAAACTCTGCTGCTCATCCTCTGCACTGCTTGATTGCTGCTCATTAAACTCTGCTGCTCACATCATTATTCTGTCTGACATATTCATATTAATTCTGTCCATAGCACAACATGTTGCTGTATACAACATTAAGT
>LPNX011089209.1:42684-52912 GCA_001517045.1 Pseudotsuga menziesii
GAATTGACTGCTGACTTGTTTTCCTACTGCCTGGATTGACTGTTGACCTGTTTGCCTGCAGCCCGTACCTACCTGCCTATTTCCCAAACTGTGGGTTGTTGTTGGTGTTACAACAACTAAGCCCTAGACCACTCGTGAAGGTGATGGGGCAGCCTTTTGCTATGGCCCTAACCCACCAGCAAAGGTATGCTGTACCTGAGTATGCAAGCAAGTGTTTGCAGGCTCTTTTGTTGCTATTGTGATCACCTGGGAGGTGACTGTTGAAGCAGCCCGTGAACACCAGTCTTCTTGAGCAGACCTCAACCACCACCGTGAACTGTAACCTTCAAACTGTGCAAGATTTAAAACTCAGACCACTGGGCAATTGCTGCAAGAGTCTCGATCTAGCAGTAGTAACCACAAGCTTTAGACCTCAAACCTGGAGATGAACTTGCATGTCATCTTGTAGCATACTTGGACTGTCAACCAACTAATTACCACCAACAAATTCGGGTCTGCAACTTCCTGTGAAAATTCAGAACTGTTTGAACACACTGTGGTATAACATTCCACAAACTTGGGTCTGTATAGGCTGATAAACTTAGGACTGTTGGAATGTACATAAACCCAAAGAAAAAACTTTCAAAAATAGACTGTATACAGGAGTGAACCCAAGAGATTGAAGACCAAAAAAAAGGGTTACTATCTCTGTGAAAAAATCAGGTCTGCAATAACAGTCCTCTCTGCTATACGAACTGTACACTTCCACAGCCAACGAAAATCTCAGTCCAAACTTCAGAATACTGCTCCTAAAAAAACCCCCGAAAAACCTCAGAAGGCCAGCGAATTGTACATTGTTAAAATGATGGGCAAATGTGTATTTATACACGTTTTTCACCACTTTTGTTGAGCCGACCTCTAAATTTTTTATTGGGCCGACATAAGATATATTATGGAGCCGACCTGAGATTTTTGTATTTATAATTTTCTTTTTATTTTTGGAGCCGACTTCCAAAATTTCTATTGGGACGACATCTTATAAAAATATTTTAATTTAAAGAAGTGCAAGGATGACCATTTGTAGTAGCCCCTTTTTGAACAGCAGAGAATTAAATGAAGTTCACGACCCAAAAAGATTGTTGACTGTTAAAAGTTGGTCCCTTTTGACAAGCTGTTTATTGCCCTTTTTCTGCTTTTTGGCTAAGAATTTTCTCAATCACTTGATGACCACTTGGCTGTAGCTTACTGGGGAATTTATGATAAAGTCTGTGCTTGACAATCTGCTTTTTAGACAAGAAAAAAAATGTAGAGCAACCTCCACAGTAACCCGACTTCCTTCCAAAAGATCTTGGTGCAAGAGATGTTTGATTAGCTGCTACAGGAAACACGACTTGGAGAAGGATGTACTGCTACAGGGAATAACACTTCTGGCTTCCAACAAGAGATACACAGTAAACCTCTTTCTCACTGCTGTTGTGGCTTTTCTCCGAGGTCTGCATTAAGGAATCATCCACAAAGTGTGATGTAGGTGATATGCAAACCAAGATTCATCATGCCATTTAACCACAGGGGAGACCATACATCATCATCAACCTTCTCTTAGAACTATAATGACTTCAAGGGCTTGAAGGGTACAATTTCATCAAGGCCTATATGAAGTGCAAGCAGTGGGGCTCCAGAAACATCAAATGACACATCTAAGTGTGTGGGGGCTTCATGATCAACTTGTGGGTCTTCATCAACATCAGCTGGGCTTCTTCAACATCTTCAGCAAGGTGGTGGCATTAATGACATCAAGTCCATGTTGGCATCAATGACAATTTCATCATCATATATATTAAATTTTAATTTTTAATATATATGTTTATATATTATTTTTTAAGTTACTATATTTTTAATTTTTTTGATATTTGCCGAGTCTTATCCGAATCTTATCTGAGTCACCGAGTCTGCCGAGTCCGAGTCTGACTACATTGGTTTTAACCATCTGTTTTTGCAAGGACTTCTAAGTTGCAGGTGATCTCACTTGTAGAAGGGGTTGAACTAGCTTGAATCTTCCTCATCTTCAAGATCTTTTTGAGGACATAGTCCCTCGGTGCTCCACCAAAGAAGATTCCATGGCCCAACATTCCCAGGCTTCTAACACTCTTTCTATCTCTCTTTCCTTCATTTTTTAAAGAAAAATTAAGTCTTTCTCAGTTACGGTTACTCACATGCTTAAGTAGTTTAATTTATCTTTCAAGCAGTATCTAAAGGCTGATCTATTTAAACATGTATCTAGATCTAGAAGCATAAAGTAATATTTTCAAAGTAGATCTAGTTTTTATTAAGTAGTCTTTCTCAGTTACGGTTACTCACATGCTTAAGTAGTTTAATTTATCTTTCAAGCAGTATCTAAAGGCTGATCTATTTAAACATGTATCTAGATTTAGAAGCATAAAGTAATATTTTCAAAGTAGATCTAGTTTTTATTAAGTACTTGTGCATATTTCCAATCTTTCAGTACTTAATATTTTTATGTTCTTAACGTTTTATTTGGCACATTTGGTGCATTACAGGTGGCTGGTTTTTCATTTTTATTGCCAAGACAAGGAGGAATGCTGCCGGAAAATCAAAGATCTAAGTTGTTCAAAGACCTCCCGGAGCACCACTCTTGATCTTGTCTTACTCATAAAACCTGTAAGCCTTTGGATCCAGATCTGTAAGGACCATTGGCATCCACCTCAAGCATTGTAAATACCATTAATAAAAGATCTTTCTGAGTAGGCTCTTTCGAGCCCACTCCCCATCCCCACAGGGGGGAATCAGTGTTTTTGGTGTTTTTTTCCTTTTTCCTTTTCTTCTTCTTCTTTAGTTTAGTTGTTTATTGCAGTAGTGTATACTTTAAATTGTCTTTACAAGCATTCCATACTGTTTAATTTCAAAGTAACAATACTACTTACCCCACAACTTCCTGATTGAACCGAAAGGGGAAAGAGATGTGTGGTAGGACTAATTAGACAATCCGTGAGTTGTGTTTTATATTTTTTTATTATCTAAAATCAACCCCTTCTTGCTTTCTTGATTGAGGTCCATTTGGACCGAAAAAGATTCCTAGGGGTTTTTTATTTTTAACAAGAACACAAGTTTAAAATCCTTAAAAAATTGCCAAGACTCCTTCCCCATAGGCTCTACACCGCTGCAGCTTGTCTGATCAGTTGGTTGTATCAGAAAGGGATACGAGTTACTAGATTTAATAGGAAAATCCACACAAGTGATTTTCTCGAGAACTCGGGAGGTTGCAAAGGGTAACTACTACAGAGTCAAGGGGCTACTCCAAGCAGGTTCATCCTCGCCTTGTTGGACACTTGGTGTTACCGCTTTAGCACTCAGTTCGAGGGACTTGACTTGTTGGGCCAAACTCACAATTAATCCACGCCCTTAATTACTCATTAATAATTTTAAAACTGACCAACGAGACAACTGCAATACTTACACGACACAACAACACTCCACTTTTACAAGCACTCCATATTCATTGGCACTGGTCTGTTTTACTTTTAATGCTTAAATCAATTATTGCAAAATGTCGTGAATGATGCTTACATTGTCATATGCTGTTGATGTGATCTCTTTCTTGCAATAGTTCGTTGTGTTATTTTATCAATTTCATATTAACTCCTAGATTTAGTCTTTTCTTTCGTAGACTAAAAACCATAGATTTTCTTTTAATAGGGTCTACCCCCCTTGGCTTCGTTACGAGTTGGCCTGAATGGAGGAGTCAAGAACAAGGTGATAGCCTTGACTCGAGACTTGCCCCCAACGACACACCGAGTGGCTTGAAGATTTCTGCCATGCCCCCCTCCCAGGTGTGTGAAAGGCGGCGACATTTTTTGGCGCCGTTGCCAGGGATAAATCTTTTTATTCCCGTAGTACGACTTTTGTTTTCTTCCTTTTTGTTTTTGCTTTGTTTGATGAATGCTTAGACTAGATCTTTAATTTTCATCTGGTGACTTCGTTGACTTTTTTCAGTTTTTTTTTAACAAAGAAAAGCAAAAAATAATTTTTGTGAAGGATTTATTAATTATTATTTTTCTTTTTCCCATGGCAACTCTATTGAAAGGATAAAACCCTACTTTCTCATAATTTTGTTGAGACTTGTTGTGTGTAGATGAGCTCATACGACATAGTAAAACTTTAAATGCTCATTATTGGACAACTCTGGTTCAGTACAAAATACATGGTTGATATATGCTACTGATAAGCCGTTAGGGATGATGAAGATTATCGTGCTCAAATTTCCAATGCATATCCTCCCATCAATTTCTCGGGCATCTCGGGTTTTCCTAATCATGAACCATATCTCCAGGATAAAGGATATGTTCAGGCTCCAATTTTTTGTGGAAATGGTGATTCAGCTATCTGTCACATCATTTTATTTCTTTCATTTGTGAATAAGCTCAGCATGCTTCATAGGGATAACATGATGCGTAATTTTGCTAATTCTTTGGAAAAGAAGGCTTGGATATGGTTTTGTGGTCTTCCTGATAAATGCATTACCTCCCTTGAAGACTTATGTGCTATGTTTTTTGAGAGGTGGCAAAATGTTGAGGGAGATATGGTACTGTTGTAGAAAGGGCCCTCACCTACCTAAAGGAGCTAAAGGAGCCCATGACTTCTATTATAGATGAGCACACTCAGGATGATCCTATTGAAGAGCTTCACGAGGAACCCATGATTGAACACATTGTTGAAGACTCTCCTCATGTCACCGTAACTGAAAACATTGAAGATTTGAGGTATTCTCAAGATTGTTGCAATGCTAATATTTTTCCAGAAATCCCTCATGAGGAAACCATTACAGAGATCGACACTTATGAAGAAATTTATGATGTGTATGATGGCACTCCTCTATGTTCATCACTTACGGATGAAGTTTTGGAAAGTTTAACTTCTCGTAATATCTTTGAATCCAAAACTTTGAAGGATGATTATTATGAACAGGAGGAGGGTAGTTATATCTTAGGATGTGATACCAGCAAGGAAGACTCTCTCATATCCAACATAGATGGGAGTGGTGACTATTGGAATTTTATAGATAATCCAACTTGTGAAAATCTTATTGAGAATCCCATCCATGATATGTCCAGCAAGGGGAGTGTCTATTCAAAATTTTGTGGAAGTCCAATCTGCGATACGTCCATAGAGGGGAGCGTGGATCTGGATACCTGGGAAAATCTTAGTATGGAAGAGGAGCATTCAGAGTACCATGCAGAGCTGCACAAAGGTAACATAAATGAAAACATTGAGAAGTAGCATTGTGAAAAGTTAGATGTGATACAATCAGTGGAATATCAGTCTCAACCATCTTCTTCACATGTAGAGGTTCCTTATGATTTGGAGTTACTTGGGGCTTATGCAACGAGTTATCATTTGATAAGCCCTGATGATCAGTATGATGATGTAGTCAGTCTGCCTCATCTTTCCGATTGGTATATCAGTCCTATCCAGTCATGGATAGAAGCAGCCTGTGCGAGCACATACCAGTTTGGGAAGAACTTTAATGACTTTATTCATGCTTATGATTTCCCATCCAACCCGCCCATTCTGGATCATCATGCAGGTTTGCATTTTCTGAATAAAGTATCCTTACTTTGGCTGGTAACCAAAGATAAGGAAATTTTTTCTTATGTTAATAAAATGCTTAGGTGGTTACATTGGATTTCTGATTACACTTAACCCTTTTTATATTATGCTTAGAGTAGGAAAATAAGCTCCTTAAAAGAGAGCATTTACTTTCCTCAATTTTGTTTTGTACTTGGCTATAATAAAACTTTTCTTTCATTAGTTAGCTACATTTATTTTGTTTAAATAAAGCAACTTATTGGTTCATTAGTACTTTATATAGAGTTGGTGCTACTAAGAATTTCTTATCAAGTCGAGATGTTTTTATAGGTTATATACACCAGAGATTCTGGTGTTCTCGTATCCTCTCCTTGCCTTAAGACCAGATCGAGCACACGTCCCGCAGTTGGAGCCAGATGTTACCACCTAAGTTGTACTTGGTGGTTTTTTCAAGTGAGCTGGCGAAGTAGAACAAGTACACTTGTTCACTTTTCAAAGTTCAGAAGTCATTCAGGCTTTTTGTGGGAGTTTGTTTGAAATTTTTTTGTAACACATATTCATACCCCCTTGGGGAAATTGTAAAAAATGTCCTAGCATTTAATTTTTTATAAAAAGCTTGGCTTCTCGGACTTGAGCATCAAGCCAACTAGCCCAGAGTGCTTTTTCCCTCACGAGCACTTTTGAAGTTTTTTTTCCTCACGAGCACTTTTGAAGTTTCAAAGAATTTATCTCAACAAGAGTGCAAAGTGGAAGTTCTTTTTAGATCTTCTGTCCCTGATATTCAAGATCATTGGCAAGTTTTTGATGATGATGCTCAAATAATTCAATTCCTTAATGCCTCCCAGAGCCCTATGATTAGTTTTGAAGATCAATTTGAAGGGAGAGCTATGGCAGATCGTGATGTAATGGAAGTTTCAATACCTCTTGAGAAGAATTTTAATCGACATGATGAGTATAAGGGACGTAGGGTAGAATCGGTTGATGAGGTGATTGAAGTAAATTTTGGATCTTCTGTTTCAATAAGAATGATTAAAATTGGAAAGAATGCGTCTAAGGAAGAATGAAACAAAATTGAGAATTTGATTCGGGAATATAAAGATGTTTTTGCTTGGACATATGATGAGCTAAAAACATATGATCAACCTGTTATTGAACACACAATTCCTCTTAAAGAGGGAGCAAAACCTTAAAAACAAAAGCTTCGCAACATAAATCCTAAATTAGCTCCCTTAGTGAAGAAGGAGTTCGAGAAAATGATGGCAGCCAGAATCATTACACCAGTTAGTTATACCCACATGGGTATCAAATCCTGTGATTGTATGGAAAAAGAATGGCGATATTAGGATTTGTATTGATTTTAGAAACTAGAATCAAGCCTCAATAAAGGATAATTACCCGTTTCCTAATATGGAAAATCTCTTACAAAGTGTAACTAGTGCTGGTGTGCTATCCATGTTAGATGGGTTCTCGGGTTCAGATTATGGAGGATCGAGGAAAAACAACTTTCACTACACCCTGGGGAACATATGAGTACATTCGCATGCCGTTTGGCTTGTTAAATGTTGGCTCGACATTTTAGAGAACAATGGACCATGCTTTTAGTGATCTTATTGGCAAGATCATTTTTATATACAAAGATGATTTAACCGTGTTCTCTTAAGAAAGGAATGATCATGTTGGTCATTTGAAGAAATTTTTTGGTAGATGCAGACAATTTGGTATATCTCTAAACCCAAAGAAATCTACTTTTGGCATAGACGAAGGAAAGTTGTTGGGGCATATAGTATCTAAAGAGGGCATTGAGATTGATCCTGAACGAGTCTAAGCCATAGAAGACATTCCCGCTGAAAATTTTGTAACCCAACCCGGTTTCAGTTTCTGTTCACTGCATATGGTTTAATGCCCAAACCCCATCAAGCATGTGAAGCGAATAATTATCTGCTCATACAAAGATTACCAAAATATTTGGAATATCGAATAAGCCATAATAAATAATGTAGTGTATTGGTGATAGGATAGATGATCATATAAAACTTAAAATTTTGGCTGTAAACTTGAAACACATGAAATATTTTTCAACTTTTTCGACTCAAAACTTTTTATGACAACCCTACTTTTCTCACTCAGATAAATATTTCAATCAATACACATGAAAATTTAAGACTAAGAATTTTGACCGAAATGGTCCAAGAAAAACCTCGAAGGGAAAACCTGTATGAGAGATAAATTTTATTATTTCTTCACGCAAAAATACAAATCAGAACAACATTACTTATCTCCTTGATATCTCCTCGAAAATCATGCCAGAATCACTTTGTACAACTGCCTCGATTTTCGTGTTGTACGGTCCATGTGTGGCTGTATAGACAACTTTTCCTCCTAAAAAAAGTGCATGTATGACCTGTTAACAACATTAAATGCTGGTCAAATCACCTCGAATTTCATGCCAAAATTTCTTGATTTGCATGCTGTACAAACTATACGAAACTGTTGTACGACCTCTCCTCGAAATTTGTGCTGTTGTACGGACTGTACAATACAATCTTGAAATCTATGCATGCTAAAAGTTTGCCTTGGGAAAAATGCCCTCAGTTTTGATCTTCAGCCTGTAACTCAACCACTTTAAAATTTTTCAAGGGTTTCTTCTCCTCTCTGATTCTCTCTTTCTCTCTCCTCTTTGATTCTCTCTTGCTCTCTCTTCTCTCCAAAAACTCTCTCTTTGGAATGTGAACAATGAATTTGATTTTGCCTTTCCCTATCCTTTTTGTTTGAGTAACTTCCATCCAAAAATCAATGGCTTAGATTAAAATCCAACTAAATGAGATCTAGGGCCCATCTCATTTTCTAATTAAAATCACTTTTTAAATATTAAATGAGAAATTATTACTTACCTACCTTTTAATTCTCATAAAGTCACTTTTAAAATAATTATGACTCAAACTCACTTTAATAAATAAAGTCATTCACACTTTTAAAATAAGCTAGGGACTGCATTTAAAGTGTCCTTATCCACCCAAGGCATGAATGGACAAACACTTCTTAGGTAAAATTTCAACACTCCCTGTTACCGAAGAAGGTGTTTTTCACCACCCTCATCTTTTCTCTGAAATAAATATGCTTCCCTCTACCCAAAGACTTCGTGAGAAAGTCTGCTATCCGCTCATCAGTAGAAATGTAGTGCAACTCTACAACTCCTCTCTAGACATAGTCTCTGATGAAGTGGTATCTGATCTCAATATGCTTTGACCTGTCATGAAACACCGGATTCTCAGAGAGCCTGATGCAACTCTGATTGTCACAATAAATAATAGTAGGCCTTAGCTCCTGACCAAATACGTCTACCATCAACTTGCGAAGCCACAATGCCTCGCAACTAGCTTGAATGGTTGCGATGTACTCAACCTCTGCAAAATTGAAAGCAATGAACTTTTGTTTCCGACTTAACCACGACACAACTGCCGAGCCCAAACTGAAATAACAACCGTAAGTGCTCTTCCGGTCTGAAGCACTGCCTACCCAATTTGAATCCGTGAAACCAACCAAGCCCTCTCCACCTGACCTCCTGTAGTCCAGACCATAGTCTACAGTCCCATCAATGTATCTCAAAATGTGTTTTGCAGTTGTCCAATGCACTCTCTTGGGATCCACCATGAACTGTCTAAGAGTGTTCACTGCAAAACTCATATCTGGTCTGGTGTTGAGCAAATACATCAATGAACCAATAAGCTGACGATACAGAGTAGGATCCACCAACTCCCCCTCAAAAGCATGAAGCTTCTTCTAATTGGTGATCTTGGGTGTGGACATGGGCCTACACTCCTCCATCCGAAATATCTTCAGAATATCTGCAACATATTTTCCTTGCCCTAGTAAAACATGTCCATCCTCCTGCCACACCTCCATGCCTAAATAGTAATGCATCAACCCAAGGTCTGTCATCTCAAACTTTGAAGCAATATCTTTCTTACATGCCTCAATTAGGTGCTCTCCTCCTATAATGAAAAATCATCAACATATAGTAGAAGAATGAGTGGATCACCTCCAACCACAATGAAGTATAGGTTGGGATCAACCTCTCTCTTCTTGAACCCAATTGAAAGCAGTTATGAATCAATCCTCAAGTACCAAGCCCGAGGGGATTGATTCGACCATACAAGGCCTTTTTCAGTCTGCATAGATGAGAGTCTCTCTCATGAATCTCAAAGCCCTATGGCTGCTCTAGATATACCTCCTCCTACAGAAGACCGTTGAGGAAAGCGGTCTTCACATCCATCTGATGAATCCTCCAACCCATCTTTTCCACAATAGAGATCAGTGCTTTGATCGAGGAAAATATGGCAACCGACTCAAAGGTCTCATCATAATCAACTCCCTTTACCTGTGAGAACCCATGCGTTACAAGCCGAGATTTGTAATTCTCGATGCTATCATCCGCAACATGCTTGATTTTATAGAGCCACTTGGAAGTCACAACTGACTTTGCCTCTGGTCTCGAACCACCTCCCACACATCATTCTTCATGATGGAATTCTACTCTTCCATCATGGCATCTCTCCAAACCTAATGTGCGGATGCCTCCTCATAAGTAGTAGGCTTGGACTCACGCAAGCAGATCACCTGTGCCAAATAATTGGAAAATCTCTCT
>LPNX011089209.1:54807-84683 GCA_001517045.1 Pseudotsuga menziesii
TCCTGTCTACAAAACTCATCGAATGCATGGGAAGTATACTCACCCCCATTATCTGATCTGAGCACCTTGATCTTCTTTCTTGTTTGGTTCTCCACAAGATCTTTGAACTCTTGGAACCGAAGCAAGACCTTGTCTGACTTCTTGCTTCTCAGAAAGTAGATCCAGGTCTTCCTGGAAAAGTCATCAATGAATATGATGTAGTACTCAAAACCTGTCAATGAGGCAGAAGACATGGGTCCACACAAGTCTGAATGAATCAAATTCAACACTCCCTTTGACCTGCTATCACTGCTCGAAAAAACAGTCTTGGTGTACTTTCCCAAAGCACACCCTCTGCATACACCACTTTGCTCTATGCTGAAATTTGACAAACCTGTGGTCATGTCTCTCAACATCCTCAAAGCTGAATGATGAAAGTGGGCAATCCTCCTGTGCCATAACTCACACAACTCACTGCTACTCTGTGTGTGTGCTAGTGCATGATGTGGCTAGAAGAGAAGCTTGTACAGTTTCCCGCATCTAACTCTAATCACATATGAAGCAGATGGACCCTCTGCTTTGAGAAAGATGTACACTTCCCCATCTAGGACATATACCCCGAGGCCTCTATCCTCAATCGTGGAAACTAAAACAAGATTCTTCTTCAGCCCAGGGACATACAAGACATCCCTCGGTAACATGGGCTCCATGGACTCCCTGTTAAAGCAGACTATCCCACGCCCAACTTCTCTCAGCACTGTATCATCACCCAATACAACCTCCAACTCCAAGTCTGTCTCTGACATCTCTATGAACATGTCTCGAACACTTGTCATATGACTCGAGACTCCACTATCAATGTAGCATGTGGAGGAAGTAGTGGAAGCACTTAGTGAATGCCCTACGATCATAGAATGCTTTGTCTGGTCCTCAATATCCTTGCTGGTGATGGATGATGCTCTCTCTCTACAACCGCTAGCAAAGAGAGAAAAGTCTCTCTCAAATCTAGCAGAATACTCATCAATCTTTACTGAAGCTGTTGTCTATTGTTTCTTCTTCTTCTTGTTTGAGAATTGTCCAACATAATGCCCAAACTTCTGACAAGCAAAGCATTTCACTTTGCTCACGTCCTTCTTCTCTCCATCCTGCTGCGTGGTTCCACCCTTGGAACCCTTCTTGGACTTCTTCTTCTTCCCCTTCGCTACTAATGCCACATTCTCTTCATCCTCCTTGCTGTGAGATGTACTTCCCTATACATATCCCTTGTGGGTCTCCTCCTGTATGAAAGCATCCCAAAGACAATCCCATGTATGCATGTGCTCACGAGCAACAACGGACTCAACAAAAACAGACCATGGCTTTGTCATGCCATTTAGTGCTGTGCGAACTAACTCTGCATCCAACACCCTCTCTCCCACTGCTTCAAGCTCATCTCGAACCTGTGTAATTCTGGTAAGATAGGAGACCACGTTCTCCCCCTTGTTCGTCCTAGTGCTCTTCAGTTTTGAAACAGTAAAATCTGTTTCTTATAAAAATGACCAACATAAATAAGTTAAAAACTCCATGAATGGATAATAATAATATAACTGATAAATATTCGATGATGATTTACATTTACAAGGGTTGGAATTATATAAGTCCATTCGTGACTTTCCAACGTAAAGTCATGACTCTTTAATAATTATTAATCATTATTATTAATTATCTAATAATATTAATATTAATGTTAATATATATATATATATATATATATATATATATAACATTGCCTTTCCCTTAAAGGGATCTTTTTTCTCAAAGCTTATTGACGACAAGGCTTACGTCTGATTTCTTGCTTGTAATGTCATCTCTCGGTCCTTTCTTTTAGTACTTGTGACACTTGACGAAAAGAGATGATACGAGTTATGAATTCCAAAGAAAAAATGTCGCATCGTCTGCGATGTGGTCCATCCGAGATCTATCTTCATCGGAGATGATTGTTGATCGACTTGTTGGATACATCTTCCTATTTTCTACTTAGGTTGTAGATTTTGTGTTCTTTCGCTTTTGAAATTATAATGCCTTTTGTGTTCTTTCTACTTAGGTTGTAGATTTTTGTGTTCATTGGTCAAAATGTTTTTTGTAATTTGGGTGTCGATAAGGAGTTCTTGTTGTTTGTTTTTTCTGTTGTATTGACTTCCTTTTGAACTGTGATGAGGATTGAATTTGTATTTGTTTCTTCTTCCTCAACTTGAATTTGTCTTCCAGAGAGTTTGGCTGCTTTCTTCTAGATTTGAACTAATTTGTTCTCTAATAGATTTTTATTATTCTGAACCTTCTTGAACCTTTCGTCTTGCGATTGTTTGTCCTCTTTTAACTTCTTGATTCGTTCCTCTTGTTCTTGATTAAGAGTTCTCAGGCGATGGTTTTCTTCTTGCTGTTTTAGTATTCTTCCTTCGAGGTCTTCATTGGAAAGTTCCATCTTCCGACTATTTTTTGTTTCTTGATTTTTGTAAGTAATGTCTTGTTATGCATTCTTAGTCGAAATAGTTCTTCGGTATTGCTTGCTAATTTTCCATTGATTTTCGCAATTTCTAACTTGTGTTTCTTTTTAGTGTCGTCCTACTTTTGGTGGAGTTCTTCCTTCTGTTGCTGATGTCGACATATCTCTGATTCTTGACTTTTTAGCTTTCTCTGGATTTGCGTCAATTCGTCATCTTTGTCCATGATGAGCTTATTTAAATGCTTTATGTCTTCTTTTAAATCATTACCACTTCTATACAGTGATTCTTCGTTATCTTCGAACTTTTTGATTTTGTCTTTAATGTCTTGGTTGTGATTTTTTAATCGAGTTATTTCTTCATTCTTAGCTAATAATAGTTTCTTGATATCTTCGGTAGCTTTTTCCAGTTTTTTTATTTTGATCTTTTGAGCGGTGATTCCCTTGTTCTATCAACTTATGAAGAATGATCTGCTTACTCATCTCAAATTGTAGATTTTTTATTGCTTTCCTTGTAGTATCCTAATTCACTTTCTAGTTTCTGTGATTGCAACTATGAGTTACCTTAATCGTCTTTCATAATAAAATATTTACCACATATTGGACAGGAGCGATTGCCATTCTTAAAAAATGTCGGATATTGGAATTCCATTTCGCAATAAGGACACTTAGTCCAAAATTTGTATTTATATATAAAATCCATAATTTCTTCAACAAATCTACAATGGGCTTCAATGACTTATTTAATATCTTCCAAGACTTGATTTCTACTCTTTTTAATATCTTCTTGCTCTTTTTTTTGTATTAAATAATAATTGTAATGACAATTATTAATTAATAATAATAATTATTGTTTTAAAATAATAATATTTTTTTTCTAATGGGAAGCACTTAGAACTTTAAAAAGAAGAAATATTATTATTCATATAATAATAATAATATATATAAGGGTTGGTCAAAAACCTATGCGAGTCAAAGACCCAGCTTTGGAGAAGCTGTAGAAAATATTGGCCACAAGCCGAAATTTGCCCAAGAAGGGGCTCTGATACCACTGAAACAGTAAAATCTATTTTTTATAAAAATAATTAGCATAAATAAGCTAAAAACTCTCGGAATGGATAATAATAATATAATTGATAAATATTCGATGATGATTTACATTTACAAGGGTTGGACTTATATAAGTCCATTCGTGACTTTCCAACGTAAAGTCATAACTCTTTAATAATTATTAATTATTAATTATTAATTATCTATTAATATTAATATTAATAATATTAATGTTAAGATATATAAGTCCATTCGTGACTTTCCAACGTAAAGTCATAACTCTTTAATAATTATTAATCATTAATTATTAATTATCTATTAATATTAATATTAATAATATTAATGTTAAGATATATATATAACAAGCTTCTCCCTTAACACCATTTTCCGGTTTTCATTGGAACTTTGGTAAAGGTTTGTCAAAGTAGTCCACATTTGATGAGCATAGTCTTTCCCAGAAATGTGTTGTATGATATGGTTTTTAATGGCATCAAGTATGATTCTTTTTGCTTTAATGTCTTGTTTATCAAATGCGGCCTAATCAGCTGCAACTGTAGGAACAGTGACAGGAAGTGCAGCAATACTATTCACTATGTCCTATAATTCATTCTCTTGCAATATCAAGACAATTCTAGCCTTCTACGGGTAAAATTAACTGCCCCATCCAACCTGTCCTCTAGCCTTAGTCCGGTAGCCACCACTGCAAATAAGTCCAAGAACCTGTTTCTTCTCAAAACCCTATTTTCCCTTATTTCTTCAAGTCTGAAATTTATTTTCTTAGTGTAATTTTCAGCCTTCAACACCTCTCTGATACCATGAAATTTTTTTAACCCCAACCCGGTTTCAGTTTCAACTCACTGCATATGGTTTAATGCCTAAACCCCATCATGCATGTTCATATAAAAATTAAAATTTTGACTGTAAACTTGAAACACATGAGATATTTTTCAACTTTTTCAACTCAGAAAATTTTATGGCAGCCCTACTTTTCTTACTTAGATAAATATTTCATTCAACACATGAAAATTTAAGACTCGGAATTTTGACTGAAATGGTCTAGGAAAAACCTCGAAGGGAAAACCTGTATGTGTTATAGCTCAAAATGACACATCTCTACCTGTGACCACTTTCCCATGTTTTCGTCGCATGTCGACACTTCCATGACGACACTTCAAGAAAGTCACTGAAAAAACACCTAACTTGGAGGACCCATATCTTGAGTTCTGTAAATCTGTTTGACCTCATCTCTGCACCGTTGGAAAGGTATTTCAGTTAGCTAAAACTTTCCAGAAGACACCAAAGTCTGAAAATGCCCAGAAATACCCTAAAAATGAGTTTTTGATGTGTACGCGACTTTCCTTAAGGAAACCCGCGTACGTACGCGAGTTTCTATATATAATAGTCGTGTACATCTTAAATACGCGACTTTTTGCATTGCAACCCGCGTATACCTCCTCGTGTACGCGACTGTTGTCTCTGCAACCTGCGTACGCCTCCTGAAAATGTCAAAAAAATACGTATTTTGAAATTTGGGTAGTTTGGGTAGTTATGCAACTGACTCCTTCAGTTGTAACTACTTTGTATTCGACCCTAACTCTTCATTAAGCATATAAATAGAGGTAGGGAGGTCCATGAGAGGAGACTTGAATCTTTGCATCATTATGCTGGAGGAATCGGGACTCTCTTTGCCCGCACCTTTGCCCTAGAAGCATTCTCCTTGTGTTGTAGAGTTTGGAGGCTGAGTTCCTTGGAGAAGAGAAGTAGCAGAACCAGATCAAGGTTTCGTGAGGTGCCGAACTTAAAGAGAAGGTATATTTGTACTTGTTTTCAAGATTAATAAAGATGTGATGTCCTTCTTCTTCCCAAATCATTGTTCAATGTGTGATTGAATCTCTGTTTATGATCATATTATGATGTTAATCAGATTATTATTTCACGTTTATTTGATTATCATTGCTTTATATGTGGTCATATTGGTTTGAGGAAGGTATAACTTGTTTTGCAGGTCTCTTGGGGAAGAGGAGCAGGAGAAGGGCTAGAGAAAGCTTGGACCAGCCTTCAGTTAATGAAGTGTGGACCTTTCTTATCTCTAAATCTTGCTTATATATACTTGCAGAACTATATGCATCCACCTTTCAACCCCAGTATGTTGATGGCCTCTTAAACCCTAGCTCACTGCATATGGTTTAATGCCTAAACCCCATCATGCATGTTGATATAAAAATTAAAATTTTGACTGTAAACTTGAAACACATGAGATATTTTTCAACTTTTTCAACTCAGAAAATTTTATGACAACCCTACTTTTCTTACTTAGACAAATATTTCATTCAACAAATGAAAATTTAAGACTCGGAATTTTGTTGAAATGGTCCAGGAAAAACCTCGAAGGGAAAACCTGTATGAGAGAGATTTTATTATTTCTCCAAGCAAAAATACAAATCAGAACATCAATACTTATCTCCTTGATATCTCTTTGAAAATCATGCCAGAATATATCGGCAACATCGCGATGTTGCCTCGATTTTCGTGTTGTACGGTCCACACGTGAGGCTGGATAGACAACTTTTCCTTCTCAAAAAACGTGCATGTTGTAAGACTTGTTAAAAGCATTAAATGCTGGTCAAATCACCTCGAAATTAGTGCCAGAATTTCTTGATTTCCGTGTTGTATGGACTGTACATAACTACTGTACGACCTTTCCTCGAAGTTTGTGCTGTTGTACAGACTATACGGTACAGTCTCAAAATCTGCCTGCTAGAAGTTTTCCTTGGGAAACGTGCCCTCAGTTTTGATCTTCAGCCTGTAAATCAGCCATTTTAAAATTTTTCAAGGGTTTCTTCTCTTCTCTCTGATTCTCTCTTGCTCTCTCTTCTCTCCAAAAATTTTCTCTTTGGAATGTGAAAAATGAATTAGATTGTCTTTCCTTAGCCTTTTTGTTTGAGTAACTTCCATCCAAAAATCAATGGCTTAGATTAAAAGCCAACTAAATGAGATCTAGGGCTCATCTCATTTTCTCATTAACATCACTTTTTAAATATTAAATGAGAATCTATTACTCACCCACCTTTTAATTCTCATAAAGTCACTTTTAAAATAATTATGACTCAAACTTACTTTAAAAGTCACTTTAATAAATAAAGTCATTCACACTTTTAAAATAAGCTAGGGACCGCGTTTAAAGTGTCCTTGTCCACTCCAAGGCATGAATGGACAAACACTTCCTAGGTAAAATCTCAACACCCGCTACTCATAATGTTAGTACATTGAGGTCTTTCTTTGGAAAAATTAGTTTTGTGAGACAATTATACCTAATTTAGCCGAGCTCGCAAAACCTTTAAATGCGCTTTTAAAGAAAGATGCTAAGTTTGTCAGGTATAAAGAATGTGCTTTTTCATTTGCCAAGCTAAAGAAAGCTATCTCCACATCCCATGTTTTGGTCAGTCCAGACCACAATAAAGACTTCTTAATCTACTCATACTCCTCCGAAGATACGATAGCAGGTGTTTTGTTGCAAAAGAATAATGAAGGGAACGAGCAACCTATAGCTTTTATGAGCAAGAACTTGAGAGACACCGAGTTGAATTATACAACAACTAAAAAACATGTGTATGCTTTGGTAAAATCATTGAAACATTTCAGAACGTATATTGGGTATTCAAAAGTCATAGCTTATGTCCCATAGAAAGCTGTCAAGGATGTTCTCTCTCAACATGATGGCATCGGTGTTAGAGGAAATTGTATATCCAAAATTTAGGAATATGATTTGGAAATTAAATTCATCAAGATTGTTAAGGGATAAGGCCTTGTGCAACTCATTTTAGAAGGAAAACCACCATCAGAGGCAAGTTCAGGAGGAATGATGGTGTTATATATAGATGGAGAGCATGAATGGTATAGAGATATTATCTTTTAGTTGAAAAATTTAAAGATCCATGATTACCTAGTTGACCTTCAGAGAAGAGCATTAAACACAACATTAAACACTTATAGCTGTCATGTACATGCATGTAACATCCCTCAGTTCATTATGCAAATAAAAAGTAATGCTAAAGAAACACTTAAACACCCTTTACAAACTCATTATGGCGTTCTCTCATGGCAAGGTTTGGGGCTGTCAAAGAGATGGCAGTCCTCAATAAATTGCAGACCTGGGAGCAAAAACCAATTGGATTGCCTAAGGGATGTTATGGCCTGTAAAAGGCTATCCAAAGGCTGGTCGAGCCTAGGTCAGACCTTAAAGAGGAGGGCCGAGGATGTGTAGGAGCTAGAAGGGGTAGATTAGGGCCTTAGGTTGGATTTCAAGACTGTCTTTGGGTAGGTCAAAATTTAGGGTTTTGCAACAACCAAGTAAAGATGACGCCCTAGGGTTTTTGGGGGTATTTAGGGAAGGCCAAAATTATAGGAGGGTAGGGAGAAATTTTAGGAGTACCCAAAAGTGAAAAAAAAAATTAAGGGTTTTCAACATAAAATTGTAGACCTAAACTAAGTTAATCCTGCCATGAAATGCAAGTATAAACATATGCCAATGCAATGAAATTTGAAGGAAAAATGAACGAGGACAAGGCCAAAAGGGCTTTTCTAGGGTTTACCTTAAACCCTAGGGCATCAAGGGAGGTGACTAGCTTGCCTCTCGAGATGTACCTTCAAGGTTTTGGCCAACTAGAACCTTCCCCCTAACAGCCACAAAGCAATGGTTAGTGGAAGACTAGCTAGGGAAAAATCCGAAGATCCAAAGCCCAAGCTTAAAAGAACTCCTTCTAGTGGACGTTCTTCAACAAACCAAGGTGACAAAAGGATAATAAGTGACCTAATTCAAACAAAATGCAGCACTAGGTCTACCATTCAATCCACAAAAAGCATCTTTCATCACCTTTTAACAAAGAGAGATCAAGAAACAAACCCTAGATACCTTCTTGTACATGCGTTAAGCAAACAATTCTAGCATCACCTTAGCAAGAGCATGAACCAAGAACAACTCAAAAACTTCCTTCACACAAAAAGATATACTTCCTCAAGAGTTGCGCATCACTCCAAAAACCCTAGTAAGGGTGAAAACGTAACATAATGTTTTGTCCCAATTGTCTTATATTCAAATGAAGTGAGGAGAGGCTTATTTATAGCCTTCTCACACTCACTTTACAAAAATAACTAGGCATACATGTCTTTAAAATGTCTATTTGAAATTATAAAATGTCAACTTAAAATATAACAAAAATAATATAAAATAATCAAGTCTGTGGGTAGCTTGGGGCATTTTCCCTAGAGTTTACCCAAAAATGACTAAAATAGCTCAAAATAAGCAAATCACTTTGAACAGAAGGTTGGATTGAGCAGGGGCGTCTTGCCCCATCTAACCCCAAGAGTGTTGATAATCCCTCAATGCCCTCCCTCAAAATAGCAATACGGTCTGGTGAGGAGATGACATCATATTTGGAAGAGAGCCCAAAGAAGGGGAGCGCTATGTTGAAAGGGGGGAAGGATGGATGGCTAAGGTGACCTGGAAGGGAGGCAAAATCCTTAGAGCTGAAACAATATCACCGGAGTAATAAACAAGGAGAGGGTTATGTGACCCAGTGACCTGCCCCTAGGAGCCTCGTGCACCAACCCCAGGGTTAAAGAACCCCAACAAAGTGTAGTCAGCAATGCCATTAAGCCATAGTACTCCTAAAGGAAAGACCAAAGGGTCTGATAATAACCATCCCTTAAAAGTGTTGGAAACATCCATGTCCTAGCCATAAAGAAAAATGACCCCCTCTCTTGGGAAAACAACTAAAGGTGCGCTGGTATAGGTGCAGTGTAACATTGGATCCAATTGAGGGACAAGTGCTCTTCCTAGGAGTGCTCAAGAACCTATGAATATTTTGGTACCTGTAGACCTACAAACACATTAAGTATCCAAGGAGATCAACAACATCATGAGGCAGACACTTCCGTCCTGCCTTGCTCTGAATGAACAATCGACTAACCTATGCAAACATTAAAGAACGACAAATGCAATGCATGGGTAACAATATATGCCTAAACTCATGTGAAACTAAACCTACCAACGCTAAACATAACAACCAGAATCGGTTAAGTGTAATCATACCACCAATGTAACCAACTGAGTTGGCAATTTATACCTGATCTGTTAGCTTTGTCTTTAGATACAATCCATGAAAGGGTCTCATCAATGACAAACCAAGTACATACCAAGATCTTCCTCCGAATAAGAGATGAAAACTGGATGACATCAGGGGCCTGGAAGCCTTGATATTGCTTCCATGGAGAAGTATTACTTTGACAAGCTCCATTTATCCATGCTTCTATTGGACTTATGCATGGTCCACCTCCATTATACATTGGTATCGAGGAAGAATTTTGCACTATATTGCTCATATGATTTTGAACTTGAGAGGCCATTAGTAAATGTGGACCTTGCAAATCTTCATATGTCTGTTCGAGAGCTAGCTGTAACATATTCCTGTACCTGTTCAAACATTCTTTTGGACATAGAAGCACATTTTTCATCTTTGGAACATTTATGTTAGTGCCTTCAATCATCTCTAAAAATTTGAAACTATCAGCCATAAGATTCATACTTTCATGCTTCATTGAAAGGATAAACAATAAATGCTATGAAACTGAGGAGTGAAATCATACTTGTCCACATACCTGTCTCGATCTTGTTGAAATGCATCATTAAGGACTTATCGATATAGGATAGAAAGGGCTGGACAACTTCTTCAATACTTCTTGAGGAACACAACTGGAAATGATAATCTAGGCTCATCATAGGCTAAATATTTGTAAGAGAATTCTCTGTATAACATGCTTCCCTGTCCTCGATGCTGGATAAGTACGACTGAGTTGAATCCATAGAGATATCACTAGAGGTATGAGATCCCAAATTTTCAAACTCTTCATCATAGTAAATCATCTTGCATATGGCAATCATCTATAATGGCAAGAGGACCCACATCCCGAGATACTTCATCATGAAATGTAAGAGCAAAAGGGTTAACCCATTCTTCGTCATTAGCATCATAAGGAGATGAAATAACCATATCTTGTTCAACAAGTCCTTCACAGTTTATGTCTTCAATATCCCTGCTTGAGGTGCTCAAGAGTTCTTCATCCCAAACAGAGTCAAATTTTGGCTCAAGCTGATCCATGCTAGCTTCATCGACTTCTTCTTTGTCACTACAGAGTTTGGAGACAACACTACCAGGTCTCGAAGAATTATAGACAGGCAGACCCATAAATGTCCAATAATCATTGTCCTCAATAATGCTGTCATTATGTTCCAAGAAACCTTAAATGTTACAAGAAATTGTTGTGTGCTGGCAAGGATAACTCATCATTTCCTTTTGATCTTCAACTTCTTCAACTAGGACTTTTTGGTCTTCGTCTGTATGATCACAATCATATTCATTTGCATGAGGAACTTCGTCTTTGGACACTGTGCTTGAGATATCATCAGTTAGATCTCGAACAATAGCTTTTTCAACCTGATTTTCGTTTTGGATTTCTTTACTGAACAAGTTCCTTGCATGTTCAACATGAGGCATCCATCTACGTTGTTTTCCAGGACACCAACGTCTACAGAAGAGTTCAATCAATTCTGGAAGAAAGGATATCTTAGCTTACAGGAGGTTTGTGAACCAAACACGGGCCTTTCCTTCTAGGTGAAGAGCGAACAATTTGATATAAAGTTATAAATACCTTCTTTCAACTCAACTTCCTCTGGGAATAACAACAAAATCTTTGTGACCAGGTATTCGGCATAATTCTATTTTTGATCACTAAAGGGCTTCCATAGTTCATGTGGTAGTCCATCCAAATAACTTGAGAACTTTGATAGGTCAAGCGGAGCGAAATATACTTCGATTTCTGCAATAGTTGGATCATCAGGATCTTTAAATTCAAATGGAATATCCTCTTCGATTCCTTCGCTAGGACCATCTTGTTTCTGACTGTCTCCCAATGTCTCTTCCCACATATGGCTAGTCACAACGTTTCTTACATGCTCCTCCATATCATAATCCCAATCCTCACTGAATATATCGATCAACTTCCCGAGGGAAGATAATTTTTTACAAGGAAATCCTTCATACCAATTCTTGACATTCCAACTGTCCTCTAAGTTGAGAGATAGCAGAAAGAGCTTCATTTTGATATCTTCATGTATGATATTGCTTACTTGGAGAAATTGCATGATTGCCCAGATATGTTGCTGCATGATACTTATATTCACGAAATAATAAAAAAAGTGTTTTCCCATCATCTTCAATGACATACTGATGTGGATATCCTGAAATGTATGAAAAATCCAATATATCCATCCACAATTCGTAAGCAGATACCATATCATCTAGATTCCTTGTCTTTATAGAGTACTTTCGTTATTTTTCTTCAGTTGGAATCGCCAGGAGAGACCCGCCAAGTTAGCTCAACGAATCTCACCAAAGTACCAAAACAAGGGCGTACCTAAGATAATGGTGATTGAGTTCTTGGTGGAGTCACTAGAGAAACCTATCAAGTTAGTCCTTACAAAATTATAGATATATTGAGCACAAGGATGTACCTTAAGATTTACCAATGTGTCATTCATGAATGGATTAGTCACCTGTAATTGATTTTGAGGTTCCCTGACAACGATGCCAAAAATGTTACCGAATGAACTAGTAGGGCTAGTCACCGATAAGCAAATGTAAGAGAAAGTGACCACTGTCACCTTAGTCACTTCTCCAAACTGCTTCGGAGAGTCGGAACCTCCTAGGGGAGAGCCCTTCTACAAGACACTTGGAAAACACAACTTTATCTTCTACAACAATGATAGTGACTAGTGCCTTTATGGAGTTAACTGAGAAATGAAGAAAACATACTATATAAAAACACGAATCTTCTAAATGCAAATCAGTATATCAATTTCATTCTTGAACGCATTCACAAATGACAAGTAAATAATCAATTCCAATATATTATGCAAGTGTCATTTAAACCATTTGTAGTATCATTTCTGCACAAGTAAGCACAAGTATAGCAGGCTGTTTTTGACCGTACATCAGTAACAAAATTGGGATTAAGAGCATATATCAGTGCAATGATACAATGTATTTGCAATCATCCAATTTGAGGTACTTATCTCCTAGCAAATAGGTCATTAATTCATGTCAGTTATGCATCCAAATACAATATTAAACACTTATAGCAGTCCTGTAGTATGCATGTAACATCCCTCAGTTCATTATGCAAATAAAAAGTAATGCTAAAGCAACACTTGGACACCCTTTACAAATCCTTTATGGTGTTCTCTCATGGCAGGTTTTGGGACTGTCAAAGAAATGACAGTCTGCAATAAATTGCAGACCTAGGAGCAACATCCAATTGGGCTTCCCAAGGGCTGTTATGGCCTGTAAAAGGCTGTCCAAAGTTTGGCCGAATCTAGGACAGACCTTAAAGAGGAGGGACGAGGATGTGTAGGAGCTAGAAGTGGTAGATTAGGGCCTTAGGTTGGGTTTTAAGACTGTTTAGGGGTAGGTCAAAATTTAGGGTTTTGCAGCAGCCAATAAAAGCTGATGCCCTAGCGTTTTTGGGGGTATTTAGGGCAGGCCAAAATTATAGGAGGGTAGGGAGAAATTTTAGCAGTACCCAAAAGTGCAAAAAAATTATATTTTTGATTTTTAGGGTTTTTTAACATAAAATTGCAGACCTAAACTAAGTTAATCCTACCATGAAATGCAAGTATAATCATATGCCAATGCAACGAAATTTGAAGAAAAAATGAATGAGGACAAGGCCAAAAGGGTTTTTTTAGGTTTTACCCTAAATCCTATGGCATCAAGCGAGGTGACCAACCTCCCTCTTGAGATGTCCCTTCAAGGTTTTAGCCAACTAGGACTTTCCCTAACAACCACACGGGACTGGTTAGTGGAAGACCAGCTAGGGAAAAAACCGAAGATCCAAAGCCTAAGCTTAAAATAACTCCTAGAGGATGTTCTTCAACAAACCAAGGAGACAAAAGGATGATAAGTGACCTAATCCAGACAAAATACAACACTAGGGATACCATTCAATCCACAAAAAACATTATTCGTCATCTTTTAACAAAGAAAGATCAAGAAACAAACCCTAGATACCTCCTTGTGCATGTGTTAAGCAAACAATTCTAGCATCACCTTAGCAAGAGCATGGACCAAGAATACTTCAAAAATTGCCTTCACACAAAAAGATAGACTTCCTCAAGAGGTGCGCATCACTCCAAAAGCCCTAGTAAGGGTAAAAAAGTAATTTAATGTTTTGTTCCAATTGTCTTATATTCAAATGAAGTGAGGAGAGGCTTATTTATAGCCTTCTCACGCTCACTTTACAAAAATAACCATGATGTCATGCGTTTAAAATGTCAACTTAAAATTATAAAAAAAATATATAAAATAATCAAGTCTATGGGTAACTTGGGGCATTTACCCTAAGTTTACCCAAAAATGATTATAGTAGCTCAAAATAAGCAAATCACTCTGAATTAAAGGATGGATTGAGCAGGGGGGAGGGTGTCATGCCCCATCTAACCCCAAGAGTGTTGATAATCCTTCAATGCTCTTCCTCAAACTAGTAATACGACTTGGTGAGGAGATGGCATCATCTCCTGAAGAGAGCCCACAGAAGGGGAGCGCTATGTTGAAATGGGGCCAGGATGGATGGCTAAGGTGACCTGGAAGGAAGGCAAAAATCTCAGGGTTAAAACACTGTCATCGAAGTAATAAACAAGGAGAGGGTCATGTGACCCAGTGACCTGCCCCTAAAATCCCTAGACACCAACCCCAGGGTTAACGAATCCCAACAAAGAGCATTCAATAGTGCCATTAACCATAGTACTCCTAAAGGAAAGACCAAAGGGTTTGGCCATAACCATCCCTCAAAAATGTTGGCAACATCCATGTCCTGCCCTTGAAGAAAAATACGACCCCCTCTCTTAGGCAAACAACTGAAGGTGCGTTGGTACAAGTGTAGTGTAACACCTCGATTTAATCTAGGTACTCCTAGATTTGAGTCTCCAAAACTCTTCCTTTGCTCTTGCCGCTTTTTGAATTTCGGCATAGAGTGATATTTCCTAGATCTGAAGTTGTTTTGAGATCTCCACCTTCCCCATTTGGTTTTGTAGCTCGCCCAATTAAGCCTACAATTCGTTTTTCTCTTGAGTTGGTGGCTTGAAGGAAGTTTTGGCCCAGTATTTGATTGCATACTTGACAAGCTTGAGTTTATGTTCCAAGATGTAAAGGAGAGATCCATGGATTTACTGCTGCCAAACCTTGGATATGACTTCCAAAGCTTGAGGATCTTGAAGCCATAGGTTAGAAAAACAAAATGTTAAATGTAATGCCCCCCCTCTAATTAAGCATACCAAACACCCGCTAACCTACTTAATTCCCATAGTTTCGAGAGGGTACTGCATAAGAGGGAATTGACTAAGTGGATTTGATACTTAGAGCACTACAAGACATTCCTTCAGCGTCAAGTCATTGGTCGGATGGAAGAAGCCTTGTTTCTTTAGGCTTAAAAGTCAACATTAAAATAGAATTGCATGCATGCAAAAGTAAAGCGGAAACCCTAAAAGTGACATGCAAACCCTAAAAGTTCATGAGATTCTATTTAAGAGGGTAATGAGACCAAAGAAGATTACTTTATGATTATTATTGATTTGGAGCTCTTGAGTAGCAGCACAGGGTGCGACCATGGCAGTTGGGGTTGAAGACGGTGTCTTTAGCTAACGAGGTTTCGGCAGTGCAATATCTGCCCTAGTCTCCTTCAAGATAAACCATTCAGGTTTGTCACCGCATCTATCGTATTCATCCTTATTCAGTGTTTTAGTGTATGCCAGAAGATTATTTGCAGGTTCATCCATACAGCTAGGGGGGATTTACCTGGGAAACCCCAGTGCATTCACCGGGAGTCCAAATCACCATATTTCTTCCGCATGTGGCTTGCATCCTCACCGACAAGATCACTCTACTGCTTTGAGTGATTATCAACCACTGGATTGCTCATCTGGAGCATCTAGTAGCAGAATAGAGAAGAGTGGGGGCGTGAGCATCAGTCAGGTGAATCAATTCGCTAGGGTACCTGGAGAGGTCAAAAATCCTGCATGCGCTGACCATTCTCTCCAAAACGGGCACACCTACACTCCGACCAACTTTCAGCTGAAACAGACCATCCCTCCACCAAAAACGTCAACCTTAGCTGATTCAGACTGCTGGCGGTACTATGAAGGAAAAACAGGTTATTTCTTCATCAGCTCGGCTTATCTCGCATGCGTATTCTCTTAGGAGCATTTTCAGCCGGCTTATCAGTGGTAAGTGTTACAATCTTTCCTACAAACCCTAACCCTAAATTCAGCGATAATTTAGGGCAATTTTGCATGGCAGTTTTGCATGCTCGGTTATTAAGTAATTTTGCATAGAATCAGTAGAATATCAGTATTTGGGATATTACATTGGTATCAGAGCATGTTCCTTGCCAGCTGTGGGCTTGAACATGAGAAGTAGATGAATACAAAAGAGGACACTTTTGTAACCTATAGGAAAAGGAGTAGGTACACAGAGGACTTTGAGGATATCCAACTAGAAGATACTAACTCAGACATGGACCCAACAGGTATACACTCTGACAGGGGAAAAGGAACGAGAGAAGATGAGGACAGAATGGAGTTTTGCAACCTAATAAGCGGATTGCAAGACTTAGCTAAAGGGAAAAAGGACGTACTTAATGCAATCAACAGATTATCAGCGAAACCAGAACCAGGTAATAGCAGCACACCTCTCTCACCGATAGATAGAGGGTCTACAAGCAGTAGTGGGAAACATGCATACACCAATATGCAGAACACACCCCACATATATAACAAACCTTCCAGCAGGCCTACTATGCCTCACTTCTTGGCAGATGCAGTAGCAGGTCCAGTCATGCAGGTAGAGCCTAGCGAACCCTCTAGGGCTTATTTGCAGGAATACAGGGACTTAGGGGATGAGTTTCATGCAGCCATGTTTTTTTCGGATTTTTGCAACATGAAGAGTAGGAACAGGCCCAGGAATTTCAACAAGGGATTCAATCATAACTATGAGTTGTAGAAAACCTTAGGCAGGTTGACCATCCCAAACTTTGATGGGACTCGCGGAGGTTCAGCGAGGATATGGGTTCAGAAGTTGGATACCTATTTCCTATTCAATCCCATGACAGAGATAGATGCCATTAAATTGGCTACACTCCACCTGGATGGAGAGGCTCATGAGTGGTGGTACCACGGATTAGTGACATTGGGTCACAACACCATCCATTCTAATAGTGAGTTCACTCAGAAACTCATGGAGCGGTTCAACAGGAAAGATCCAGAGATACATTTAAGGGAGTTATCTCAACTCAGGCAGACAGGTAGTGCCGAGGCCTTCATCTCAGAATTTCAAAGGATAGTTGTTATGGTAACAGTTGTGTTAGAGAGCAGATCGACGATGTTGTTAACTGAGGCCTTGATAGAGCCACTATGAGGATGGGTGAAAGCCTACAAACTCCCCACTCTATAGGATGTCATTAGCCAAGCCAGAGATCTCCAAGACTCAGTTTCAAAGAACAGGTTCCCACTCAAGACCAACTTTCTGGTTAGGGACAAGGACAAGAAACCTTTCCAGTAGGAATTCTCGAAGAAAACGTGGTTAGACGATGACACTAGGAAAGACTTGAGAAGGAAGAAATTATGTTTTACTTGTCAGGAACCATGGGTTCCAGGACACAGGTGCACAGGAAAGACCAAGGCCCGCTACATAGAGGTATATTCGGACAGTGAAGGGGAGGACTACGAGCAAGAAACAATAGAAGAATTGCGGGCAAGAGAGGAGGAGTTACTCCAGGGTGATACACCAGAGGGAGTTATTGCTACGCTATCCGGAGTACCTAGATTCCACACTCTCAGGGTTAGGGGAGTAGTACAGGGCCACAGAGTGGGAGTATTGGTTGATGGGGTAGCAACCCACAATTTCATTGATGCAGCTTGGGTAGCCAAGAGGGGTATTCTGACAGAGAAGTTTGAGGGATTTACTGTAGTAGTAGCCAGAAACTCTAGCATGGAGTGCAACTATTGGATTCCAAAACTGAATGTCACATTAGGCAACTACCAGATGACAGATTCATTTTATGTAGTGGATGTGGCATATACACTTGTAGTATTAGGCGTTCAATGGCTTTATTCAATAGGGAAATATACTACAGACTACCGAGCAATGGAAATGGAATTCTAGGGACCAGATGGGAAATGGGTAGTTTTGAGGGGTATGAACACTTATCCCCCAAACCAGTCTCTTCACAGAGAATGGAGGCAGTGCTCAGGCAGGATGACATAGAATGGTCGGCATAATGTTTTGTCACCTTTAGGAAACCTCCAAAGAACAACACCCAACACCCAGCAGATGTTCAGGCCTTATTGCAAAAACACGAAAAGGTATTTCGGGACCTTCCAGCAGGTAGACCGCTAGACAGGGGATTTGAACACATCATTGAGCTGGAAGAGGGGACACAGGCAATCATCACCACTCCTTACCGACATCCCAAAAGATACAAGGACGAGATCGAGAAGTCAATCAAAGAATTAGTAGAGCTAGGATATATTCGGCCCAGTTCTAGTCCCTTTGCATCATCAATGGTCTTAGTTAAGAAGAAGGATGGCACACTGCGGATGTGCATCGATTACAGAGCACTCAACAAAAAGATCATCAAAAACAAGTATTCCATTCCTAGGATTGATGAACTCATGGACGAGCTGCGAGGTGCCAAATACTTTTCAAAGATTGATCTTCGCTAAGGGTACCACCAGATCCGAGTAAGGGATCAAGACATTTCTAAAACATCTTTTCGTTGCCACTATGGTCACTATGAGTTCTTGGTCATGCCTTTTGGACTCACCAATGCTCCAGCCACCTTCCAGTCGTGCATGAAGTTTGAACCATACTTTCAGAGCTTAGCTACGTAAGTAATTGCTAGTATTCTTTAATGATATTTTGATTTACAGCAAAACGTGGGAGGAACATCTAAAACATTTAGACGAAGTATTGAGCATTCTAGATGAGCACCCGCTTTACGCGAAGATGTCTAAGTGTGAATTTGGTATGAAGGAGATGTTGTATCTAGGGCACATCATCACCCCATAAGGGGTAAAAGGGGTACAGATACATATGGAAAAAATTCGAGCTATCAAGGATTGGCCCACGCCAAAAACAGTCACGGAACTGAAAGGCTTCTTAGGCCTCTACACATATTACCGGAGGTATGTTAAGGGCTTCTCCAAATTTGCCACACCACTCACTGATCTCACAAAGAAGGGGGCTTTCACTTGGACAAAATTAGCACAGAAAACCTAAGGAGATGAAAGTCATCATGAGTTCTTGCCCAGTTTTAGCACTACTAGATTTCTCACATCAGGGGAAGGGCTAGGGGCAGTATTGATGCAAAACCATCACCCAATTGCATTCGAGAGCAGGAAACTGAAAAACTATGAGCGCCACTACTCCATATATGACAAGGAGATGCTAGCCATCTTGCATGCTCTCACTAAGTTCAGACAGTACCTGGTGGGCAGCAAGTTCAAAATCAAGACGAATCATAACAACATCAAGTACTTCTTGGAGCAGAAGGAGCTGAATGAGCGCCAACAGAAATGGGCCAGCAAGGTGCAAGCCTACGATTTCGAGATAGAATATGTGAAGGGTAAGAAAAATACAGTAGCTGAAGCATTATCCAGACGACCCACTTCATTATCTCTCATGAGTATATCCACTGATTGGAGGTCTCTTCTCTTAGTAGAGTACTCCAAAAATAAATTTGCTTGCGAATTATTGGATGGACAGATTCAGGATGACAGGTACAGAATTATTGATGACATCATCTATTACAAGAACAGGATATACCTCGTCCCAAAATCAGCCTTAAAAAAGAAGATCATATAGGCATCACATGACTCTCCATTATCAGGACATCAGGGTTTCTTGAAGACCTACAGGCAGATCTGAGAGAGGTTCTCATGGAAGGGTCTCAAGGGGGAGGTTATGCAGCATGTGCGGGAATGTAACATTTGTCAGCAGAATAAGGTCGAACACATCCATCCAGCAGGGTTACTTCGACCACTACCAATTCCAGAACAGAAGTGGGAAAGTATCTCCATGGACTTCATTACAGGGTTGCCCAAGGCCCAAGGGCGAGATTGCTTATATGTCGTAGTTGATCGACGAACCAAATTCGCCCATTTCTTTGCTATGTCATCCAATTACTCCATAGGCCAGGTAGCCGAGTTATTTTTCAGAGAGGTTTTCAGATTACACGGGTTACCCAAAACCATAGTCAGTGATCGGGACAGTAAATTCAATAGTGCCTTCTGGCAGGAGTTATTCAGATTGGTAGGGACATAACTCGCTACCAGTACGAGCTATCACCTACAAAGCGACGGACAGACTGAGATTGTCAACAAGTGGGTTGAAGGGTGTTTGCGCAATTATGTAGCAGGCCAACAGAGGACATGGATTAAGTGGCTACACTTAGGGGAATACTGTTACAGTACCACCTACCATATGTCTATCAAGATGACACCTTTTAAAGCATTGTATGGCTATGAGGCACTCAGCTTCGCAGATCTGGCCTTTGGAGATAGCAGAGCACCCAAGGCCAAAGATTGGATACAGGATAGTCAGGATATCCTTAAGATCCTGAAAGAAAACTTACAGGCCACACAGAGTCAACAGAAACTATACGTAGACAGACACAGGTTGAGAGGAGCTTCGAGGTAGGAGATCTGGTATATTTGCGATTACAACCATACAGGCAATCTTCCCTCAAACAGAAAGGAGCGGAGAAACTAAAACCTCGCTTCTATGGTCCTTACAAGGCAATTCAGAAGGTTGGAGAGGTGGCTTATGAGCTCGAACTGCTGGAAGAAAGCAAGATTCACAATGTATTCCATGTGTCTAGTCTCAAGAAAACATTAGGACAACACATTACTCCATCCACGGAGTTACCTCCTCTAGATGATGAAGGGCTACTGGTACTAATTCTAGAGCAAATCCTACAGGTACGAGAAAGGAAGCTTCGAAACAGGGTGATTCGAGAGTATCTGGTGAAATGGAAGGAATTACCCATGGAGGACGCCACATGGGAAGGAGAGCAGGTATTGCAGCATCCTAGTTTGCAATTGCTTGAGGACAAGCAATTTCAAGCGGGGAGGACTGTAATGCCCCCCTCTAATTAAGCATACCATACACCCGCTAACCTACTTAATTCCCATAGGTTCTAGCGGGTACTGCATAAGAGGGAATTGACTGAGTGGATTTGATACTTAGAGCACTACAGTACATTCCTTTAGCCTCAAGTCATCAGTTGGATGGAAGAAGCCTTGTTTCTTTAGGCTTAAAAGTCAACATTAAAATAGAATTGCATGCAAGCAAAAGTAAAGCGAAAACCCTAAAAGTGACATGCAAACCCTAAAAGTTCATGAGATTCTATTTAAGAGGGTAATGAGACCAAAGAATATTACTTTATGATTATTATTGATTTGGAGCTCTTGAGTAGCAGAATAGCGTGCGGTCACGACAGTTGCGGTTGAAGACAGTGTCTTCAGCTAACGAGGTTTCGGCAGTGCAACATCTGCCCTAGTCTCCTTTAGGATAAACCATTTAGGTTTGTCACCGCATCTATTGTATTCATCCTTATTCAGTGCTTCAGTGTATGCCAGAAGACTATTTGCAGGTTCATCCGTACAGCTGGGGGGGATTTACTTGGGAAACCCCAGTGCATTCACCGAGAGTACGAATCACCATATTTCTTCCGCATGTGGCCTACATCCTCACCGACAAGATCACTCTACTGCTTTGAGTGATTATCAGCCACCGGATTGCTCACCTGGAGCAGCTAGCAGCAGAATAGAGAAGAGTGGGGGCGTGAGCATCGGTCAGGTGAATCAATTCGCTAGGGTACCTGGAGAGGTCAAAACTCCTGCATGCTCTGACCATTCTCTCCGGCACGGGCACACCTACACTCCAACCAACTTTCAGCTGAAACAAACCATCCCTCCAGCAAAAAACTCAACCTTAGCTTGATTCAGACTGCTGGGGGGTACTACGAAGGAAAAATACGTTATTTCTTCATCAGCTCGGCTTATCTCACATGCGTATTCTCTCAGAGAATTTTCAGTCGGCTTATCAGTGGTAAGTGTTACAATCTTTCTTACAAACCCTAACCCTAAATTCAGCTATAATTTAGGGCAATTTTGCATGCTCGGTTATTCAGTAATTTTGCATAGAATCAGTAGAATATCAGTATTTGGGATATTACATTAAAGGCCCATAGTCTTTTGGACGTCTAATATTCATATCAGTGGGCTTATGGTCCAAAATAGCTAAGGGCAGGATTTGAGAAGTTATTTGAAGATTTGCCAAGATGAGATCACTTTGGATGGGAAACTGATCAAGTCGTGCTGTTATATGATCCTTGCCCACCTGTTGATCGGTCCAGGTGTATTTCCCTCTTGTTTACTTGATATCGATAAAGTCCCATTTTTAGATTAGATCGTCCATTTGCTCTTTTAAGGGATCGTGGACCACTAATCCACCTCTTTTTTCTTTGCTTGAGAGCATTGTATTAAAACCCCCTTCTATGATGTTGTTCACTCCCTCAAGTCTTTTAGGACGTGAAGTGAATTCCAACAGATTTACTTATCCTTGTATATATGAGGCATGTAAATATTGATGATGGTGATGCTGGATGCAGAGGAGGTGATTGCATATCCAATGTTGAGTTTGCTGTGTGTATTCCAAGTGAAATTGGGATGCTTCTCAAAGCGTGCTAAGCCGTCCAAAGCCCCCTCAAGAGCTTACCATTGTGCCTTCACTATTTTTCCATAGATGTTTCCTTGAGGTTGTGCATTTCCTTTGCTTCCAACTTCATCTCTTGGATGAGGAGTAGCGTTGGCCTTTTGGTTGTGATTAGTTCTCTCACTGCTGCTTCCTTTACCTTGCTACCTATGTTTTGACAATTTCAAGAGACTAGATTCATTCCTTAGCTAATATGGGTTTGGGAACCCCTCCTTGATTGAGGGTTTGATTTCCTGTGAATTTTGGTGTCAGGCTTTTCTCTCCTATTCCCAAAGATTTTTCGATTGTGGTCTGTAAGCTAGGAATCCTGTCTTTGTTTGTCGCTTTCTCACGTTTTTCTTTGGCTGTTTTCACCCAACTTTTTTTGGTTGTCGTTCCTCTTCCATCTCATCTTCTTTTTCTTCTCCTTCTTTTTGTTGTTGGGTTACTGTGTGAGAGAGGATTCATGTGGGTATAGAGTGTTCCCTTGCCTGGTTGATTTCCTCCATGTGATCCAATTCTTCATCCTATGTGAGAGAGGGGTCGAGGAAGGAATGGAATCTTAGGGGAAACTTTGAGGACAACACTTTGAGAGAGCATGCAACCACATCTTCAAATGGGATCGACTCTTCTTGTGAGAGAATTTCAAATCCGTTGCTAGATGGGCCAGACTATAGAGATTTTGAGCTAGATCCTTGATTATGAGGGTCAACCCTTGGAGAGGGAGATTAAGAAAGATTGATCGAAGACAATTCACCTAGGTGAGAGCTGGAGGAGACCTTGTGGGACAGGGGGAGCTGAAACTTGGCCAGTTGCCTAATATTTTGTCTTTTTTGAACTGTTTTCCATTGATCTCCTTTGTTACCCTCTTGTTCAATCCAAGAATGGTTTTTTTTGCAATTCTTTACGAAGTTTTCATATTCATGACATGATTTGCAGTTGAAGGGAAGTTGTTCATAGTCTAGTTTCTGATAATGACTCTGGTCATCCAGGGTGAGCATAATGGCTTTTGGTTGTTAATTTTAAGAGCTTTCAACATAACTGTATTCTTTTAAATTTTATCACAGATCTTAACCAAAAATATTATAACATAAACTGAAAGCAGTAACCATATCTATGCAATATAACCAGTAAGAGAAAGAACATAGGAAATCAAATATTAATCGCAATAGACACAGATGTTTGCCCTAGGGAAAACTTTACAGGCGAAAAACCCCAGCAGGATCTTCCTTTATATATGTGAATATGAGTTTCAAATTAGCAGATACAAGTAGCCCCTTGGGGCACTACAATACATAGATACCACACACCCACAAAATAGGGCAACCACATACCGTGAGAAGATGACCGAAGAAGAAGTTTGCTAGGTTGACATAGCAGCTCAAACCCTAGCCAAAGTGCTAGGTCTCCAACAAGTGTGTCAAACCTCAAAGACAAACCCTAGATCTCTCCTTCATAGTACGCAAATCCTAGAAGTCAAGTGTGCTAGAATGATTAATTTGAAGATAATCATGAATGAAGTCTTGAGGCGCTCCTCTAATATATAGACATACTTTGGGCAAACACCATGGGAGAGTAGTGGTGGTTTTGGATAGAAGGTTCTAAACCATCATCTTCTCATGACCCCTTGGGTGCCCCCTTTTGAGTGACTTTAAGTTACAACGTTATGACTACTAGGGAATGGGGCTCACCTCATCATGACTCAAATAACAAAACTCAATAACATAACACTAGGGACTTTTCTTCTTTTATTCTTCACTTGACTTGGGCGCTGACTTTGGGTCCTCTTCTTCATGGCATTGACTTCTCTTCATGTCATCATGTCTTCTCAAGGTCTCATATGGTCAACACGTGCTATCTAGAAGCTCTATCTCGTCATATATAAGGAAGATCTCTCTCACGATGATGTGATCATCTCACCTCCCCATTGCTCCATGGTCATATGCTAGAGTCACTCCTACAAAGGGTGGCCCAGCCCTCGAGGAGAGCCCATAGCTCAACCATCTCGAAGACCAGGAGTGGGAGTATGTCACACATCATTCACCTAGACCCTCGTGGTCTAGGTCTTGGACCTTCGTGGTCCAAGTCCTCAGCCCCAAGTCATCAAGAGGCTCCACTTTCCAAGTTTCCCCGAACTCATTCAGGGTAGCCCCGACTCATCAAGAGATTCATTTAGAGAATGGCTCATGATGCTGCTATCATAAACATTGGTAACCCTTTTTCTAGATCCACTTCCACGTAGATCCAAGCCCATGCAAACATTCTTTCTTTTGGCTTTGATTCATCTATGTAATTCTTGAGCATGTTTCCAATCCTTCTTAGAGAGTCATCATTCCAGTAATGAAGGGGTAGATGCGGCAATCTCACCCATATCGGCACATCCTTGGGCACATCAACCTCCGGATTGAAGTTTGGTATCCATTGTTTTAGGTATATCCCACAAGCACTAAAGAAGTAAGGGCCGTTCCTGAAGATAAGATCTCTATCTTCCTTTGATTCAAATAAAAAAGCATAAAAGCCTCGCAAGCTCATCCTTGATGAGGACTTGCCGGTTCTCTTGGATCCAAATTAGCATCAAGCGTGGAGATGGCTAAAGGCCTTGCAATTGTCTGATCAAACCTGGATCTGTTGGACTAAGGGCCATTTGCCAAAAAGAGGATGCCAATAGAGGAACTTCTTAGGGACATTTTTGAGTTTCTTGACAAAACGTGATGGGGGATCGCGTGCAGAGGAAACTGATTCTCCCATTGAGGAAATGAGCTGACAGGAGGAAAGAGCTTCAACATGTGGAGGGGGCTGAGGCCCCCCTCCAAAGATTGGATCCATTGCCAAGGAGTGTTTTCAGGGGGCAACGCGAACTTTGAAGGTTGAACTGTGTGAAGGTCAAGCCCATAGCCATCCTGAACACTGAAGATTAAGCCTGCACTGAGGGTTAACCGTTTAGCAGAGGCAGTCGTCGAGTCAGGTGTTGTTTAGTAGAGGAAATCAAGGCTTGAAGCATGTGAAATGTGTTAGAATTGCTGTGCCATTTAGATCATCAAGCAATGAGTCAAAATTATTGATGCAGTGAATAGGAATGAATTATACGAACTGAACAAAGCAAATCTCACAGGAAACAGAGAAGTATTGCTCAAAGAATTACTGTATTATCTTCATTACATGATCCGGTGTTACAATAGTGTTAGATAGGAAAATAATTCAAATCATTAGGGATGAATTCGAATCTCCCAATTGGATGTGACTAACTCTGACTCGCTAGCCAACTAAAGATGTCTCAATCAATATCGGAGTCCAAGTAGTTAACTCCTAATATCAAATCTAGTCAAGCAATCAGTTCAAATCAATTAACTTAGTCTAACTGAAGTGGTAAGTGAGGAAAATCGCCTTATCCACATGCAGTTATGTCTAACTGGCGCTAACTGAGCTGATTGTGATCTAACTAAAAGTAATTGGAAAGTAACTAAGCTTAACTAGTTCCAACTCCAACTGACTGAAGGAGGTTGGTGTCGGGACTCCTAGTGGATCCTAAAATGTAGGGATTGGCCTAGGAGGCGCCTAAACTGATGCATGCAAGTGCAGTCAGTGGCAGTTAGCCTCTATCGGTGTTCCCCACACTCTAGTAACTGGTGCATGTGGCCCCATTAGGCCAAGTGGACCCAATGGTACTAGTGGACCCAAATAATTAAATAAAACTCCTAAGTTAGGCTAAAATAATCTAATAGACAGTTTGGTCAAGGGAGGATTATAAATCCTAACACCCCCCTTGAATCTTAACTTGGACAATTGTGGGCCTTGGCAACAAGGCCAAAATTCACCCATGTACAATCTAAAAGATAAAAAATGCTGCTTAACAAACCGAGGTAACAGGGGAAAACCTCATGGGAAAATCCCCCCCTCAAAATAAGCAGGAAACAAGAAAATACAAGCTATCCTTAGAAGAAAGAAGCTTCCTCCTTAGAAAAATAACTTGTACAAAACACTGCTGCAAATTGCAGCACTATGCTGGATCATGGTTCTTCTGTGCAGCAACATCCTGAAGTTGTGCATGTGAACCTCTCAATGTCCTTCTGAACTGATGAATTTGTGTGTTTCTGCTGGATGGAACAGGTGGAGGATGATCAATTTTCTGCTTCTGTGGGCCAAGTGGTTGATCATTCACTCTCATCATGTAGCACCACCCTAGAATTTTGCTGCACCACTCTATAGGGAGCGAATCTGTGAGAGTGCAGCATGCTCATTATGATACTGGGACATAGTTCTCCTTCTGTCTTCTGGATTTCTAGCACCATCTCCAGCTGCATCAATAAGGTTTTGAGCCAATCTAGGTTTAGGCTTTTGAGCTGGAATGGATATTGGATCTGGATCTAGAATCTCATGAGATCCAGTCTCAATAACAGGATCATGTTGGTCTTGATCCTCTTCATTTGAATCTAAAACATGTAACAAATCATCATCATCAAAAATGGGAGGAAGAGTTTTTATACCTTCTTGTGCTCTGGATGGTGGTGCATCACACAACTGATCTTCTTCAAACTGAACACTTGCTCAATGAAGCATTTCCTAGTTGCTACCTCCATCAACTTGTATCCTTTTCCATCTTCTGCATATCCTAGTAGAATGCATTCGCTACTTTGGGCTTGGAAGGCCTTCCTCTTGTCAAGTGGTATTCTGGCCCAAGCTTTGGAACCAAAAACTCTCAAGTGAGAGACATTGGGCTTATACCCATGCAGTGCTTCGAATGGAGTGGCCCAAACCATTGATTTATGAGGCACTTTGTTCTGCAAATATGAAGCACAATTTACAGCTTCTGCCCAAAGAGAAGGAGGGAGATTCTTACCATAGAGAAGCATGTTGCCATCTCCTTTAATGATCTGTTATTCCTCTCAGCTAAACCATTTTGCCGTGGTGTGTATGGAACTGAGTGTTCCATTCGAATCCCCTTTGATTCACAGAAATACTGAAACTTTCTTTTGATGTACTCTCCTCCTTTATCAGATCTTATGGACTTGATTTTCTTACTGAAACTATTCTCAACAATAACTTTAAAAACTTTAAAAATCTCAAAAACTTCTATTTTTGTTTCATAAAGTAGATCCAGCAGTACCTAGAACAATCATCAATAAAGGTGAGGAAATACCTGCAACCATTAATGGAGTTTGTGGGCATATGTCCAGCCACATCACTATGTATCAAATCAAGTATAGAGGCACCTCTATGTGCCTTCCCAATTTCATACCTCTTCTCTGGATGGTTACCTACCAAGCAACCAGAACATACTCTATCGGAAGTTTGGATGAGAGGTAAACCTTCAACCATTTTATCATTGTGGAGTTGTTGGAGATATTTGAAATTAAGATGACCATATCTCTCATGCCAAATCTTGCTGGTGTTGTTAGCATGAGACAATAAAGCTGTAGGAGGTGAGACGGGTAAAAAATGTGAGAACTCATAAGCTTTAGTAGAATGATTTGCAATACCTTTTGCTATGAGTTGTCCAATATATTTTTCTGTGATCTCAAATGTATCTGAATCGATTGTAACTCTCTTGCGAGAGCCTGTATGAGTCATCCGATAAACAGACAACATATTAGCTGCAAGGGAGGGCACATACAGAACATTCTTGAACTCACCCTGCTTCGCTCTGGCTGAGCCCCTTCCTTCTGCTGGAATTTGGGAATCATCTCCCATGTGAATGTTAGGCCCTTTTGATAGTGTGAGGATGGAGAATGATTCTTAGGAGCCAACCGTGTGATTGGATGCTCCAGAATCAATTCTATATGCTGTTGACTGAACAAGGCTAGCCTTCAAGGCATGGAACCTTTCATCATCTTCTGGTTGTGGTTCATCATCAGGCTTCTTTGCTCTTTTAGGGAATGCAATGTTATTCTGCTTGAGGAGCGCAGTCAGCTGGTCAACTTGCTTTTTCATACAAGAGTCTTCAAGGTGAAAACCCCTCATACAATAGGGACACATCTTCTTTTTGAACTTCTTCTTTTTCTTAGAGCCAAAGGCTCCTTCAGAAGTCTTCTGATTCTCTTTAGGCTTCAAATCAGTTGTTTTATGCTCCTTCCCCTTAGACTTCCCTTTAGCTTGCGCTTTGTTAGAGTCTGTCACTACGAGAGCTTGATCTTTGGAGGTCTTGATGACTCCCATTTGGATTAACTTCTCTTGCTCCTATATTAAGGACTCGATAAAGGAATCAAGTGAGGGCATCTTCCAATTAGGAATGGAAGCCTTCTCGGAATGGAAGATTGAGACAAATATAGAATACTCAGGGCCTAGTTTGCTGAGTATGGAGAGCACATGCTGCTCATCCTTTCTTTCTATTCCACACTGTCTGCATTGGAGTGCAAGAAACTTGAATTTAGTAAAGAATTGTTACACCGTCTCAAAACTGCTGGGATGTAAGGCTACCAACTCGTTCTCCAGAATGTGTCCCCGAAGCTCATCTTGCTTGCCAAACAAGTCTTCAAGCTTCCCCCAAGCTTCTCTGGGAGCCTTCAAACCTTCAAGGTGGAAGAGGAGATCTCTGGATATGTGAATACATAGATAATTGAAAGCTTTGTCTAAGCGGTTCAGAAACTTGTTTCTTTCAACTGGATGATTGGGCTAGGCCTCCCTACCAAGTATTATCCTAAAGTAGCCATGCTTGCGCAAGGCCAACTGCATATCTTCCCTCCAATCAACATAATTGAAGGGTGTTAGGATCCGAGGTGTAGGAGATTGAGAATCCATAATTCTCCAGCTGGAAAAGACAATATCTTCACACAAGCTACGTAGCACCTGTAGAATTTCACTGCAAAACACTAAAACATTCGAACTATGTTAGAATCATGCCTTCCCTCTTGACATGAACACTTTCTCAGGGTCCGTCACACACGCACTGCCACTCTGAATAAATTCAAAGGAAGCAAGGCACTCTTTGCGGGACTTTTGTGGAAACCCAATTGCTTCTGGTGTTCAATAGAGAGTAGATAGACATCAATCTTGCTTGAAATGGCTCTGATACCATGTTAGAATTACTGTGCCATTTAGATCATCGAGCAATGTGTCAAAATTATTGATGCAGTGAATAGGAATGAATTATACAAACTGAACGAATCAAATCTCATAGGAAACAAACAAGTATTGCTCAGAGAATTACAATATTATCTTCATTACATGATCTGGTGTTACAATAGTGTTACATAGGAAAAGAATTCGAATCATTAGGGATGAATTCGAATCTCCCAAATGGATGTGACTAACTCTAATTCACTAGCTAACTAAAGATGTCTCAATCAATATCGAAGTCCAAGTAGTTAACTCCCAATGTCAAATCTAGTCAAGCAATAAGTTCAAAGCAGTTAACTTAGTCTAACTGAAATGGTAGGTGAGGAAAAGCACCTTATCCACATGCAGTCTGTTGTCCACCGATTGCACACCAGCAGCAAAAATCTTCCGAAAGCTGTCTCCTCACTTGAGAAAGTGGGAGAGGTGTGACCTTGGGGGCAAGCACAGAGCTA
>LPNX011089209.1:86986-123442 GCA_001517045.1 Pseudotsuga menziesii
TTAAAAAAAAAAATCATTTTTTAATAAAAATCATTTTTTTTACTAAAAAATATTTTTTACTCAAAACTGACTTTTTTGAGTAAACAGGCATTATGTGTCCAATTGCTGATCTGAAAGTTGGTTCTGACTGGCTGGCTAATCAAGAATGATTTTTGGCTTAAGGTTAGAGCCTTCAATCACTGAATTCTGAGTCCGGATCACGAACGGGGCTTTTCCATTTAATTTATGGAAAAATTAACCTAAAAAACTTAGGAAAAGTAATTAAAAATTAAAAAAAAAAATTTCACTGTTCGAAAAAGATTTTTTCGAATTTTTTTTATGTGTCCAGATGACTTAGGACATGACCATGATCTATCTAAATAATGTCTAGTAGGATTATAACACTCAGTTGGGCTCTAATAACCCCCCAAGGCCCAGAATTCAACATCAGGCATTCCAGCTTTGGAGGAAGCGGGAGAAAACCTCGTCAATTATACTCGGCTGAAGGCAAAGCATAATTGTCAGGGGCAAAAAACTCCCTGGAATACCCTATTTGCAATTCTACGTCTTAGGAGACCGAACCACTCAAAAATATCCTACTAGCACATTTTATTACAAACCCCGCGGGGCCATGGTCAAAATTATTCAAATAAAAAGGTGACTAGCCAATATTGGCTAGACAAGCAGACGAATCAACTGATACACTGGAATCAGACTTTGAACAAGTCTGTCAACTGGAGGCTCCTCAGGTAACCTAACTTATGGTACAAAAAGTTGGATAACACAGTCATGTCTAACTGGCGCTAACTGAGCTGATTGTGATCTAACTGAAAGTAACTGGAAAATAACTAAGCTTAACTAGTTCCAACTCCAATCGACTGAAGGAGGTTGGTGTCGGGACTTCCAGTGGCTCCCAAAATGTAGGGATTGGCCCAGGAGGCGCCTAAACTGATGCATGCAAGTACAACCAGTGGCAGTTAGCCTCTATTGGTGTTCCCCACACTCTAGTAACTGGTACATTTGGCCACAGTAGGCCAAGTGGACCCAAATAATCAACTAAAACTCCTAAGTTAGGCTAAAATAATCTAATAGATAGTTTGGTCAAGGGAGGATTATAAATCCTAACAAAATGAACTATGGTTAGATAGGTTTAGGTTTTTATGTTTAGGTGTATTTTTTTAATAAACCCTTAAAAAAAACCCTAAGAATGAAACTTAAGCAAACCCTACACCAAATACGACTTTAAATTTGCCTTTTCAGGGTTGAATTAGGGTAAAGTTCGAGTTTGTTTAGGTTTGTCTTTGAGGTTCGGTCACTTTGGTGAACCAGAGCAAACTTGAATTTTTTTTCCAAGTTTCACCTAATTTCAAACCTCAAGGTTGAAGTTCACTAATCCCTGTGACTTAGGGCCTAGCCTGACACCAAGTTGATGTATGGACCCCCCTGCATGGTTAGGTTTCCTTCACTTGAAAGTACTACTACTTAATCTGTTGAGAAACACCCATATCACATCTCAATGAATTGACATGTTAACATATTGTATCATCGAACAACAGGTACCTCCAAAGTTCAAACAGATTCAACTTTAATGTTGTATTTGGTAATTAGATGTCTAGATTAGTTAAACTAAGAAAGTTCATTGTTCAATTAACTCATGCCATTCAAATCCTAGTTAATCCTTGAAACATTGACTAAAATTCTAACAGAGAGTTCGTTTTCTAAAACCTTCATTATTCTATGGATCTCAGTTGAGAACCGTCTTAGAAATGCTTTATATTATGTTGATTTTTTACCTAGGAAAGTGTTCCCCTAGGTGACTTTAGCCTTAGTCACTGAAAGGGGGAAATAAAGTGACCCTTGCATTAAATGACTTAAGTGGAGCATTTAATGTGACTTTAGAGATTAAAGTCAAGTTTGATAAATTTAAGTGGGTGAGGGAAATTAATTTTTATGAGAAATTAAAAGGAGCATTTATTCTCATCCCTAGATCTAATCTTATCTCAACCATTGGATTAGATGCTCTCTCACCTACCTAGGGTTTTGATCAAAAGCAACGGAAAAGGCAAAAATGAATTCATTCTTGTGAGGAGTGAAGAGAAGAGAGAGCTGAGAGGAGGCATGAATTTCGAGGAATTGAGCTTTTCCAAACAGGACGATATTCGAGGTGGACAGCTTCATATTTGGCACGCATCCCAAGGCAGCCGAATAGTATGGTTTGAAGGGATCGAAGTTCGAGGTCAAGCAGGGCACAAAAATCAAGAAGGTTGGCTGCATTTATTACAGGCCGTACTTTGCATGAATTTCGAGGCCATACAACACAAAAATCAAGGTCTGTACAGGTTGTACGAACTATACCTTTTTGCACAGTTTTCGAGGTAAATCTTAGGCACGTTTCCCAAGGCAACATACTGATTTTTTAGGCACATAAATCGAGGGCCGTACAACTACATTTATCACAGTCCGTACAACACGAGTTCCAAAGCAGTTCTGGCACGTTTTTTGAGGGCAGAACAGAGCTATTATTTTGACACATTTTTCGAGAAGAAAAGTTGCACAGAAATCGAGACAACCTTGCACAGAAATCGAGGCATCTTGCTGGGTCACTTATTGGGTTGAGATAATTTGTATTTTTTACTATAAATGACTGTCTGATTTTTCCTAGAAGCATAATAAAAACTCTCTCTCTCTGACTGGTTTTCCCCTTGTGGGTTTTTTCAAGGCCATTGGCCAAAAATTTCTGAGTATTGTGTGTTGAATGGTGTGCATTTATTTTATTTTCTGTCCATGAAAAGAGTGAAGTTACAACATTGTTTTTATGTCTGAAATTTAAAATTATTTCTAGCCTTTTATTTTTTCTGGGTTCGGCAATAAATTGAGTCAAATTTTTACATCTAAACCGGAGGCTGAAACTTGTGAAAACTTACATGGTATCAGAGCTGAGTGGGGCAGAAAACTAAATTTTTGCAGACAGAACAGTCATTTCCAGAATTCAGAAAAACTCTTGTGACAGTAGTACCATTTTGCTGATACTTGTTCTTTGAGAAAAATGACTTCCGTCGGTTTGAGAACAGAGGATAGGCTAGATGGGGCAGGGAACTTTGTCCCATGGAAGGCCCGAATATTGCTTGTGTTGAAGGAGAATGAGTTGTGGGAGGAGGTAGTCAGAAATACTATAGCTAATCCCATTGTGATTCCCGCTTCTACCGATGCGGTAGCATTTGCTGCCTTCAAAAAGAAGGATATAAAGGCCATGAGGATTATCTTGGATGCTGTTAAAGACCATGCTATTCCACACATTTCAGCGAAGGATCATGCACATGAGATGTGGAGTGCTTTGATTGGATTGTTTAAGAGTTCTAATGAGAATAGGAAGATGGTTCAGAGGGAGAAGCTGAAGAATGTCAAGATGGTCAAAGGAGAGGCTTGTATGGCTTATCTTATTGGGATCTCTCAGGTGAGAGATGAGCTTCCAGCTGTTGGGGTGGTTGTTACTGGCCCTGAGCTAGTGCGGAAAGCCTTGAATGGGGTGACTCCACCTTGTGCTGTGTTTGTATAGGGTTTGGTGGCTAGGGAGAACTTATCTTCATGGGACAGGGTTTGTGATGATTTTGTTCAAGAAGAGACTCGGAGGGGTTTCTTGCATTGCAGTGCTTCTACTAGTACGGAGGATGAGGAGGATGTGGCCTTGACAGTGAAACGGAAGAAGAAGAACAAGAAGGGTCCCAAGAAGGGTGGGGCCAAGCAACAGGATGGGCAGAAGAAGGATCTGAGCACTTTAAAGTGCTTTGCATGTCATAAGATGGGACACTATACTGGGCAGTGTCCGAACAAGAAGAAGAAGAAGCAGCAACAGACAACAGCTTCAGCGGAGGTCAATGACTTTGCCGCGAGATTTCAGAGTGAGTTTTCACTGTGCACTGGTCATATTGAGAGAGAGAGAGAGCATCTATTCTCACTAGTGCGTATGTTGATAGATAGAGGGATTTTTCTTTGGTGACAGACCATTCTTATAGTGCATCTGCTTCCAGCACTTGGTATATTGATAGCGGAGCCTCGAGCCACATGACAGGTGCTCGTGAGATGTTCTCTGAGCTTTCAAAGACAAAGACGGATGTGGAGGTGGTGTTGGGAGATGACTTAGTAGTCAGAGCTCTTGGGCATGGGATCATTACCTTTCAGAGGGAGTCCATGAGTCCCATGGTGTTAAGAGATGTATTGTATGTACCTTGGCTGAAGAAGAACCTAGTTTCAGTTTCCATGATCGAGGATCAGGGTCTTGGGGTGTCCTTTCTAGATGGACATGTGCATATGTTTCCCAAGACTGCAGGACCATCTGCTTCAATTGCTATTGGAGTTAGATGCGGGAAACTGTATAGGCTCTTATTTCAGCCTCAACATGCCTTGGCACATAGCAACGGCAGTGAGCTTTGTGAGCTTTGGCATAGGAGGATGGCTCACTTGCATCATCTAGCTTTGGGGTTGTTGAGACATATGGTTACAGGTTTACCGGAGTTCTGCACAGGGAAGAGTGATGTTTGTAGGGGGTGTTCTTTGGGAAAGTACACCAAGACTGCTTTTCCGAGTAGTGATAGCAGGTCAGCAGGGACTCTTGACTTGATACATTCAGATTTGTGCGGATCGATGTCTTCTGTTTCCTTGAGAGGATATGAGTATTATGTGACATTCATTGATGACTATTCCAAGAAGACCTGGATCTACTTTCTGAAGAGCAAGAAGTCCGAGGAAGTCTTGCAGAGGTTCCAAGAGTTCAAATCTCTTGTGGAGAACCAAACAGGGAGGAAGATCTGAGTTCTTAGATCGGATAACGGGGGTGAGTATACCTCTAAGGAGTTTGATGGATATTGCAGACAGGAAGGTATCAAGAGACAGTTGACAGTTCCGTATAGTCCAGAGCAGAATGGAGTAGCAGAGAGGAAGAACAGGTCTATTGTTGGAGTAGCCAGAGCTATGTTACATGACCAGTGTCTTCCTTTCTTTCTCTGGGCTAAGGCTTGCAGCACCGCTGTATAGCTTTAGAACAGGAGTCCCCATCGTGCCGTGGGGAACATGACACCTGAGGAGTGTTTTTCAGGAAAGAATCCTGAGGTTAGCCATTTTCGGATATTTGGTAGTTTGACTTACTCTCATGTCCCTTCTGAGAAGAGGACAAAGTTGGAGCCCACTGTAGAGAAGGGCATCTTTGTGGGATATGATGACACTTCGAAGGCCTTCCGTATTTACTTTCCCTCTCAGAGGAAAGTTGTTGTAAGAAGGGATGTGAAGTTTGAGGAGGAGCAGGCCTTCAGGAAGTCGAGAGAGTCAGAGCAAGGAGAGCAGCAGGTTCTTGCACCTCAGGTTGTTACGTAGGTTCCATCAACACAGCAGTCAGGATCACAGGTTTCCGGGGTTACAGGACCACTCAGTGTAGGGACAAGTTCACTAGTTTCAGTGGTTTAGCCAGGAGGGTCTTCAGAGACAGGTGATGGGTTTACGATTACAGGTCCATCGTACAGAGCATCAAGATCATAGAGTTCTCCAATTGTTGGTACACCAGTTGCTGGTTCACAGGGTACTGGAGTTTCTAGTTCTGGTAGTTCTTCAGATGAGGACAGGTCAATGTGGGAGCAACCTTCAGGGAAGAAGAAGCCTAAGAGGCTTCGGGAGACCTTGAAGGAAGCTCGAGAGTTTGGGACACCCAGGGAGTCAGTGAGTGCCATCAAGATGCCTGACATATTGGGCATGCTGTTGGTGGCTAGTACACATGATTCTGAGCCTTCTACTTTTGAGGAGGCCTCCCAGTATCATGTTTGGCGAGATGCCATGATGGATGAGTATCATTCCATCATGAAGAACGATGTGTGGGAGATAGTTCTGAGACCTGAGGGGAAGTCAGTGATGACTTCTCGGTGGCTTTACAAGCTAAAGCATGTAGCGTATGGGAGTGTGGAGAACTACAAGGCCAGATTTGTAGCGCGGGGGTTTTCACAGGCTGAGGGTATTGATTATGATGAGACCTTTGTGCTGGTTGCTCGATATACTTCGATCAGGGCATTGATTTCCATTGCAGCGAAAATGGGTTGGAAGATCCATCAGATGGATGTGAAGACCACATTTCTCAATGGAATCATACAAGAGGAGATTTATGTTGAGCAGCCTCAGGGCTTTGAGATTCATGAGAGAGAGTCTCATGTTTGCAGGTTGAAGAAAGCCCTATATGGGCTGAAGCAAGCTCCTAGAGCTTGGTACTCCAGGATCGATTCTTACTTGCAGAGGATGGGGTTTCAGAAGAGTGAAGCAGATCTGAATCTCTACTTCATCATGGTTGGAGATGATCCTTTTATTCTTCTGTTATATGTTGATGACTTGTTTATCACAGGGGGAGAGAGACCCATTGTTGCTTGCAAGAAGGATTTTGCTACAGAGTACGAGATGATAGATATTGGGTTGATGCACTATTTTCTGGGATTGGAGGTTTGGCAGGAGCTTGGACATATTTTCCTAGGACAGGGAAAGTATGCGGTTGATATTCTGAGTAGATTTAAGATGGAGGATTGTAGGCCAATGTCAACACCTGATCACCAACTGGAAGAAGCTTCATGCTTCTGAGGGAGATTTGGTGGATCCTACATTATACCGTCAGTTCATTGGTTCATCGATGTATCTGGTCAACACTTGGCCAGATTTGTGTTTTGCAGTGAACACTCTTAGTCAGTTCATGGTTGAGTCTAGGAGTGTACATTGGGTAGCTGCAAAACATGTTTTGCGATACCTAGCAGGGACAGTGGATTTTGGTCTGGACTACAGGAGGTCAGATAGGATCAGGTTGGTTGGCTTCACAGATTCAGATTGGGTAGGCAGTGTGGCAGACCGAAAGAGCACTTCCGGATGTTGTTTCAGTTTGGGCTCGGCAGTAGTGTCGTGGTTCAGTCGAAAGCAAAAATCAGTTGCTTTGAGTTCTGCTGAGGCTGAGTATTTGGCAGCCAGTCAGGCCAGCTGCGAGGCTTTGTGGCTTCGCAAGTTGTTGGTGAATTTATTTGGTCAGGAGCCGAGGCCTATGGTGATCTACTGTGACAATCAGAGTTGCATCCAGCTCTTTGAGAATCCAGTATTTCATGACCGGTCAAAGCACATTGAGATCAGGTATCGTTTCATCCGAGATTATGTTTAGAGAGGAGCAATTACTTTACAGTACATTTCCACTGATGGGCAGGTTGCAGGCATTCTGACGAAATCTTTGGGGAGGGGCAAGTTTTTCTTCTTCAGGGACAAGTTGGGAGTGGTGCAGAACACCTTTCTCGGTAAGAGGGAGTTTTGATTTTGTACCTAGGAAAGTGTTCCCCTAGGTGACTTTAGCCTTAGTCACTTAAAGGGGGAAATAAAGTGACCCTTGCATTAAATGACTTAAGTGAAGCATTTAATGTGACTTTAGAGATTAAAGTCAAGTTTGATAAATTTAAGTGGGTGAGGGAAATTAATTTTTATGAAAAATTAAATGGAGCATTTATTCTCATCCCTAGATCTAATCTAATCTCAACCATTGGATTAGATGCTCTCACACCTACCTAGGGTTTTGATCAAAAGCAAGGGGAAAGGCAAAAATGAATTCATTCTTGTGAGGAGAGTGAAGAGAAGAGAGCGCTGAGAGGCACGAATTTCGAGGAGCTGAGCTTTTCTAGACAGCACGAGATTTGAGGTGGAGAGGTTCAGATTTGGCATGCATCCCAAGGAAGTCGTACAGTACGGTTTGAAGGGCACGAATTTCGAGGTCAAGCAGGGCACAGAAATCAAGAATGTCGGTTGCATTTATTACAGGCCGTACCCTGCACGAATTTCGAGGCCGTACACAAGTCATACAACACAGAAATCGAGGTCTGTACAGACTGTACGTTTTCTTTACAGTTTTCGAGGTAAATCTCAGGCACATTTCCCGAGGCAGCATACTGATTTTTTAGGCACAGAAATCGAGGGCCGTACAGCTGCATTTATTACAGTCTGTACAGCATGAGTTCCAAGGCAGTTTTGGCACATTTTTCGAGGGCAGAACAGAGCTGTTATTTCGGCACATTTTTCGAGAAGAAAAGTTCCACAGAAATTGAGACAGCCTTGCACAGAAATCAAGGCAGCTTGCTGGGTCATTTACTGGGTTGAGATAAGTTGTATTTTTTATTGTACATGACTGTCTGATTTTTCCTAGAAGCATAATAAAAACTCTCTCTCTTTGACTGGTTTTCCCCTTGTGGGTTTTTCCAGGGCCATTGGCCAAAAATTTCTGAGTATTGTGTGTTGAATGGCATGCATTTATTTTATTTTCTGTCCATGAAAAGAATGAAGTTACAGTAGTGTTTTTATGTCTGAAATTTAAAGTTATTTCCAGCCTTTTATTTTTTCTAGGTTCGGCGATAAACTGAGACAAATTTTTAAATCTAAACCATAGGCTGAAACTTGTGAAAAACTTACATATTAGACATCAAGAATCAAATATCACAAGGAAGGGAGTGAGGCATTTGGCCCAGATTTTCATCAATTTATTGAATTGCTACTGCTTGATGTTTGTATACATGCTGTTCCCTCTTGATTCTGGGTCAATATTAAATTAGACTGGAGATAAGAAGTCTAATTTAGATACAAAAAAAAACTTTTCAGTTGCAGCTAAGACAGTGCATTTACTCTTTGCTATATCTCTGTCATAATTCTTTCATAAGAAACTGGAGATAAGAAGTCTAATTTAGGTGCAAAAACAGAAAATATTTTCAAATGCAGCTAAGATAGTGCATTTAACCTTAGCTGCAGCTCTGTTATAATCTTCTTTTTGCTCCAGATTCTCAGACCAGAGGTGCATAAAATGATTTAGTGATTAAGTGCCGATCTCTGTATTGTTAGAATGGATGGCACTATCAATAGAGTCAAATGGGAACTGACACTGAGGCCCTTGTTACTATCAATTGTTGATCAAAGTTTCAAACCAGTGGCTCCCATTATGGGTTTTACTTTGAAGGGACTGGCCTCATAAATACAATGGTCAATCAATCATGTGTACGACTGGCATAATTTACCTTCATGTTTGTTCCCTGAATGTTAATTGGCAAAAACTGAGTGCAATGTAAATTTATTGTTGACAACTTAACTTGGATGGTGTTTGATTTTTTAGCTGACAAACATATTGTAAAAAAGATTGGAAAGCTACCTGCATAGGATAGCACCATTCTTTTCCATAGTAGTAACCAGTAGTATAATGTATTTTATTGAGGTACATTTAGAACAATTTCAGGCAGCATTAATCCCCCCACCCCCCCCAAAAATAAAAAAATTCAAAGACAGATAATAGACTTTTTCATGTATATGGCAGGCAAACCTTGCATTTTCAGCAATTATGCAAAGAAAAGTTATTGGAAAGGTAATGATCACCTTTGAAGATAATACATTTGTTGATGAAAAAGCAGCCAGATCAAGACTTTGAGTACTAATTGCCAAGTCCATTGCTAATGAAGGAATAAGACTTGAGTTTCAATTGCCGAGTCCAGTGCTATTGAAGGAGTAAGACTTTTAGAAGTCACCATGGTTTTAGATGTGTAGTTCTGCATTTGCTTGAGATTGAGATATTCATTATTCAAGGTTTGTTAGGCTGAAAATTTAGCCGAGTTTCATGTTGAAAACTATAATGAATGCATTGAGGAATAAATGTGGATTGTTATTGTTGACAGCTTAAAATTCACACTGAAGTGGAAATATGGGAATGATATATTATGTAAGATGAAGGCTATGGAGTTCTTGTTTGTTTTATTGTCCTAAATGTGTATGCATTTTCGATGCTATATGTACAGGAACTAGCACTTGGCTTATGGATTTTGTGTATCTCTTTATTAGTCATTTGAATCAGCATTTGATATTTAAGTGGTGTTTAAGGTTTTTTATTAAATTCTTACTTCTGGATTTTCATTTGGATCTTAGAGTTCACCAGAAGACTGATCAATTATTTCTGCCATTTTTTTTGACTTGAGAAAAGCCACATACATGTTGTACAGTATTTGTAATATCCCAGTCTCGACCCTTTGAACTTGATCTTGTTTGTATTGTAATTATGCTTTTCATTACTATGTTTTGCTTCATGACATGAGGTAGACTTACCATAGCGATTTTAAAGACATCTAAACATGATCATTTTGAATTTAATAACAGTTTCCAAGTTTGACTAGTGGGAGGACACTAATGGATCTATGAGTCCACCAAAGGGGAAAGGTAAGGGGGTATAAGGGGGAAATTGATCTATGTCTCATGATTACTAATATATCCTATCTAAAATTTCTTCCATGTGTTTGTCCTGTTGTCATTCCATCTAAATATTTTTGCTATTACAATTAGTAGCCTAGTGAAATGATTAATTATCTTTAGTAATTATGTCTTACCCTTAAGAGCCTACTTCCTATATTGAAGCAAACGATTCTTATATTCTTGCAACCAAGAAGAGTTCAATTAGGACTCTTAATTCCTATCATTAAGGAAGGGGAAGAGTTGGACTAGGACATTTCCTTCCCCTTTCATTCATTCATAAATTGGGAGGGAATTCGAATTAGGAAAGGAAGATGGAGAAAAAGATAAGCTTGAGGAAAATAGACTTCTTGATGAAAGAGGATCGTCCTAGCTATCATAGGATCCATGGAGAGATGAAAGAGGCAATGTTATGTGGAATCAAACACCAAGACTGAATAAAGAACAACAATGGTTTGTTTTTGAGGAAGTCTTCTTCTCGCTGGTGGTTTCATAGCTCAGCACAGGGGTGGCATGCATTGGCATTCATAGAGGAATAGTCTATAGTTGGGAAGAAAATGGTCCACCAACAGTTAGTAGCCTTGGAACTTCGTTCGTGAATTAGATAAGTATTTAACCCCTAATTTGCAAATCTTTTGTTAACTATATATGAAGATGCTGTGGTGTTTATAATCAACTGCATTTAAGCTTTCTCTATAGTTCTGTAATGTTGCAAATACAGATTGGTTGCGAATATGTGATTAAATTAGGACTCTTAATTCCTATCATTAAGGAAGGGGAAGAGTTGGACTAGGACATTTCCTTCCCCTTTCATTCATTTATAAATTAGGAGGGAATTCGAATTAGGAAAGGAAGATGGAGAAAAAGATAAGCTTGAGGAAAATAGACTTCTTGATGAAAGAGGATCGTCCTAGCTATCATAGGATCCATGGAGAGATGAAAGAGGCAATGTCATGTGGAATCAAACACCAAGACTGAATAAAGAACAAACAATGGTTTGTTTTTGAGGAAGTCTTCTTCCCGCTGGTGGTTTCATAGCTCAGCACAGGGGTGGCATGCATTGGTATTCATAGAGGAATAGTCTATAGTTGGGAAGAAAATGGTCCACCAACAGTTAGTAGCCTTGGAACTTCGTTCGTGAATTAGATAAGTATTTCCCCTAATTTGCAAATCTTTTATTAACTATATATGAATATGCTGTGGTGTTTATAATCAGCTGCATTTAAGCTTTCTCTATAGTTCTGTAATTTTGCAAATACAGATTGGTTGCGAATCTGTGATTAAATTAGGACTCGTAATTCCTATCATTAAGGAAGGGGAAGAGTTGGACTTGGACATTTCCTTCCCCTTTCATTCATGCATAAATTAGGAGGGAATTCGAATTAGGAAAGGAAGATGGAGAAAAAGATAAGCTTGAGGAGAATAGACTTCTTGATGAAAGAGGATCGTCCTAGCTATCATAAGATCCATGGAGAGATGAAAGAGGCAATGTCATGTGGAATCAAACACCAAGACTGAATAAAGAACAACAATGGTTTGTTTTTGAGGAAGTCTTCTTCCCGCTGGTGGTTTCATAGCTCAGCACAGGGGTGGAATGCATTGGCATTCATAGAGGAATAGTCTATAGTTGGGAAGAAAATGGTCCACCAACAGCTAGTAGCCTTGGAACTTCGTTCGTGAATTAGATAAGTATTTAACCCCTAATTTGCAAATCTTTTGTTAACAATATATGAAGATACTGTGGTGTTTATAATCAACTGCATTTAAGCTTTCTCTATAGTTCTGTAATGTTGCAAATACAGATTGATTGCAAATCTGTGATTAGGCTACTCAATGTTACCTGTGTGTATTTGAAGTTCATTTTTTGTTGTAATCTGTTCTTTGGATGTTTGCAAACTATTACTTAAAGTTTAGATGAATTCTAGATGTTACACTTTCAAAGGACTCATTGTTTGTTCACTTTCTTGAATGCTGAAACATCATGCACGTAAAAGGCCATGAGAGTGTCATCTGTTTCCATATTGTGAAATTTTCAATAAGCTTAACAGATCTCGATTACAAATTAATTCCAATAATTAAATGTAACACACTGATAAGCAAAAAAACAGAGATAACCACAACATAAGATGTACCCTGGAAACCCCAGTCCTTCAGGGAAAACCAACAAATGTTTGCCTTCTTCTTATTGTAGAATTTGGTTACAAAAGAACTACAGTAGTCCTCCGAATAAACCTTGTGGATCTGGACCTAAACACACAGGAAGGTGTCCCAAATCCTCTCTACAAACTAGATAGACAAACCCTAGATCCACCATGGATCCAATGGACAACAGAGAAGTAACTCTCCCTTGGACAAACTGTAATCTCAACCTGAGATATGGACTGCTCACTACAAGAGGAAACTCGTCTCTTGCAACTATGATCATGACCATTACAAAATATCTTATTTACTCCTGTGGCTGCGATGTTAAACTCATACTCTAAGGATCCTTTTATAATTCACACTCATGCAAATACCATGGACCAATACCATGGGCCAACTAGACCATTTACATGAGGTGTTATAAATCCACCTTTACAATACATGTCTAGAAGTCACCTTGACTCCTCTGTTGCTAGACACCCTCGGGCCCCAAGATGTACCTGTCGAGCTACAAAAACTAACACCCTCGGGCCCCAACATAGATGTACCCGTTGAGCTACAAAAACTAACATTCCCTCTTAGTGAGGGAGGTACTTCCAAAGAATCCCTTAGGAACTCTGCTCCAAACTCCCTTTAAAGCAGACCACATGTTGTCCCACCAACCTGTACAATATTCCCTCCTTGATGCCAAGCCTCACCGCTACATTCTGGGCACTTGCTCTCACTTCACGTGTGATGATTGCTCCATCTCGGAACTCCACCTCATACCCCTCATCTTCCAGAGCTGATACTTATGGTAACTTCCATCTTTGGAACATGCATCATTCCTGCCACCTCTAGAAGACCTTCTGACCCCAGTTGGAACACCACGGAACCAACTCTCCTCGCTGCTAATATGGTGTGAGCCCCACACCTCACATAGTGATCTAATTTTGTCCTCTCTTTTGTCATTATGGATAAATGCACTATCATCCAGACCTCCTGTCTTAAGCTGCCCTGGGCTACCTACAACCTTCTGTTGTTGCCCGGATACATTTGCAGTTTACCCGACTACTTTTTTGGGCTGCCCAAGTCCTTCTGGTCCTTCCTACGCCTTTATTTCGCTGTCTAAAAACATTTTTGGGCTGCCACAACCTTGCCTATAGCCTTTCTGGGCAGTTTGCCCCTTCCCAGAGTTGCCTGATATGTCCATAGGGCTTTTCTTCTTGCGACCCAAATTTCCAAGGTAGTTTAGCCCTTGCCCCAAAATTTCTTGGGCCTGTAGATACATTTCTTACCGTGAAGCTTACAACAACTTGGAATTTCCTTGACAATTGTCCTTTTGCCATGCAACGGCTTGTACAAAAACTCTACGTCTGCCCCTGGTCCTGTCAACTCTGGCAGCTTGCTTGGCAGCTAGCTGCCATCAACTCCAGGTGGTTGCACGTCACCTTAAAGTGTCGATGATTCTCCATAGATTGCTTTTCCGCTAGCCTAGAATATCGGTAGCTACTTGGTCGTTTTATTTCCCACGTCGTTCATACCATGACTCTACGACAACGTAGTCCGTTGTTGTAATGTCTATCCTTAAGCACTGTTGCCCAATTCTTTCGTCTGCAACCTCAACCATTAGCACCAGCTCCTGCGCTGGCTCACGGCCGATGGCTCGACCCGATCTCTCTGTTGTTGTCCATCGCACGGCCCCCCAGTCGCTTGCACAACTTCCTCGTCCCAACTCACAGTCGCTCTACATGCCAACCTCCACGACCGTCGAGGCCCTGCCTTATGTCTCTGCAACCGGATTTCCTCTCTGTCTCATGACCTCATGCTGCATCCTTCTACAGCCTCCGCCTGCATTTCTCACGTAGCCACATACCAAGCTACAAATATGCACCACGACATCGACAACTCGAAACTGTGCACACGACAACACTTTGCTTGAGCTCACACTTCACTGTCGTTTACCTTTGACTTTGTAGCTCCCGATGGCTCCTCTCCGTTGCTCGATCTAACACATCCTACTGCACCCACGAGCGGCTTCAGAGTAGGGATCCTACTAGACAGTTTTCGGACCTCGTCCTCCACCGCGTCACAACTCAGACACCAACACGAGCCTTCCAACTCCGTTCGCGGTTAGCTACTGTCGTAGCATCCTTCACCTTCTGTGGTGACTGATACCATGACCCTATTGTGGCATCACCACTAGCTCAAACTTCACTCGGGTTTCCTGCTCCTCAACGGATCCTGTTTGCGACTCGCCCTTTATTTCCTTGCGCTTGACCAGTTTCCTATGCAAGGCCCCTTTTGTCGCCTCAGAATTCACGCCCACAATTCCTCAACTACAACAACCCTGATCCGTTGCTTCCTTATGTTGATTAAGTTGTCATTGATGCCAATGGTGTCCGGTCATTGATGCCAACCGTTGAGTCCTTGGTGCCTCTTGTGGAGCACCTGAGGGTTAGTGTTTAGTTTGTGGTTGTCTATGTCAGAGGAGTCCTTTTAACCTTGTCCATGCCTAAGCTTGAAGCCCTTGGAGGACTTGGAACAATGGCAAAATCCCTGGTTACCCATTGACTTGGTCAAGTGCCCCTAAGTTGTATCTTGGTCCCATTTGAGTCCATTGTTGAGTTCCCTGATCTTGGTTGATCTTTGGTTTGGTTATTGGTCTTTGTGCTGCTTGTTATTCTTGTACTTGTTTTGGTCTCTTGATTGGTTGTTGGATGGATGATGTGGCTCATGTGTGTAATTCCCTTGATGTGTTGATGCTGGAGCCCATTGCTTGCATTGGATGGTCTTAAGGTTGTTGAATTCTTGTGGGGTCCTTGAGTCCACAAGCTTAGATCTTGATCCTCTTGCATGTGGAGACTTGGGTTTTGGAACCCACACTTATGGTGGTATGTTGGAACCCATTCTTATGGGGTCCTTGGTGTCCTTGGAAGTTTGGGTCTTGAACCCACACATATGGTGGTTTGATGGCCCTTGGACGCTATATGGTCATTGGCATGTTTTAGCCTTATGATCATGCATATGAAGCCCATAAGGTGTTGCAAACTAGTGGCGAGGTCTTTGTACCCCTCTTTTGGGGTGTTGGTATTCTTATTGTGATGAAGATATATAGTGGAACCATGGGATATTGTTTTGAATTATATGGAGACCTTGAATATGATGATGATATTCTTGAAAAAGTCTTTGTTCCCACTTGATTGTTGGTGTTGGGGTCCTTGATACCCTTGATATGATGAGTATACAGGGAACCCTCCTCCTTGTTGATGTGAAGTCTGTGGATGTGAAGACCATCGAATCCCTCATTCCTTTGATGATGTCTTTCTTTGGTATTTCACAACTCTTGGAGAAAAGTGCGGAACTTTGTGGAGGAGAAAATTTTGGGCATCTTTGAGGATTGAAGAGATATGCTAAAATTGACATAACTTTCTTATACAGAATCAGAATTACAAAATTCTTAGCTCGTTGGAAATCTTGTTGTGAGGACTATGTGATGACATGATCTAGAGTTTCTTTTGGTTTGTCTATTGTTTCTTAATCTTGTGATCTTCAAAAAGGTATGGTTCATGCTTCTGGGTTTCTTTTGTGATGGAACATGTCTCTCATGGATAGAGTTCATCTTTGATCTTAGTATGTGAGCCTATATATTGGTATATATCTTTGAAGTCATTATGGAGGCTATGGTGATGGTTATCTTGGAATATATCTTGATGTGATCTTGATATAGATATTGATGATTATCTTGGATATTGTTGTCATAGATTTTGGTGTTTATCTTAACTATTGTATAGTGTAGTATTGAATGAGAAGTTGACATGTAAGTAATAGATCTCGTGAGTGATTTATTTGAACAACCTAAGTGTTTTCTTTGAAAACTAGTTTGACAAGTGTTGATCGTTGTGTCTTTGACCTAAGTGGAGTTGGACTGTTATTGACTGTTAATGACAACCTTTGATAGTATTGTAAGTGACTATTTGCTTGATATTTGTTTGATTTGAGTGGAGTGAAAAATCATTTTGTGTCTAAGAGTTTATGACATTGATTGAGTTTGACATTGTTGGTTAAGTCTTTTATCTTCTTGGTTGAGGTTAGTTGGTTGAGGTATATCATGTTTAACTGTCAAGTATTTCTTGACTGTGATTGGGGTTGGTTGTGGGGTCATTGAGTTGAGTGTGATTGGACAGAGTTTGGTTGACCGTATGTGAAACCTCTTGGTTGCTCAAATGTGCCTCTTACTTGATGAACTAGGCCAATTAAGAAGGGTTGGTTGACTGTCAGAGCACTTGATTAGATTAACAAAAGTATATGATTGATTTGGCACAAGTACACAAGCAACTTGGTACAGGTTAGTTCAATTGAGCAGGATTGGCACAAGTTGCCTTGTGTGCAGTTGGTTAGACTCAAATTGACTGAGTCGGTTAATGTGAGCACCAGATTGATTGGTACAACTTGATTGGATATATTGATTGTACAGGTTGATGAGGAGTGTGATACAGTGGACAATGATCACTTGATGAGTAGTGATCAGATGATGAGCAATGGTTAGTAGTGGAAGTGGTTGTGTAATGTGGTACATATTGTGCAGTGTAATACAAGTGTTGATTAGCAGGTCCACAAGATAAGTGCGATCATGGTTCAACAGTTTCTATCTTCATATCAAGATGGCAGGATAGGGCAAGGAAAGGGGGTTGTAGCCTCTTTCCGGTTGTAGCTGGAGAACTAGGGAGTTGGAGCTTCATTCAAGTTGTAGCCTGTAAATTAGGGGGTTGTAGCCTCATTCTAGTTGTAGATGGAGAATTGAAGTCATTGTAATAAGGGGGTTGTTGCCTCTTTCCAATTGTTGCTAGAAAACTATTATTATAATGCTTTTGTGGTCCCCCCCCCAAGACTTGGGTTTCCTCATAAAAATTTTGTTTACAGTGTTTTGCTATGCTTTTTATGCGATGATGATATGTATAATGATAATAGCGTACTCTACATAATATTGAATGAGCCGCTGATGATTGTTAACATTGAAAAAGTAATAAAAGCTATACACATTGTTCACCCCCTCTCTAAACGTGCTCGGTGTGTCCAACACCTTAGTGTTGTTGTTGTTGTTAAAGATAATGCAGCTGTGAGAGCCATTCTCTAGGAGGATGGCACCCTAGTAAATTAACTAGGGTTCCTAGTCAGTTAATCAGGCAGTTTAAGGCCCTAATCGATATCTAGGCCCCCTAGTAGTTATCTAGGTATCTTGGTCTGTGACCAAGCAATACATAGCCATGGAAAAATCCCCTAGCTAATCACTAGGGCATCTTGGTCAGTTACACCAGAGAGATTCTTGGTCTAGGACCAAGCAGTGCATAACCCTAGCAATTATCTAGGGTACTTGGTCTAGGACCAAGTCAAATAAGTCCCTAGCAATTATCTAGGCCCCATAGTTGATCCCTAGGGTACCTGGTCAGTTAACCAGGTGGATCTTGGTCAGGTAACCAAGATGTTGATGTGTGACGTCCTCCTCTCCTATGTCTTTGAGATGGTTGATCTAGGTTGTATCATCAAGGGATTGGCCACCCCTTGTTGGAGTCACTAGCATTTGACCTTAGGAGCAGTTAGGAAGACGAGATGATCACATCATCCAATTAGAACCTTCCTTATATGGCGATGATAAACTTCCAACTATTACATGGGACATATGTGAACCACATACCTTGAAAGAGAGGGTTTAAGGGTTGTTTCTTTGTGTTGACTTATGGTCGCTCCCTCCTTATTAGTCGTGCACTATGGAAAAATCCTCCTTTGTTATCCTTGTGTTGGCTTAGTTTTGTGGCGACCCCTCTTTGTTAAAGCATCCCCTTGAGTGTGTCATCCTACCCCTCGTCGTGTTTTATGTACCCTGTCCTAAAGATGTCCTAACATTAAATTATATTTTTCTTTAATCTTTGGAACCTTCCTAAAAGGTATGATGTCTTGGCCTTATTGGAGTAACCCTGACGTCAATGACCAAATAGAAGGTGGAACCTTCTAGGGGTCATTGAAAGGATATAGATATAAGCCTAGCCTTCATTGTAAAGGCATCTTGAAGAGGTAACTCATCTCTAATTTTGACATGACTGATCTAGGGTTTTCAACACACTTGTTTTGGGTGACATTTAGGGTTTCAAGGCAAATTTTACTTGGGCGTTCACTTGTTTTGGGCTCTCCTTAACATAGCGTTCTCATCTCTGACGGTTCTAATAGCTTACCTCTTCTTTGTCCTTCCACACGTGTGAGTTTTGATCTATTTGTGGCTGCAGTCTGTTGCTTGAAGACTATCCTGTGGCTGTCGTTTGTTGGTTAAGGTCTGTTTTAGGGATGCATCTAGTCACCTTGCCCATTGTTGACTTTCTGAGGCTGTCGCCCACTCTTGAGGTCTGCTTTGTGGTTGCCATATGCTATTTGATGCTGCCATCCACTGTTGAGATTTGTTTTGTGGCTGCCATTTATTGTTTAAGGGTTGTTGTTTGCTAGTTGAGGCATGTTTTGAGGTAGCATTATGTCTCCTTGTCTAGTGTTGATTGGGAAAGGGGTTGCTTGGGATTGTAGCAATTATTGGTTTCCTCGTTTGATGTTTTGGGACTGTTCTTGGATGTGTTGTACCCTCATTACAACTGTTGCACCTTCAGCTATAACTGTTTGACCCTATTCTTCATCACTTTGTCTCCCTCTCTCTCTCTCATATATGTTTATGCCCTCAGGTAAGGGCCAATTTTTGTTCCATTTATTGACTTGCCTTTGAGAGATAAGATTTGATCTAAAAGTTAACTCCGAGTATAAGGAAGGTTCACACCCTCAAGTTAAGTTATCAGATCTGTTTTTTGTTCCTATTAATTAGATTTGTTTTATTACTGTTGTCCTTTAATTTATGAGTTTATTCCAATATAATTTATTGTAATTTAAATTTGCATTAAATCATGATTTTTGTTAAATCCCTAATTTTAACATGGTATTAGAGCTTAGGGTTTGTAGCTAGCTCTGTTTTGCAGCCTGACCAAGCCTACATAGATCGCAGGGTAAGGGTTATAACATTATCTAACTTGGATGCAAGGGTTTCTTGGCAAATTTCAGCAGGTTGGCGATGAGGGTTTGAATATGGCCTCTTCTTCAGTTAAGACAAAAGACAGGCTTGAAGGAGCCTCAAAATTCAATGCTTGGAAAGCTAGGGTTTTGAATATCCTAGAGGAGATTGACTTGGATGACCTGGTTACTAGGGTTGTGGAAGAACCCACAAAAAATCAAGGAAGAGAAGCCTTTAAGAAGAAGCAAGCCAAGGAAACGATAATCATTTTTTATTCAGTAAAGGATAATTTGATGCTTGTAATAGCTCCTCTAAGGACAACTAAAGAATGTTTTGATGCCCTAGCAAATCTCTATGAGAAGAATGTTCCTTCTCAAAAGAGGGTTTTGAAAAGCAGTCCGTTCACTTAGGATGGAGAAGGATGTGCCAATTGCCTCTTTCTTCTCCAAGATCTCTCAGATAAGAAAACAACTCATGGCCATTGGGGTTAAAGTAGATGATGATGACCTTGTGCAGGCACTAGTGGATGGTCTTCCTACGACTTGGGAGACATTTTTGGCAGCAATAAATGGAAGAGAGATTCAACCAAGTTTCGATAGGTTGTGGCATGATTGTTTAGAAGAAGAAGGAAGGATCCATAGTAGGATTGGACCTCCCATAGAAAAGGATCATGCCCTTTCTACCAAGACAAAGCAGGGAAGGAGATTCCAACCTCAACACAAAGACAAAGGCAAGAAACCTCAAGGTAAGTGTTTTGATATATCAAAGGTAAGGTTCTATAATTGCAGTCACTTTGATAATTTTACAAGAGACTGTAAGAAACCTCCTAACAAGAAGTGACAGAAAGGAAAGTACTATGCTTCAAATTCTACAGAAGAGGAAGAGCCACATTGAAAGCAAACTAAGGACGAAACCATATATCAAGAACAAAGAGAATGCTACCTAATTTCAACATTCTCAGGTTCCATTCCCAACTCGACATATTCCTGGTGGATAGACAGTGGAGACTCCAAGCATATGACTGGATTCAGGAAGGCTCTTATAAATTATAAGGATAAGAAGTTCAATGTGAAAGTGGATCTGGGAGATAATAGTACATATCCCTTCTTTTTAGCTTGATTCATGTATGATTATACATCGAGGAAATTTTATATGTTCCTGGGTTAAAGAAGAATTTTCTTTCAGTGGCAGTTTTAGAAGACAAGGGGTTCACTGTAGCCATCTCATGAGAAAACGCCATGATGTGTCCTAAGGATGGAAACATGATTTCATCCATTATGATTGGGTTCCATGAATGCAATCTTTATAAAGTTTCAGGGCATGTTGTTCAAGCTCTAGTTCATGAATCAATCAACCCTTGCGAACTTTTGCACAAAAGGTTTGGACATCTTCTTGATCTATAGAAATTGGGAGAAACTGAATCCCATAAGCTTGATGATCTCTGTTAGGATTCAGAGATCAAGAGGGAGCCAACTGTTCCCTTCAATCCCTGACATAATGGGATTGCAGAAAATAAAAGTAGAGATGTGACTTTCTATGAGAAAGTTGTTTCTTGTCACTCCAAAGAGTCTCCCAGTGATTCAAACATGGAAGTATCATCTCATTCAAATGAGTAGAGGGAGGAGCCCATGAAGTCTTCAATTGATTCCATTCAGGAGCGTATTGAGAGACCTCTAGAAGTACCTATAGTGGGGATTTCTCCCCTACTATGTGCAAAATCACCTACCTTAGATCAACCGGATGTAAGGGTAGATTTCATGGTGCAAGGGATATCTCGACCTTGACTTATAACAAGCAATAATAACATATTTTATGATTTTAATTTTTTTATCTAACTAATGCAACAAAAGAACAAAAAATACCTTCAAATTGGGCCACTGCATCCGTTTGAGGAAATGGCCTGTAGGCTCCCACGATCCTGGTCTTTGTTGATCTCCAACAAGTGGTTGTCATCAGTAAAGGTATCAAGGGTTATGGAGAGAGAACTCGACATGCAATGTGGGATAGATGGAGAAAGGTGTGGGAATAATTGAGGAATCAAAAGTGTGAATGAAAGTTGGGAAAAAGGTGAAACGTGTAAGAATTTTTGTGGGGAGACCTTCACAATGTATTTATAGGATGATCCCGGATTTTCTTACCCATTGTATTTCATTGTGCATGGTATTTGTTAGTGGTTTTTGACCCATTCTCATTTTAGGGGTTTTTTGTCCTTTTTGGAGAGAGTGGGGTTATGTTGCAATAAATGCCCATCTTCTCTGTATTTATGGGGGAATGAATAATAATGTTTTGGACCAATTTTGGTGGAATTTAGTTGTGAAGGTCAAAATGGAGGAAATAATGGTGGGACTATGATGTCTAATTATGATTCGGACCATAAAGAGTTATGCACACAATTTTTTGATGTTAACATTACCTCCTACGAAAAGGAGGCCAGCATGGTGTAGGAAGGTTCTACAAGAAGCAGAAATGCATGTGGCACCACAAGAAACTTTCCAAGAAAGAAGAGGCCACAAAGGTACTCCAGTTTGAGCTACATCATTGATTCATAACCCTCCACTTATGAGGAGGTAGCCAAACATCAAGTTTGGAAAGATGCTATGATAGAACTCTAGTTAAATGACATGGGGAAAGTGGTTCTTAGATGACAAGGGAAGTCAATGGTAACTTCCAAATGGATCTATAAGATCAAGCTACTTACTAACATCAAGAGTTGTTTGAAACTCTTATAAAATCTTGTGTTCTATGACAGGTTGAAACACATCAAGAAATGTCATCAGACTTCAATATGTTATGTCAGATGAACAAACTATCGATGTGTTGACTAAGCCTCTCTCCACGATCAAGTTTGCGTACTTTCGAGACAAGCTTGGTATCACTGAGAAAGCCTCTCTTGTTGAGAGGGAGTGTTAAAGAAAATGAAGTTGCGGGAGCCATTCTCTGAGAGGATGGAACCCTAGTCAGTTAAATAGGCTTCTTGGTTAGTTAACCAGGCAGTTTAAATCCCTAGTAGGTATCTAGCGCCCCTAGCAGCAATCTATGGATCTTGGTCCAGGACCAAGCAGTACAAAGCCATAGCAAAAGTCCCTAGCTAATCACTAGGGCCTCCTAGTCAGTTACACCAGAGAGATTCTTGGTCTGGGACCAAGCAGTGCATAACCCTAAAAATTATCTAGGGCACTTGGTCTAGGGGGACCAAGTCAGATAAGTACCTAGCAGTAATCTAGGGACCCTAGCTGATCCCTAGGGTACTTGGTCAGTTAACCAGGTGGATCTTGGTCAGTTAACCCAGATGGTGATGTGTGACATCCTTCTCTCCGAGGTCTTCAAGATGGTTGAGCTAGGTTGTATCCTCAAGGGACTTGCCAGCCCTTGTTGGAGTCACTAGCATTTGACATTAGGAGCTGTCAAGAAGATGACGGGAAACCATAAGGGAGAAAACCCAACAACCTTGTCTTGTACATCTCGTCATTATACGAAAGGTCTCTTTTGATCAAGTCCTAATCAAAACAACTGTTCCCACTGGAACCTTGTTCCCAACTAGAAGCACCAATGATAATCTATGATTTTCCTGATCAACTTGATCATCATAGACAAAATAGGATTACATCCTCTTGCACATTATCAATCTAAAATTGAAGGGAGGCCACACTCCCCAGGAACACACTTCTTCCAAGCACTTTATTGACCTTAAATCGAAAGGAGACTGCACTCCTTGGGAAGACACTTTTTCCAAGCACTTTATCAATCTCAAATCGAAAGGAGGCTACACTCCCCAGGAAGACACTCCTTCCAAGCACTTTTATCAAAAGGAGGCTATATTCCCCAGGAAGACACTTCTTCCAAGCACTTTATAGATCTCAAATTGAAAGGAGACTACACTCCCTAGGAAGACACTTTTTCCAAGCCCTTTATCGATCTCAAATCACAAGGAGGCTACATTCCTCAAGAAGACACTTCTTCCAAGCAGTTTATCGAAAGGAGGCTAAACTCCCCAGGAAGACACTCCTTCCAACTTACCAGTCATTACAACTAGAAGGCGATGATGAATAGAACTAGTCCACCCCTCTGGGCCCACACACTCCACATAGGATCACTCACCACATAGGAGACCATCCCACAGGGATGATCTCACATAGGGATCCACTCCACAAAGGAGTCCTCTCCACACTGGAGAATTTTCCTCACAGGAATCATCCCTTACAGGGATACACTCCACAAGGGTGTCAGGAACAAGTCTCAACTTGTGCCTCATCAACAACCATACTAGTCATCAATCTCCGTTCCTGAGGAAGGGAATCTCCACCACCCCAAACCTTTCACAGAAGTATGCAAACTTCACTCTGGAAAAAGGCTTGGTAAGGATATCTGCAATCTGTTGAGATATATTGGAGCTTCACTTCTCCCTTCTAAACTGTGTCTTTGATGTAGTGATATCTAATCTCAATATGTTTGGACCTGTCATGGAACACAAGGTTCTCTAAGAGATTTACACTGCTCTGGCTATCACAAACTATCATTGTCACATCAAGCTCATGGCCATACAAATATGCAAGTAACTTTCAAATCCATATTGCTTCCTTACTAGCTGCACTGGTTGCGATGTACTCTTCCTTGGCTCAATTGAGTGCCACAAAAGTTTGTTTCTTGTTGAACCAATAAACCATAGTTGATCCCAAGCTAAAAGGACACCCAAAGGTGATTTTTTTTGTCAACTACACTTCCATCCCAATCTGAATCTTAGAATCCCACTAGCTTCACTTCATCGCCTAAGGTATATCTCAATCCATATCCAACTGTACCGCAAAGATATCTCAACACATGCTTAGTTGTTACCCAATGTACTTATCTGAACTCGACCATGTGTTGACTCAACGTGTTCATTGCATAACATATATCTGGCCTAGCATTAACCAGGTACAACAAGGAACCAATCAATTGGCGATACATGGTTGGATCCACTAAATATGAAGATATGTTAGAATCATGTAACTTCTTCAGATTTGCTTCCATGGGTGTAGCCATGGACTTACAGTCCATCATGCCAAATCTATGCAAGATCTCAATTCTGTACTTCCCATGTCCAAGGAAGATCTCATCAGGTCCTTGCTACACCTCTAGTCCCCAGAAATAATGCATCAACGCTAGGTCTTTCATCTGAAATTTATGAGTCTACTCCCTCTTGCACTTTTAAATTAGACTATCACCCTTGTGAGAAAGAGATCATCAACATAAAGTACTAGAATCAAGGGATGATTATCAACAACCTTGTAATAAAGGTTATGATATGCTTCACTTCTAGTGAAGACCAACTCTGTTAGGTAATTATCAATCCTGGAGTACCAAGCGCAGGGTGCCTGCTTAAGCCCATAGAGAGCTTTCTTCAACCTGCAAACCTGAGACTCCTTCTCATTTATAACAAAACTCTAAGGTTTCTCCATATATACCTCTTCCTTAATTATACCATTGAGGAAGGCAATCTTTACATCCATCTGATTTAATTTATAACCCATGAGAAAAGTAAGAGAAATAATGGACCTGATAGTAGAGTACCTGGCAACTGGATCAAATGTCGCATCATAATCTATTCCCTCTTTCTGAGAGAAACCTCGAGCTACAAATATGACTTTGTGCTTCTTAATGTTGCCATTTGTAACATGGTTGATCTTGAAGATCCACTTGGAAGTCACTATTGACTTCCTCTCAGGTCATGGACCAATATCCCAAACATGATTCTTCATTATGGATTGATATTCATCCATCATGGCATCTTTCTAGATTTGATGTCCAACTTTCTCCTCAAAGCTGGAAGGATCTAAATCACTGATGTGAGTCATCAAGGCTGAATATCTTGAGTATCTTTGTGGTCTCTTTCTTTCTCTGAATGTTCCTTGAGGTGCTGCATGTCCTTATACATCCTATAAGGTATCAAGAATCCATCTTGGCCTCTTTCGGCCAACATTCTAGGAAGTTCTGGCTCTGAGATAGGATCTAAAGGAATCTCCTGATGACCTAAATAATGGTCCTCAAGAATAGGAGCCTCCTGCTCCTCAGTATCATCATCCATGTGAGATTCTCGAGATCTCTGAAATGCCACCTCCTCAACAAAAGTCGCATCCATTTTAGTTTCTCCTTCTGTCACGGAAGCCATCCTAGTACTTGATCTGGAGCCTGAGCTGAGAGCCATGCTCCTAGAAGGTTCCCGCTTCAGCGTATCTTGCTTTCTTTTGAACACTGAACATCAATGGGATCCACATATCCATCACTTGTCCTTCAAAACAAGTCTCCTCGTCCTCCTCTTGTAGGTCATAGCATATGGTCTTTTTCTACAAGTCAAATCTAGTCATATAGTTAGCAACATTGCATAATCATGAAATTCAATCAAATCGTATTGACATTTCAATGCAATAGTTCACACAGTTATGTAAGCATCAATGCTTTAGCACAACATCCATCCATATTTGAGGCAATATTATTCACCATTATAGGCTACTACTCAATCATATACATAACATGCACTACATGAGCTTGTTGCTCGACGATCATAGTCATATAAAAGAAAACTATATGAAATGCTCATCATGTTATACTGTAACATACTTCATAGTTCTAGGAATACAGATATGCATACATATGTAAATATGTTTAAAAAATCCAGATCTGATCTATAAGAGCAATTGATAATCCAAATACTTACCTTTTGTTGTTTTGTGGGCTTCCTCTTGATCTCTACCTCCTTATAGAAATCATGAGAGTTCTTTGATTTTCATCTTCTTTCTTGTCGGAAGCCCATTGAAGAAACTGCAACTTGGATCTTCATACTTCACCAATAACAATCACATCGTCTAGATAATGCAATCATTGGTGCACACAAAGTGTACTAGAGGAAGTACTCCTTTCGATAATCTTCTGTACTTTCTTCATCATTCCTTGACCTCTCCAGTGGAGTATCTTCATCAACATCAGTGTCTAAAATAGAACCCAAGAGAGTAGTAACGAGAAAGTAATCTTTCCGATTTTTTTCTTTTTGTACCCCTAGGTGCATACACAACCCATAAGCATGGTGCATAGGTTAAGTCAGGGTGATTTGAACTTGTGACCTCCATTACAACATTTCCTTCATATCAAGCGAATTGTCGGTTGAGCTACAAACCTGACATCGTTGGACCAGTCTTACATCACACATGTTGGCCTATAATTGTTGACATAATATGTGTTAGTTTTTGTAGCTCAACAGGGTCTTCTATGTTGGGGGTGTCTAGCAACATAGAAGGAGCCAAGGTGACTTCTAGACATGTATTGTAAAGGTGGATGTATATTACCTCATGTAAATGGTTTAGTTTGTTGATGTTTGTAGCTACATGAGGTATCCTCACTAACTAAGTTGGTCCCAAAAGAAAATAAGAAAAAATGTATTTTATTATTCCAAGAGGAGAAGTCAACCCAGGCAGATACACAAGTTGTCCCCAGTTGAAAAATTCAACCAGAAAACAAGTATAAATAGAGGGGATGCCCTCATTTGAAACACTCAAGCAAGTTTGCTTCAATCAACTGGAAAAGTGCGCAAGAGAGAGATAAGACAATTATTGGGTTGTAGAAGACATATTTTTGGGGTTCTTTCTTTGGCATGTGATCTCTCTTGTCATAGATCATGTTTATATCTGATGTACATGTACTTTGTATTGAATCTCTGAATAAGAAAGGTTGTTGGGTTTTCTCCTTTGTGGTTTCCTAGGATAAATTCCGTGTTCTTTTGTTTCTGTGCATGGTTATTCTTTCAGTGATCCTTATTTGTTGTTAAAGTTGAAAGAGATGAAAATTATATCTTAAAATCTAATATGGTATCAAAGCAGTTCTGAAAGATACCATTGTCGGAAACTAGGTCATCTAGGTTTGGCCCCTTCTCTCCATAAATTTGTTTGAAAAGAGTTCTTGGGAAACTCCCTAGTAGGGCACACCTTTCTGTGGAGGAAAAATCCAGATATGTGAAGTTTCAATTGACCTAATTTTTGGTAGAACTAGAAAATTAGGGTTTCAGATTTTGAATTGTTTTGTCCACAAATTCTGAAGAAGAGGGCTACTCAACTCGCCATAGGAGGGTGCATCTCTTTGTGGAATCAGTTTTTCCAAATTCAAAAATTTCATTTTTAACCTAGCTTCTGCTAGGGTTTCTGCAGCATATTTCAGATCTCATATCTCAGATCTTCAGTCAAGATGGTTGTTGGACTCAAAGTAGAAGACAGATTTGAGGGAGTTTCAAACTTTCGATCTTGGAAGAGTAGGATGCTCATGCTCCTAAATGAACATGATCTCAAGGATCACATACTCTGAAATATTCCAAAGCCAGAGGGAACCTGAGAGAAAACAAGACACAAGGAGGATGAAACCACGACCATGAGGATTTTGATGGATTGAGTGAGATCATCTTGTGTCGTTTATTGCAAGTCACAACAACTGCTAAGAAGATGTATGTTGCCTTGAAGAAACTTTATGAGAATGAGAATCCTAGTAGAATTTTGGCCCTAAAAGATCAACTTCGTCAAGTGAAGTTCACAAAGGATAATTCAATTTCTTCATACTTCTTGAAGATTGCTCAGATCAAAGATCAGCTGGCAGTTGTTGATGAAAGTATCCCTGACATAGATCTTGTGTTGACATCTATGGGTGGAATTCCTTCAAAATGGAAGGGAAACACGTCGTAGTTTCCAAGGGCATGTATCACTATCTCTTCTTTATGATGAACAACACAATCAAATGGATAATCCCATAGAGTGTAGCGTGGATTTGACTACCGAACTACGATTCACACCTTTGTCGAAAGTTGGAATTTAGCAGCTTTGGTTTTCCAAATGAACAAACATTTTCAGCCCATCTAGATTCTACCCTCAGTGTTAGATTGCCCACTTCTATTTGCTGACAGGAGGTTTGGTCTAATATTCTAATACAACATTTGGTGTCACAATTCATTTCAGAAGTTTTGAGTTTCCATATGATTTGATGATTGTACAGTAGGAACTAAAACTATGCACATAATAATTGATCAAGTATCCTTTTGGCACAAGACATGACGTTTCAAGTGTCCTCATTCATAAGGGTGGGTTATCAAGGATGATTTAGACTCAAGTTGATGGTGCTTACCATCTAAGAGGGGTTAGTTAAATGGAGGAAACCATGTACGACCTTTTGACAACTATGCCTTTGAACTTATTTTGATAATTTTGTTTAGACAAAGATAAGAAAAGTAAAGATACTTGAGGTTTAATTATTTGTAACAACCTTTTGTCAAAGAAAAATTCCAAGGAGGTAAATGAATTTGCCAAGATTTATACACTTTATAAATGAATTTGGTAATATTCGCCAACATTTATACACTTTTAATTAAGTATGGTTCCTTAAAATCATCCCTGATGGAGGTCAAATAATTGAGCAAGTAAGGAATGCTAATGTCTTGAAGGTAGACTTGTAAATGTTGAAAATAAATTAATAGAAGGACAACATTTGATTTGTTTATTACAAAACCCATACCATTTGAACTTAATTTTTTTAATGATCTAGTGTAGGGTACATTACAAATTGGTATCATATCCATTGGTTACAACACCGAGGTTGTATGGGCCCAAGGAAATAATGAAAAACACCCTTCAAGGTAGCTTGGATTGTAATTTTTGTTCAAGGCAAGTTGAGAGTTTTCTAGGAAAAAAGATGTGTACAAAATTTATCCCTCTAAGATTCCTCTTCCTTTATATATCCTGTCAACTCATGAGAGACATTGATATCAAAGGGAGGTTGATTACAAAAGAGGACATTGACAAGTCAATAGATGACCCTGTGTTCTGTAATTTGCAAAACATTTTTTATTTTGTCAGAATTTTAGAGTTTAGCAGTCTTAGCAAGTTTGTTATTGTTATAATCTAGTATGTTGTGCCAGAGGAAAAGGCCTTTGCTATCATTATGACTACTAAAGGTAAATGAATCACTTACCCTCTTGAGACACATTTTCCACATTCTCGATGGACGTACTTCATTATTGTTGTATCAGACTTATCTTGTCAGGATATTCCTCAATACACTAGTTTTGCACCCGTGATGGGCATACCCTGAAATTGGACCTTCCTTATCAAGATATTTCAGGATATAAATTTTTGATACCACAATAATTAACCCTGATAAGCCTTATTGTTAGGATACTAATCCAATATATGCTATGTTAAACCCCAAAATCTTGTATCGGACTAACGTTGTCGGGACATTCCCCAAGACAAATTTTCCATATTACTAATGGAGGTATACTGAAATCGTTGTATTGGACTTACCTTGTTGAGGCATCTCCCGATATATCTTATTGAATTGCTAATGGACATACTTCGATGTTGTTATATCGGACTTACCCTAGCGGGATATTCCTTTATACAATAGTTTCAAACCCCTAATGAACATTCCCTGAAATCTCTTTGTTGGAGTTTCCCCATCGGAATAGCTCTCGATACCTATTTCTTGCACCTCCGATGAGTTCATATCGACATTCCCTATCGAACATACCTGATCAAGGTGTTATCTAATGAACTCTTTTGAAAACACCAATACCTCGACAAGCGTTTGACTAGAACAATCTCATTGGACTTATGATATCGGGATCATGATAACCTACTCTCATTAACTCTCCCGAAAATATGTATCCAAAGAGGCCTTTCAGCTCTAGTTACTCTGATTGCCCCAAACTCATCAAGGTTTCCCCATAACCTATGTCCTACTAAATACAATCCTGAAAACTAATCTCCTATGAAGCATTGGAACCATGTAATCAAGGGTATGAAATAGTCATTGAAATAAATTTCCCGAGATCCTGGCAAAGCTAACAAGTGATATCTAGTGCCTCGGGAAATTAATGCAGTGAATGTTCCATGTGTTTAACGAGACCTGTAGTAAAATTACCATAATCACGATATTGATGCAGAATGATTTCAAATTTTGAAAACATGAAAGGCATAAAATAACGAGTATTGTTCATTTTTTTCATCTATTTAACCAGTTATTTGACCAATTCTCTTGTGTACAGAGCTTAATCCTTGGTTTTTCTTGTTGCATGTGACATGTCGAAGATGAAAGGACAATAAGGAGAGTGCTAGGATTAGGAGATGGATTAATTCATGGAAAACCGCTTGTATGGAAATCAACGAGACTGTCAATATTGTCGACCTATCCTATTGCAGGATCTGGAATTTTGTTGATTCCATTCTTGACAAGTTTGATATGTATGCCCTTTATGACACAAACAAAGCAAATTTTATCTATGCCCTTTATGACACAGACAAAGCAAATTTTATCAAAATGAAAATTGAAAATGTGGAGAAGGCTTAGGACAAAAGCAAGGAGGTAATCAATCAACTTACAAAGACAAATGAGGAAGTATTGAACAATTATCTATATAGACCAATCAAACTTGCCACCCTTTTCAATGCATTTGTGAACAGAATTAGGAAAGGGTTTGAAGATGAAGTTAAAATGAAGATATTCGATGCATAATTGTTGTTAAAGAAAATAAAGAATGAAAGAGTAAACATGATATATGAAATTCATGCTCTCTCAAACGCCCTCCACGAAAGTGCTAAATAAATTAGTTTTACTATTATTTTATTTTTGTAATTTTGTATAAAGACCACTGTTAAATAGTTAATTAGTTGTCTCCTATATTTAGGATTTAAAAGAAAATATTATGAGGCCTATATTGGGGGTGGTGGTGGGCAATCCTTTTTCATGAAACTATGTATGCTATTGTTATTGGTTGATTTATGAGGCGGGCTTTGTTGTAATTGTTGGAGGCATCGTTTGGCTATTTGAATACCAAGGACTATTCTTCGGTGTTTCGATGATATTTATGATTGTGTTTCTCATTTAATGCAGATAGGAATTTTTTTTGTTCACGTATGAATGATTTCATAATTCATTCTTCACTACAAGGAAAATGCCCTAAAGCGAAGGTTTTATAGGAGGTTTTTAGTGTTACAAGATTTGTCAAAAATCTCAAAAAAAATGTCTGGTACAACCTTCACAAATGGTACTAGATGTTTTAGTGGAGGTTTTTACAAAAACGTATTATAACTATAAAAAACGGAGGTCGAAGGCTTTTGCGAAGGTTTTTTTTAGTGCACTTTATTCACACAAACGCACCGATGCAAGCAAATGCAAAACACACTTGTGCATTTAATAAAAACCTACAACAAACGTGCACATGAAAATTTGAAACCATTATATGCACCCTTGCGCACCACAATTATTAAAAGAACTGATGTTTTATAACATTATATGCATCGATGCATTTTACCAACAATAACACAGGTGCTTAAGTACTTTCAAAATGCATTGGTGCGATATACTAAAAATAACACCAGTGCTTACTAACTATTAAAAAGTATCGGTGCAACCTAACTATTACAAAGCATTGGGGCAATAAGTCAATATAAATGCACTGGTAAAGTTGTCTGAGACATTGATTATAACTATATTTTTAAATTTAACAGTGTGTTTTAATATACTATAGCGCACTAAGGTGTAGGATCACAAAAAGCACTGGAGTGTTTAAGGAGTATTATGTTGCATCGGGCCCTGGTTGCTTTTAGTGCATCGGTGTGAAATTGCTAAAAGCGCACTGGTGCTACATAGTATTAAATGTACCGGTGTGATTGGAACAATCAAAAGCATAAGAGATTATCTTTTGTTTGGTGAGAAGTGAGGACTGACATTGCTCTATAATATCTATATTTTATTTTTATTTTGGTTAATTCCATTATTCATAAAAAATTGAAATACATTTTATAATAGTATACATTTGAATTTTAATTATTTCATTTGGATATAATGATTGGATTAATTTGTTGTACCATAAATTTTCGCATCTATTGTAATATTTAATCATCCATATATTTAACATGTAACATTTCATGACGACATTGGAAAACACAATAGAATAAAAAACTTTATTTTATTATATATCAATAAGAAACCCTTTGTCATACAAAATGAGATAACATAAACTCCACAATAATCAAAATGTCAACATGCATGTAATTGTTACACTTATTAGTAACCCATTGTATTTCAATTGGGACACTATGTCCAATACATTATACAAAATTTCTGATTTTCACAAACACTTATTTCAAAATATACAGTTGATTGCATTAACATCCAAAATATATGGATCATCATTCTTTGTTGAAATTGTTGTCAGTGCTCGAGCCACTTGCATGACTTGGGTTATTTGATAGAATCATTTGTTGATTGCCTCCATTGTTTTCCTCTTCTTCAATGTTGTTGATGTCTTGGATATGTTTGCTGAAAAAACTACAAGGAAACAAGAGGAGGAGAAAGTCCAACCTGAAAGGATTCAAACAACCCCATGCAGAGGCGATTTTATCTCCAAGTTGTTTGGGATAACAATCTCCTATGGATACAAGGCCTCCACTGGCACAAAGTGTTTCATATCGAATGGATATGGTCTTCCTATGAGAAAAGACAAAATGATAGCTGCTCCTAAGAGTTTTATTGATCCTAAGTGTTAGTTTACTTTGAAAAGAATCCAAAATTAAGTTAAATCTATTTTGAAAAGAGTGTTTCGTTTATGCACATGATAACTTGATCTGAAAATTACTAAATCTTTTCACCAATTAAACAGACATGCAAAACTAGATCTTGATTCAATAGCTCAAGATATAATCAGCTAAAGACATTTAACTGATAATAACTTAAGAATTAAGTGCATACAAGCTAACCCTATAACTGGAATGTTAATTGACAAATTAACATTGATTTAATGATTTTCGTTAATCATTTGAAGAAATAGATAAAATGTTTTAGATAAAGACATTCATTTAAAACATCTAATTACATAGATCACGAGTAGAGAGAAATCTGAACTATAGATCAATGCATATTATCAATTGCAAATAATAAACAGTGCTTATAATTGTGTTGAAGAAAAATCACAATCCATCAAATACATTTGACAATTTATAACAAAAGAGGGAGCTGAAGATAAATCCGATCTGTGCACAAAAAAAAACATCTGATTAAATGCACATGAACAGATAAAAGATAATTGCAGGAAAAAAATGTATTACCATTTCAGCTTAATAAAAACATTTACAAAGCTTCAAATTGATAATCAGTAGCCACTTTAGGATGAGCCTATGATCTCGAATATCTTAAACACAAGACATTGATATCAAGAGAATTATAGCAGAGAAAGAAGAAATTCAGTTCTCTGTCATACAAAAATCATCTCCTCCCTCTCGCGGTATTGTTTCTCCTTCTTCCCTGTCAACCAAAATATTGCAAGAAGAATACAGATATAGGAAGAACCTCTCCCCCCTATAGACCTCCCCCCCCCTATAAGAAGAATGCTATCCCTTGAGACCTCTCCCNCGGTCGAAATGGATTTCTAGAAAATTCACCTTTGTTTGGTCACGTTTTTCTCCCAAATTGCTGATAAATTTATAAAATTGTCTACCTATAGGGGTAAAGGAGCCCATTTGGGAAGTAAGTTTTCAACTGTTTGAGCTAATTCCTCACTATTTGCTCACAATCTTCCACACAAAAACATGTCTTCTACAGGTGCGCGATCTGTTTTTAAACTTCATCCTTCACGGCAACAACAAATTAGGTTTTAGTGAAATACTATGCATTAATATTGTAAATAGTATGATATTAAAAACCAATTAAATAAATTATTAATATTGTTTTTTAAAATATATTGAATATAATTTAAACAATAATAATAATCTATCAACAAGCAAAGCTAATTATTCTTTGTAAAATATAACACTTTGCATAATGAAAAAGTTATTGACTCTTTCCATGGTTTGAAAGTATGTTTTTAAGGATTCAATTGAATATAACATAGGCCTTAAAAACTTGTCCTAAAATTATAGATTTTTCCAAAAAGACAATTTTTAACAAATATTCAAGGCTAGTAAAATTCAGTAGTCATTTCAAAGTTGAGAATTAAATGCACGGTTCCATCATTTGATATACACCCTTTCAAGTCATAAATCAAAATGATTAAAAATAAGTATACAATAAAATTATTCTAATCCATCAAAATGCTCTTTAAACTTATTGATTCAATGAAGTTCAAATTTGTTACCGAGATTATCATACAAATTTAATTACCCAAAATTGAAGCATGTAAATGACTCAAACAAGTTCAAATAAGAATAACCAATTATACACATAATAGTCAGAATCAAATGACGAGATTTTTGAAATCTCCGAAAACCAATCAAATGAAAATCAAGCCAAAGTGTAAAGATTTGAAGAATCAAAAAATGAAATCCATAAGACCACCTTCAAAGCTAGCAAGAAAAATAAAAGTATTTACAAAGTTTACATTCAAGGGTTTCCGATTTCCGATATAGGAAAGAAAAAGTTGGAAGTCGGAAAGATGATTAGTATCATAAATTAAAAAAACGATGTTTCCGATATCCAGGAGCCGAAATATCGGAAATCGAAAATTGGAAAAACAACAAATCACTTCAGCAAAAACCTAAGTTTCCAGTTTTCGACACCTAAAAATAGGAAATCGGAAATCGAAAGATGGACTATTCTTTATTTGAAAATATAATATTTCTGATATCCGAAATGTCCGAAATCAGAAAGCGAAAATACACCAAATAACTTTAAGAAAAACTGGAATTTCCGGTTTCCGAATCAGAAATCGAAAATCGGGGAATGGAATGTTTCTTATTAGAAAAATTAAGATTTCCGGAATCCGAAATTTCAGAAATAGGAAATCGGAAAACGGACTTCAACATACCTCCAAAAAAGGGATTTCCACTTTCGAAATCAGAAAGCGGGGAATCATAAACTTTATAAAAGGTTTGAAAATACAAAACAAGGTCTCAAAAGCCGAAAAATCCAAAAAAACAAGGTTTACTGAATGAATTTATTCAATCCACACAAAATAACAAAGAACTTACAGCTTAATAACTTCCCTAAGTGAGGTATGGCTAGAAAAACTAGTCAATGGGGGTCCCCATTTTGATGACTCAAAATGGGGATCTGTTGCAGGAAGGAACAAGTGTCTATCTACAAACATAAAAATAAAGTGTAATGAGTATATCTACATTGGTGAGAATAATGGAAATTAAAATAGATAGTATCCATGAATGTAAATTGAAAATCAGCGTACCATAGAAAGAATTGAGTCCTAAATGATACACATTCTTCCAAAGCCATGCTTCATGCTTTCCCCCAACAACTCTTATGATGGCTCCACTCCGTACTTTGTTTCCTTCAAGTTTTATACCTAGTAAGAAATCATAGATTTAATATAAAGGATTTGTGTTGTTCTATCACTTATTAAATGAGAGAAGTAAAACAACATAGATACTTACAAATTCCACAATTAATTTATGATACGCCAACATATACTCACAACCATTACTTAACCCAATGTCAATCAATTTTTTGTATGGCTCTTCTTTGTATGTCAACACATGTTTGAAGACATCCAAATATGGTAGGTGTAAAAAGAAATTAAAATATAAGGATCGAAACTAATATGAAATCTTAAATTGTAATAAGGAGGTCACAACTACTCACAAACTTTGTTGTCAACCCCCTTTTTTTTTTGTCCTATCTGATGTGTTGAATGGATTCCATTTTGTTTTCTTCTCTGCAACAAAACAATGTAAAATTAATATTTAATGCTAAATTAATTAATTAAATGTTACATAATAGAAAAATTCAATGATTTCATACTTTGAAACATGTTGAGATGGCTCCTCCTACGATGCAATTATGTCTATTTCTTTGACCATATCCTTATAGATATTTTTGGACATCCCTATTGAATTATTTCAGATATCACTTCATTCATTCTTTGGGATTTTCATAATCTTCATGAAAATGTAAAATGACATTAAACCATTTTTATGTTGATATGGAAAATAAATATAGCAAAATTAATATTAATAAAAAAATGCTTTGTAGTAGTAGGTACATATTCTATTAAAAAATGTTTAAGAATATTACTTTTTGAATGAATTTTTGTT
>LPNX011089209.1:123483-158729 GCA_001517045.1 Pseudotsuga menziesii
TCTTTGACTTATTGGATTGATTTATGTATTATAAGTAGAAGGTACATCTATACGTTCTTTCCACTATATCCCTCAAAGTTTTATAATAAAAAAATTCCTCTTTCATTCACTTCTAACACCACTCTAGATGATCTAAGGACTAATTCATCAGCATTTAAATCATTCATAATTTGTTTTTCTTATGATGGCATTACCATTTTTTGATGTCAGCCCTTGCATAACATTCAACATATGTGAATTAGATTGTTTGAAACATATTAGTGAACATTCTTGAGTACAATATTACTATAAATTGAAGAACAAAATCATAATGATTTCTTTTTTATTCACTTGATTTATTCATCTACAACTTTTCCATCAATGTTTTACGCTTTTATGCACTTACATTGCAAATAATCTTATTGAGCTTTCTCATTTTTTGGCTCTGCATGACACACATTAACCAATACATATTAGTTAAACTTACATATAATTCAAACATATTGATTTAATATATAAATTACAAAGAGATTTTCTTCTTCGCATTTTTGGATGTGCTCTCATCATCCTAATTAGAATTACTGCTCATTGAACTCTTATCACGCATATTCTATCAATAAACATCCTAGACCATTAAATAGAGAAGCTAATAAATATATAAAATAAATTAAATTATTCAAAATAGAAAAATTAGTCTACAATTTTGATGTGTTTTAATATAAACAACACATCGATGCTTCTAATACCTAGATGCACTAGTTTTTCTAGTACATGAATGCACTGGTGCACCATACTTTAATGTGTCGTTTACAAGAGCAAAACAAAAATATTGACATATGCATTTATTGGTGCAATATATTTATTTTTTAGCATTGGTAATATGAACGGTACACATGTATAATTAACTCACCAGTGCGTTATTACAACCCCACCACAATAGAAAATATGTAAGTGTTTAAACAAAAACTAAATATTAGAAAAAACATGGCACATAATAGCAGTGTGATTTTATTTGAAATGCATCGGTCTGTTATATCAAATCGAACGCACTGAAAATTGAGTAAGCATTTTGAAAAAGAATTAAAAAAAACTTATAGGGGAAATACGGTTGTGAATTCGACTCAAGAAGTGATCCCAAAGAACCTAATGCTTTGTATATAAAAGCACAAGCCCCCTAAATCTGAAATCCCTAAAAAGAAATATAATATTTGTGAAACAATAGAGAGATTTAAATCATAATGTAAAATTTACAACCACATAAAATAAAGGAAGCAACAAGAAAACTAGGATTCCATCATTGAAGGTAACTATGAATTTTTCTCTTTTTTGAATTTATTTAAAATTAAAAAGGAAAATAAATAAATCATGCATTGTGATCAATAGTAAAAATTTGCATACTTCAAATTTATACTATGTAGGTTTTTCCTGATTCATTATACCTTACAAATTTCGATCTTCGAAATAATATGGTTGCTCCAAACACCTTCCCTGTATTTCTCTCTTCAAAAACTCTTCTTTCTTAATTTTGGCAAAATAATGAAATAGTAATTAGGAATTTTCTTTATAAACATTATAGAGTTAGGTTTTGAAAATGAATTTCCCACTCCTTTTTCAATTGATGGAAAACTAATTCATTCGATTTTTATTTTTATTTTTTATTCTTGGGGTTCTGGTGCGTGTGTTACACTAGCGCATCGGTGCATAGGAACAAGAGACACACCATCAAGATATATATTTTAAAAATATTTCCAGTATAGAAGTGTGGTGGAAACATATGCAAGCCCCAATGCGCTTATAGTTTCACGATGTATTGTGGTAGTACATAATACAAAAAAATTTAAAAACAATATCGTGATGCAGTGCGTATTAAAAATATGGACGCACCAATGCGTCATAGTATACAAAGCACACCGCAATTAACAATATTCAAAAATGCATCGTTAACTATCCATTATCCAATATAACAGATAATTTTGTGAATCTTCCCACATGGTGGGTGCGTGGATTTGCAGCATCGGTGCATTTGCATAGTTAGAATGCATCGATGTGGTTGTATTATTAAGGAACACCAACTAAATTAAAAATCCCTATGAATTTATGTTTCAACTTATGATGATATATTCATCTCAAATGTTATTTTAGGATTCAACCACAGGAATTACAATATTTCATAGTATACATATGCTGCTTAAACTCACCTTATTCTTATAAAATGGTTTCAAAACTATATTGGAAGTAAGATTGTAATATGGTTCTCAAAATTTATTTTTCGGACTATAGATATGTATTGATTGTTAATTTGACTGAAATGTAGGAAGAAATTATCTGAAATTTACGGGATATTTTTCACCATTTACTTTGCATGTGAAAATTGGAATGCTTAATCTCATAAAAAAGACTTTAAAATCCAATTGTAAATGATTAATCAAACCACAAGTATGCAAACCATGAAAATTGTAGACAACATATTATAACGGAGTTCACCTCTACTGGGCTACATCTCCGGGCCACTTCCAATGAGAAGTTCGGTCTTATTAAGTCTTCAAACAACTTACATACATGAGTTCTGGAGTAACTTCTAATTTCTTTTAGTCAAACACAAAAACAGAATGCACCACTACATTCCTCTCAAAATTATGAGAAAAATGAGTATAAAGTCGACCCCCCTTGCTTGAGACCTCCTCTGCCATGCAGTTCGAGAAAGATCCATGATGCGCCTGTACAGACCATACAGAATGTACCTTTATGTACTCTAATCCCACCTCGGGAACTATGCAAATCATGGTCGAGCTCTCCCCCCTCGTGCCTTAGAAATGGCGGGTTTTTATAGTGTTTTGGGAGCCCGAATCAATGGGCTAAACACCTTTTTCTTGGATTCCCATATCCAAACAAACTTAAAAAAATTATATGCTAATCCTATACAAAGGAATGGCAAATAACCCATTGGTACAACACTGAGGTAGTGGGGTGGAGGTCTCGGGGTCAAACCCGCGGGCCTCTCCCTTCCCTTTTGTGTTGGACTTACATTGGAATATTATGTTGCGGTGGCTCCTTGTATCGCTTGACTACCTGTTCTATGGGTCCACAATGGTTTGAAATAGTTGTTGATTCGTGATTCTACGTCGTTGATTCCTGTGATCCATGGGATAAACATAACACATGGGGTCGAGGACTAAGCCCTCGGCCCCACCCCCTTTTCAAAACAACACATAATGAAACTTTAAATAAAAGCGATGTTCTATTTAAGAAACACCAGTGGAGATCTTGTCTAGGTAGACAGAGTGGAGTCTTTGTCGGAGGTAGAGGTCGCGGGTTCGATCCCCACAACTACCATATTTTTTGGTAGATAGATCCCTCGAATGTCCAACTAAGCTTCCACGTGGTAGCCTCTGGTTGGGTCATGTGTCTAGTTCTGAGTGGTCCAGTTGTCCTCTACCATGTCATTATCTCTGCCATGTGGTGCTCCTTGATGCTGCCACGTGGAACCTGCATGTTGATTGTGCATGCCATGTGGCCCCTGGGCCCTTTTTTGCCATTTTTAGCTTGTTTTGTCGTAAGTTAAGAACTCGATAACTTTATCATATGGAGGTCGTTTTGCGCAAAACAAACGTCATCAGAAATTTCTTGTCGAGCTATACATTGCTTTAAGCTTATGTTTTCATTTTAAAGACTTTTATTTTGATCCGATCTTGGAGATCCTCTTGGATCAAGAAAATGTTATAATATCAAAAGGCCAATTTTTCAAATTCTAGCTCATTGCATATTGTTCAAAGTTTAGTGAGTTCTCCCTTTCCATATCCAATAATTTTAGATTTTATTTATATTTTGATTATCTAATTGAATGTATTTTACTTGTTCATGGGAATCTGAATAACAATGTATTCTATTTTGCAGGATCTCGATTCAGGATCAAGTTCGAATGCATAAGATATTCTGCCAGTTACAAAACGTCCTAAGTTGTTATCAGGAGCAAGATACCACAAGTAGTTGGTAGATGAAAATGAGAAGTTTCTTTACCTTGCCAATTGTAACACGCCATCCCACAATCATGGTTCATCGATGGTAATTCATCATGATTTTGATCTCTTTTATGACACCCCAGTAGTATGTGGTGTTCAAAATGTCAAGGATCCAAGGAGAAGTCTCGGTGTGTCACATTCACGCATTATACTAATGATCGACTACCCAATGTTAATGGTTTAATATCCCTTGCTACAGTAAAAAATTCAATGTGATATAGAAAAGACACGTAGGAACACTTCTTTATGCTCATTTTTTGAAAATTTGGAAACCAAAACAACTATATCGCATCCTAAATTGACTAACCCATTTGCTTATGTTTAGTCAACTCAAAGTTCTAGTGATCCAAAGTATGGTATCAATGCCACCCAAAACATCTCTACTAGGATATCGAAAAAGTTGCATGAGTTTGACAGAAAAAATGTTGGAGGTAGAGGTGACTTCTCTTTTCCCGTGAATTTGCAAAGTAAATATCAAATTTGTTACAACCGTGCTTTGTATGGCGCTTGGCCATCTATTTTTAACTGTGACTGATTTTGAGCCAAATTCTCCTTTTGTAGTAATATCTTTATGATTGCCAAGTCTAATATAGATGCTGCAAATCTTGGGTTGTTTATCCTTTTACACCTACTTGTTCCTCTGAAACAGTCTGTAGCACTTATGCCATTTTGTATTCCAAACTATTGTCGTTTAGATTTTTTAAATATTGTTAAATACAAACATAACATTTCCATGTATAGTATGTGTGTGAATGGTTATGTTTTTGGAAATTTTAACAGGAAGAAACTATTATATATTGATGGTCATCCACACATTTATAGGAACATTGCAGGGTACATAAATAGTTCTAAGTGCTCTTTATTTTCTAAAAAATGTTCATTTTAAGAACATTTCAATGACCAAGAATTCTTTATGAAAATAAAAGCATCCAGATTTTTTGTTGTGCATGTAATATGTAGTCTGTCTCTTGGTGGCGAGTTGTTAATAAAATATAACTTTCATAGACCACCAACCACTCGTCGGAGACGCCTTGCATTGGGACTACATTTAGACGTCCCCTTGGGGCGTAACACAAAAAACATTGTTTAATTGTATATTTTAATTTTCAATGGGATTGATATTAATGTATTTCTCAATTTGATCTTTTGTTTTATAGGTTGTTTGCGGTTGGAGATCTACTATTGGAAAAAAATTGAATGCTTATGTAATAATTATTTGGTATCATGTTGGAACAAACCAATTGCATTGCACTTACTAATATCATCGATGTGATGTTCAATATTTTTGAAATCGGGATTTTGATGATGAGTGACTTGTCTACCATCTTCCGTTGGACCCCACTACAATGTCAAATCGAGAAAATGATGCTAAAAGAGCACAAATCGGAGGGGAAGCATACTAAGCATGCCTAAATCAACCACATATTCAATTCAAAATGCTTCCAAACTCACCAATTAGGAATACCTACAGTAGTAGTATTTTTTCACATGTTGGTAATGGAGGTAATGAAATAGAGGTTGGTATGGATGATTTATTACGACATACGAGTGCCATGGATGTAATGTTGTTGCATGCATTCTAGGACAATAAGCTAGGGAATGATGCTCATATCATTGGTACCTTCTTCCAAAGCCTTAAATTGGCTTCCACCACCACTCTCTTTGGATCTGGTCGGTTAAAGTCTACACTGTCGGGGATAACAATGTTACTATACAACTTGAAATCAATGTATGGAATTTGTGACATATGTTTCTCGACACCTTTGAGGTAACTAACCATAAACTCCCTTATATTTTGAGGAATGTTTTCACACAATCAACATTGAAAATGATCGATTTTATGAATGTTAAATGACATTGTACATTTATATTGTCCACTAATGGAAGTTTATTCAAAGATAAGGTACTTCCTAGTGATAATGTTGTAATATCCCTCTTGCATACCCTAAATGTTTTGTAAATTTGGAATGTTCGAATGTACTTGTTTTCTGGTGAGGAGCTCAAGGCCAAGGCTCCACCAGAAAAATACATTGTAATTTATATAAGTTAACTTCCTAAGTTGTAGACTTAGGAGAGTTAGGACGTTGATGAAACTTAATGACGAGAAACAGAAAAAAATAAAAAAATAACCACTAGGGGGAAAAGATGAATGGTTACAGAACCATAATCTTGATGCCATAGTATCACATACCATCTTAAGTATGGTGGTGCTAAGGGTAATTTTTGGGACCCGACTTCGCCATAATTATCCTAACTAAGAGACGATAGAGATAGAGTAGATTACAAGCATTTTTAACCTTGAATTAAAGGGGTAACAACCTAAGAATGAATTTATTAAGGGATGATATGACACCATAGAGAGGAGGATATCGTCACGAGCTACTAGGGATGATTTTAAGGAACCATACTTATTTAAAAGTGCATACATGTTGGCTAATATTACCAATTCTTAAAATGCCAACTATAAAATGATTGGCGATATTTTTCAAAAAATATTTTAATTTCCAAGGATTTTTTATCGTTTATATAATAATTTGGCGATTTTTANTAATGAAGGAGTTTTGTTTCTGTTGTAAAAACGTAGACTACTCATTTATGAGCAAGAATTGTGGGTAACCGGCTGACTAAAGGGATATTTTCGGGGATTATGCCGAGGTATTTACTTCCGTCAGATCTTTCCTAAAACTGTCCCTTTGGAATATGATGTGTGTATCAGTAATATAGATCATTAGAGGAATTTTGGGGTCTAAAATGGGCCTCCTAAGGAAAATAATAAAATAATATTGATTAATTTTGGAGAAAGAAAGAAAAAAACTACTTTTTCTGTTCGTATTTTTGACATATCTCCCTGTGTTTTTACTCAAATTTCGATCGGGAGAGCTCGTTGGATGCGGAATTTGATTCCGCATCCAACGAGTACCCACACTGCATACTTTTGATGAACCCCGCTACCCCAAAAATAATAAATACCTGAAAAAATGTGATGATGACATCATCATCACGTTTTTTCAAGTATTTCTTGTTTTTGGGGTAGCGGGGTCCATCAAAAGTATGCAGTGTGGGTACTCGTTGGATGCGGAATCAAATTCCGCATCCAACGAGCTCTCCCGATCGAAATTTGAGTAAAAACACGATGAGATACGTCGAAAATACGAACAAAAAAAGTAGTTTTTTTTAATGACAAATATGTCAATTCAACCATTATGGTTGACTTATTTTATTGAAATTCTATTGGTTCTTGAATTCCAACTCACAAAAACTTATTTTGGCACGTTTTCTTATAAGGCCCATTTTAGACCCCAAATTTCCTCTAATGACGAGCATTAAATTTATTAGTGGGAAAAAAAATCCCAGCTGGGAAGAAAATCTGCCCCACGCTATAAGTAGGAGGAAAATGTAAGGAAAAAGGAGGGGGAAAAGAGGAGGATCTTGGATTGGAGAGAAGTGATCTCCGCACGGGATGAGCAGAGAGCTCTATCGGAAGGAGAATTGATCTATGCGCTTCTTATAAAAGAGCTATGTGTTTTGAGGTGGGAAAACTCTCTGCATTTTGAAAAGGGAGGCTCGCTGCCATTTTGAAAAGAATGGATCTCTGCGCTTTTGAAGGAGAAAGGCTCTCTGCTTATGAAAGGGAGTAATGATCTGGTGCGCCCCCTTGGGGAAAATGGCACGCTCAAGGGAAAATTTGTATGAAGCTGCAAGAATGGGGCTGCGTCTTAGCAAGAGGGGGGCTCTTAGAAAACAACGAAATGATTCATCCAAGGGGAGTCTTCCTGGTGCGTCTTCTCCCGTGAGTGAACCTACCCTGTAAATATGCGATTGCCCTGTGCTGTTTTTTTTGTGGCATTTTATAAGTTGCCTGGCAATTTTTTTTAGAGATTAGTGTATGTTTGTGCAATGGATGAACGCACATTGGCTAGATTTGGATATCACGCAATAGTTAGAAACACTATTACTGTTATATAGTATACTCACATACGTCCATTGGTAGCTTTGGCACCTTCACGTTTCCTGGGAAACTCACTGGGACTATCAGTGGTTTAATATGATACAATGTCAATTTGTTTTCAACTATTAAACCTCTTATCCCTGCTATGCACTGCACCATAAATATTATAAGATGGAAAACTTCCTTCCTTCTCGCCAATGAGTAAGCAGTCCCACCACACCAGACGTTTTCTCTTGTTATGTCGAATGCATTAGTTTTCGTCAAGCTCTTATGCATTATTTTATAATATGGTCCACAACATCTCTGGCAGAATTAAGGATCTAAGCTATTATTAAGAGCGTCCATGCAAAACGTAGATCTGTGTGTGTGATCTAGAAATGTATAAGTGGTGCGATTCTCCTAGCCGTCTACATAGTCCGATCTGGAGATGGATTTCCTCCTTGCCTGCCTAAGGGTTAAGTTGTTTTTTTTTTATCTGGATAGCTCTTTCCAGTGTTTGCAAACAGTATGGAACTGACTGAGATTTGATCCACTGTAGTTAAAACCATTAAGATCGCTAAGTCTTTTGAGCTAGCATTTCCTTGTTTAGCATGGATTTCATTGCTGATGCAATCTGCCGAAAGGTTAAGATCTCTGTGTATTTTCGATTTGTGTTTTTACCTAGCATTCCCATGGATTTCATTGCTGGTGCACTTTACCGAAAGGCCAAGATGGCAGTGTATTTTGAGCTAGCATTGCCTTGTTTAGCATGGATTTCATTTCTGATGCGATTTGCCGGAAGGCTAAGATCTCTGTATATTTTTTATTTGTGTTTTGGACTAGCATTCCCATGGATTTCATTGCTCATGTGATTTGCCAAAAGGCCAAGATCGCAGTGTATTTTGAGCTAGCATTGCCTTGTTTACCCTAGATTACATTGCTGATGTGATTTGCTGAAAGATTAAGATCTCTGTGTGTTGAAATAACATAGATAAGTTTTGATTTAAAATTGCAGTATATTTTATTGTAGAACCATAGTTGTTTATCTTGGACTTAATTGCAGAAGTGATTTCCCTAAGTTATAAATTTTTAGGTGGATGAGAAGATTTATAAATGTATAATGGGCTATGCATTGTGGCTAGGTAAAGAGTATACGGGTTGGAACTAGTTGTGTTGTTTATGAGTTGATTATAAATGAATGATGGCCATTTTAAATATAGAACCGAATTAATCCTATGTGTAGGGCCTTTGAAAATGTAACACTCTTATCGAGAAGAAAGTTTAGTAATAAGGAGAGTTACTAGTTAATACCTACTAGAAGTATTTAGCCTTATGCTTCTGGCTTATCATAGTAATTTATTTATATACAAAATGCTTAAGGGTAGTTATATTACCTTCTCATGTTAGCATAAGGGATTTTACTCAAGGATTTCTATCTTGAAATATTGAATGAATAAGACTTGAACCTTGGAAAAATAACGAGGAGGGTGTACACCTTGTAATTAGGTTTGTATAGAATTTCAGTCATGGATGGATAGTGGTAGGTAGTAGCTTATAAATACTCTCCTAGAAGGAGTCTATAAGAATAACAGAAAGAAAGTATAGCAACGGTGATGTTGCAATTTGTAACATTTTAATGAAATAAATGTCACAGGAGGTGACAGTTTTGGTGGAAGTAACCCATGAATTGGGTGAACCACATACATTGGCGTCTCTCTTGTTTTTGTCTAAATGTTCCATTCTTCCTTTTATCGTTATGTGTATTGATCATTTTTGTTCTACAATCTTGCAAACGGTTTAAACACTATGGGAATAGTAATGAGGAAAAGTCATTGGGAACTTAATGATATCTTGACAGCACCCTAGTATTGTTTAAAGGCACTATGACGAATAAATGCTTGTGGACTATAACTCTAAAAGTTATGAATGATAAATGGATTTACACGTCTAAAGTATAGTTGATTGAAGATTTCAAAGTTATGTTATTGATATAAATGAAAATGTACAAATTGTTAGTTTGAAGCTGCATATAAGTGTTGATTGAGAAAAACATATTTATGTAAAATTTGGAATGCATTGTAGATCACAAAGTTGATGTTATTATTGTGATTAGGACTTGTCATTGAAATCTGTTTTAAAGTACGGTTAGAAAGATGAGGATGCATCATAGTTTTTTTTTATATCATGGATTTATATAAATGTGTGTGTCAAAAACAATTAACAAGGTTGCAGGTATATCTTGATAAAATATGAACTCTAGAGGAACGCTTTGAAATTCGCAATAGTTTGTGTGGTTGTATCGAAAGTTCAAGTGGTCATTTGATAGGAATTTTTTTTTTGATTTGGGGATGTTACAAATGGTATCAGAGCTGAAGTGATAGCACTAGGGCCTATTTGGGATCAACATGAAGTTAGAAAGCATGAATACTAATCAATAAAATGATTTTTGTTATGGATGCACGACAATGATGGACGAGGGAACTAAGTTATCCGAGTGGGCCTTAAAAGTTTGAAGGAGGTAACTAAAAAGGATAAAGAAAGAAATATCATGGGAATGTATGTTATCACATTAACGACAGATTAAAAAAAAAAAAAACGGGTAAGTTCTTGCATGTTATGTTTATGTTTACACCCCCCAAAATGAGAGGTTGGTCTATAAATTTTACTGATACATTAATGAAGAAATTGTTAGCATTTTCTTAGAATCGCCTCTAGCGATGGATGTACATGTATAGATGGAAAAAATAGACCCATACTAACAGAGACCTTTAAACATAGGGCACCAAAATAGAGGAGTAATGAAACTATGGGTTCCTTAGGAAAAGGAAAATGCATAGGTTGCTAGCAATACAGGTTGAAAGTTATATAAAGGCATACATGGTAATACTTATTGCTAGGGAATAATGTAAGCCATATGTTATTGTACTTTATAAAGAGCTTTTTATGTTATAAAAAGAAAATATTTGCAAAGAATCCCCAAAACCCTAAATATTGGGTAATGTAGAAATAATCAAATGCTTCAGGAAATTGGGAGACACCATTCATTTGTAAAGAAGGGTATATGCATGGAAATGTTAGGCTTCTCACAAAAAATTGGTTCAGAACTAAGTAGTTGTTGTTTAATATATTGTTAAGAAAAATTACTTACACAGGATATATTGTAAAGGAAGTCTAAATTAAAAGCTAACTTCAGGATAAACCTAGATGCCAAATTGTTCCCTGTCGAATTAAAGGGGGCGATCTAAATAAAACAATACTTCATAAGGTATTGGTGTATTCCATGTAAACACAAATATAATATCTTATATTAAAATTAGGTGAGTTGGGATATATGATTAATCAACATAGAGGATATTCATATGTAAGTAAGGAGATCTAAATCAGGATAGTTCCCATCATGTTAAAACATTGTTGTCTATTGGAAAACATGTTGGGTACAAGGATGTTGTGCCAACATTGAAAATTCATGTGAAAAGAGTGGGTTGATTTAGAAGGAAAAGTATTCCAAACTTACGGTTACCTTTAATTAACATTATTCATTAGTAAAAGTTTTAAAACGTATGTATTCGAAGCTCGTGTCAAGTGGGGTTTTACTCAAAAGGGACAAGAACCCCATGGACAAGTGTATTGTTTTTCTAAAGGCACCAAAGGCAAATAGGACAATATAATCCCTTGGGATTTCTACATCTCTACGCATTATTTTTGTATAGAATTGGATTATCCCTTCACTCATAACCTTCCAAAGAGATGAGTAACGATGTTGTAATTCCTTGAAAATGATAAGTGAATGAATGCCGTATAATGTTATGTGCTAACATTGCAGGGTTATGCCAGGAACACTATCAGTCAAAATTGATTGTTAGTAAAAATATTCACTGACTTAAATAATGAGGTTAATAATGAGTGATGTTTTACCTTTTAAATTATTATAAATTGTCGGATTTTGAGGTTTTATGAAACAAGAATTAACTGTGGATTATTTTGTTTATGTATTGACATTGCAGAGTTTTACCAAGATTATGACCATTGTCACGATCAACGTACACTATGGTATATAAATTCACTTGCATAGACAAGTTGCGCTAAATTGCTCAGAAATGAGTAAGGAGTTATTTTTGGATGGTTTACTAAGATATATGACTCGTGAATGATGATGAAGGTACAAATCGCTGCAACTTATGAAATGCTAATGATTAATTAATGAAATTATGGTTTATAGATAGATGCTTCGATTAACCGTGAAGCCGATTCATGAATCGGGACAATGACAATGAAGTCATGTTAAGCACTAAAGAGTGTGTATTACAAATAGTCAAAGGTTGAAATTTATACTAAATACAAACAAGGAAATTGTATGCTGGGGGAGCACAATGGTGTTAGGAAAGTGATTGTCGTGTGAGCACATTGGTGTTAGGAATATATGTTGCAGGAGCACAATGGTGTTAGGAAAATGATTGTCATGTGAGCACCTTGGTGTTAGGCATATGGTGTGGCAAGAAAATTGATGATCTAACTCTACCTTGCTTTTATGGACTCCAGCAGGGTTGGGTGGAAAAGGGATTCCCAGACTCAAGCGAGGAAGCTTGAGGGGAATCATGAAAGAGTATGATATAAATATCAAGACCTAGGCAAAGCTGGACATCTGGAAGACATGACGCTGTTGATGTCATTGAGGAGAAAACTTTTGACTAGCGGTCAAAAGGGAGAGTAACCTCGGATATAGTTGTAAGTCCACATGGGAATTTTAAAGGAACTCAATGAAGAGTTTGGAAAATATCGAACAAAAATATGTTATCAAAACATTCCAAGTAACTAGACTATCATGCGACTTAATGTATAAATGAGAGTGGAAAAAAAATTCCCTCGAAGGCACGGAATGTAGAAGAATTTTTAAAGTTTTGAGTAAGATTTTGTGAAATAGATGATGAATGAAAGAAAAGATTACCTAAGATGAATGACTAGTTAAGCATCCAATTGGATTTATTATGAATCAATTACATTATTAAGAAAAAATGTGTATTGTGATGATAAAAATACAATTGAAGACTAGAAGATGTTCCATAATTTGCAATTATGATGTTGCAAAAGGACCCGTTGTTATGTTTTAAGTTGAATTATGGAATTTTGACATATGTAAAATTCGGGTAAACCAAATCTTGTTACAGGAAACTATAGGTCTTGGAAAATGGTGAATGGTGAAATCATGAAAGAGTGAAGAAGATCAGGACAGGAAAGTCAAGGCAAGAAAAGAGGAATCAACGGAGGAAGGAAATTCGTTAGGAAACCAGAACACTGAGGACGGTGCTATCTTTAAGGGGGGAAGGATGTAATATCCCTCTTGCATACCCTAAATGTTTTGTAAATTTGGAATGTTCGAATGTACTTGTTTTCTAGTGAGGAGCTCAAGGCCAAGGCCCCACCAGAAAAATACCTTGTAATTTATATAAGTTAATTTCCTAAGTTGTAGACGTAGGAGAGTTAGGACGTCGATGAAACTTAATGACGGGAAACAGAAAAAAATAACCACTAGGGAGAAAGGATGAATGGTTATAGAACCATAATCTTGATGCCATAGTATCGCATACCATCTTAAGTATGGCGATGCTAAGGGTAAGTTTTGGGACCCGACTTCGCCATAATTATCCTAACTAAGAGACGATAGCGATAGAGTAGATTACAAGCATTTTAAACCTATACTTACATGGGTAACAACCTAAGAATGAATTTATTAAGGGATGATATGACACCATAGAGAGGAGGATATCGTCACGAGCTACCCTGATAAATTTTAAAGTGGTGATGTACCATTTGCATGGACTAATACAAGGTAACTTATATTAACTTATACTAATGCCTTAATTAACTTATGACATTATATGATATATATATATATATATATATATATATATATATATATATATATATATATATAGTTATAACCATTCCTTTTAGTAAACCTAAAACATAGCGTGATATCTAAATATATATCAGAGCAAAAGTGTTGAAAGTTAAAAGCGTGAAAATTTTGTGTTCCTAATGAAGGAGTTTTGTTTCCATTGTAAAAACGTAGACTACTCATTTATGAGCAAGAATTGTGGGTAACCGACTGACTTAAGGGATATTTTCAGGGATTATGCCCAGGTATTTACTTCCGTCAAATATTTCCTAAAACTATCCCTTTGGAATAGGATGTGTGTATCAGTAATATAGATACGAGCATTAAATTTATTAATGGGAAAAACAATCCCAGCTGGGAAGAAAATCTGCCCCACGCTATAAGTAAGAAGAAAATGCAAGGAAAAAGGAGGGGCAAAAGAGGAGGATCTCGGATTGGAGAGAAGTGATCTCCACACGGGATGAGTAGAGAGCTCTACCAGAAGGAGAATTGATCTCTGCGCTTCTTATAAAAGAGATCTGTTTTTTGAGGTGGGAAAACTCTCTGTGTTTTGAAAAGGGAGGATCACTGCCATTTTAAAAAGAAGGGATCTCTACGCTTTTGAAGGAGAAAGGCTCTCTGCCTATGAAAGGGAGTAATGATCTGGCGCGCTCCCTTGGGGAAAATGGCATGCTCAATTGAAAAATTGTATGAAGCTGCAAGAATGGGGCTGCGTCTTAGCAAGGGGGGAGGGGGGGGCGCTCTTGGAAAACAACTGAACGATTCATCTGAGGGGATTATTCCTAGCGCATCTTCTCCCGTGAGTGAACCTAACCTTTAAATCTGTGATTTCCCTGTGCTGTTTTTTTTGTGGCATTTTATAAGTTGCATGGCAATTTTTTTCTAGAGATTAGTGTATGTTTGTGCAATGGATGAACGCGCCTTGGCTATATCTAGATATCACGCAATAGCTAGCTACATTATTACTGTTATATAGTATACTCACATGCGTCCATTGGTAGCTTTGGCACCTTCACGTTTCCTGGGAAACTCACTTGGACAATTGGTGGTTTAATATGATACAATGTCAATTTGTTTTCAACTATTAAACCTCTTAGCCCTGCTATGCACTGCACCATAAATATTATAAGATGGAAAATGTCCTTCCTTCTCGCTAATGAGTAAGCAGTCCCACCGCACCAGACGTTTTCCCTTGCTATGTCGAATGCATTAGTTTTCGTCAAGCTCTTATGCATTATTTTATAATTTGGTCCACAACATCTCCGACGAAATTAAGGATCTAAGCTATTATTAAGAGCATCTTTGCAAAACGTAGATCTATGTGTGTGATATGGAAATGTATAAGTGGTGCGATTCTCCGAGCCGTCTACATAGTCCGATCTGGAGATGGATTTCCTCCTTGCCTGCCTGAGGGTTAAGTTGTTTTTTTTTTTTATCTAGATAGCTCTTTCCAGTGTTTGCAAACAGTATGGAACTGACTGAGATTTGATCCACCGTAGTTAAAACCATTAAGATCGCTGAGTATTTTGAGCTAGGATTTCCTTGTTTAGCATGGATTTCCTTGTTGATGCAATCTGACAAGAGGTTAAGATCTATGTGTATTTTTTATTTGTGTTTTTACCTAGCATTCCCATGGATTTCATTGCTGATGCAATTTGCCAAAAGGCCAATATCGCAGTGTATTTTGAGCTAGCATTGCCTTGTTTAGCATGGATTTCATTTCTGATGCGATTTGCCGGAAGGCTAAGATCTCTGTATATTTTCGATTTGTGTTTTGGACTAGCATTCCCATGGATTTCATTGCTGATGAGATTTTCCAAAAGGCCAAGATCGTGGTGTATTTTGAGCTAGCATTGCCTTGTTTACCCTAGATTGCATTGCTGATGTGATTTGCTGAAAGATTAAGATCTCTGTGTGTTGAAATAACATAGCTAAGTTTCCATTTAAAATTGTAGTATATTTTATTGTAGAACCAGATTTGCTTATCTTGGACTTAATTGCAGAAGTGATTTCCCTAAGTTATAAAGTTTTAGGAGTATGAGAAGATTTATAAATGTATAATGGGCTATGCATTGTGGCTACGTAAAGAGTATACGAGTTAGAACTAGTTGTGTTGTTTATGAGTTGATTATAAATGAATGATGGCTATTTTAAATACAGAACCGAAGTAAGCCTATGTGCAGGGGCTTCGAAAATGTAACACTCTTATCGAGAATAAAGTTTAGTAATAAGGAGAGTTACCAGTTAATACCTACTAGAAGTATTTAGCCTTATGATTCTAGCTTATCATAGTAATTTATTTATATACAAAATGCTTAAGGGTAGTTATATTACCTTCTCATGAGCATAAGGGATTTTACTCAAGGATTTCTATCTCAAAATACTGAATGAATAGGACTTGAACCTTGGAAAAATAACAAGGAGGGTGTACACCTTGTATTTAGATTTGTATAGAATTTCAGTCATGGTTGGATAGTGGCAGGGAGTAGCTTAGAAATACTCTCCTAGAAGGAGTCTATAAGAATAACAGAAAGAAAGTATAGCAACGGTAATGTTGCGATTTGTAACCTTTTAATGAAATAAATGTCACAGGAGGTGACAGTTTTGGTGGACGTAACCCATGAATTGGGTGAACCACATACATTGGCATCTCTCTTGTTTTTGTCTAAATGTTCCATTCTTCCTTTTATCGTTATGTGTATTGATCATTTTTGTTCTACAATCTTGCAAACAGTTTAAACACTATGGGAATAGTAATGAGGAAAAGTCATTGGTATCTTAATGATTTCTTGACATCACCCTAGTATTGTTTAAAGGCACTATGATGAAGACATGCTTGTGGATTACACCTCTTAAGGTTATGAATGATAAATGGATTTACACGTCTAAAGTATTGTTTATTGAAGATTGCAAAGTTATGTTATTGATATAAATGAAAATGTACAAATTGTTAGTTTGAAGCTGCATATAAGTGTTCATTAAGAAAAACATATTTATGTAAAATTCGGAACGCATTGTAGACCACGAAGTTGATGTTATTATTGTGATTAGCACTTGTAGCACAAATGAAGTAACATTAAGTCATGTCTACAGGGTAAATCTTTCATTGAAATCTATTTTAAAGTATGGTTAGAAAGATGAGGATGCATCATAGTTTTGTTTTATATCATGGATTTATATAAATGTGTGTGTCAGAAACAATTAACAAGGTTGCAGGTATATATTGATAAAATCTGAACTCTAGAGGAACGCTTTGAAATTAGCAATAGTTTGTGTGGTTGTATCGAAAGTTCAAGTGGTCCTTTGATAGGAATTTATTTTTGGGGGGGGATGTTACAAATGTCATGCCCAACAACTGCGAAGAGGCAAAGCAAATATTGAAAACGTTGGGTTTTGAGTACATATCATATCATGCTATGTAGACAAAGAGATATGTCCAATTTTTGGGCATGGCATGTACCAACAAAAAAAAAGGCTAAAGCACATGGTCCTCGTCATAAGATATTGAGGTACATGCCTATAATCCCAAGGATTCAAATGCTCTTTCATTGCAAAGAATTAAATATGTTGCAGGGATGGCATGCCTCGCACTTAAGTGAGGAAGGAGTTATGTGAATCTGAACAGATTCAGTAGCCATGCAGCATATAGAGGATGCATGGCCCGATAAATTCAAGGATGAAGTACAGAGCCTTCGATTGAGCATAGACATGGATGCAGTCAATCCATACTCCCTCCAAAACACCAACTACTATGTTTGGCTTGTAGTATTGATCAATAACAATATTCGCCCATGGTTTCCGTGAAGAATGAACATCTTATGTTGGATCTTATATTCCTTGGTAGAAGACAAGTGAAGAATATGGATGATTACCTACAACGATTGATCGATGAATTGAAGGAATTATGGGAAGGGATATAGGTATTAGATGTATCAAGGATCATCCCCATACAGAGGAGTTTTATGTTGTATAAAATGTGTGCGTACACCACACGATATTTTTTGGGATTAGGATTTTTCTCTAATAAATATGTTTCTTGATTTATTTATATCCATAGTAATATTTCTTGGCATATTTAATTCGATGCGATTGTATTAATACTTCAGCACGAATGTGCTCTATATACCATAACACTGCAGGTCTTGTAACAAAAGGTTATCATGGATGTAAATGTTGTGGACATTTTATGAAGGCTACATGGTCCATCGACCTACGAAATCCAATGTATGACTACTCGAGGGTATTCCTTTAAAAAAAAAAGCTTATACAACATTTGCTTTCAATGGTAAACCAAAGGCTTGAAAATAATGACACTATCTAACTAGATTAGGGAATATGACAGAGCAAAGGAGAAGGAAATTGCAAAGATGTTTGATTCAATTGGGGAACCTATGTTCGACGATAATAATTCCTCAACACCTATGTTGAGAAAATTCCCATCGATATGAAAAGGAAATCAATATTTCGTGAGCTCCCATATTGTGAGCATCTTAAGATTGTCCACTAACTACATCCCATGCATATATTTAAAATTGTTTCATCTTCTTTGTGGAGGCACATATCATCAAAACAAATTGACATGTTGGTTTTCATGAGAGATCTTATTTCTTCAAATACTAAAAATAAAGCATTGGCCAATACAAGAAAATAGAGGAGAGGATGGCTCCTCTTGGCCAGTTTAAGAAGGTTATTTCCCATGGGTTTTGAATAAATATGACATTTCTTTGGCAAAGGAATTTATATTGAGTGTGAAGGAGCCTTCTTTATAAGGGTATACTCTATGACGCTACTTTACTGTAGATGGATATTTGTTGGTTTTAAAATCACATGACCATCTCAACCTTCGAAGGGTTGCGTATAATGTCAAAAAAATGCTTTTATTTTTTATTTATATCTTTTACCACACAAATTAAAATGCAATTAAATTTTTGTATTGTCATTATTCATTACTCATTTGTGGGTGTGTGAACCACAACTTTCTCGATGACCTTTGGCATGCCATATCTAAAATATTTTCATTTGTATAGTGGATCACATCAAAAGAGATTGGCATCGCTAGCATTTCATAGTGGCATCAAGAGATAGTTGAGATTGTATATTTGAGAAGGAATTGTCGACAAGTTTCATAGACTTGCAAGTTTATCTTTTAATTAACCCAGTTAATGAGGTTGAATTAGTCAGGGTGGTGTCATGTCATTGGATGTTCTTCTTAGAGAGGTACAAGAAAAAATTGAAGAGATTTGTTCAACAAAAGGCAAAACCCAAGGGTTCTATGGCAGAGGGGTACATAGTATGTGTAGTTCTATTATGTTAGTGAGTAGATCAAGCAAATAGACCACACACCAGGCACAGTGATTTGGGATGATGAATGCGATGGGGACGAAAGTGACAGACATTTATTCCAAATGAATAGAAAAAGGTGCATGATAAAGAGTAAGTCAGTTATCTTTCACCACTTATATTCACAAAGAACTTCATAATATATATTTGATCTCATACGTACTATACATTGATTTGATTTCATGAATATAACATGGAATTCAAAATTGCTACCATCAATAAATTCATTCTTTACAATGCGAAGGAAACACAACCGTGGGTCACATTGTATGAAGAGAAGAGGAGGAAACGAGACATTGATATGAAAGAATTCAGACAATTGAACGATGGAAACATGCCTTATCTAGATCAATTTAAAAAAAATACGTCAACGATCTATCCCAACTGTTGGGTTGCATACTAAGTCAGAGAGAAATATGGTGCATCTAGTCGTTAACTGCATGTTGAGGAGAATGTGCTAAACATAGGGATCGGGTGCAACAAATTGATAATAATCTCTTTTTGTTATACATTTCTAACTTTATAATGCACCTTTGAATTATATCATCTATATTTTATATATTAATGGTCGGGTTATTAGTCATATAAAACCGTCATTTGTTCACTTTTTTATAGGTGCATTTGTTCCCATCTATGTGGGAATATGGGCATCATTTTCACATTGAGTATGTCGATGATGGATGTCTTAAACAAGATTGTGGAGTGGAATTCAAGTTCAACCATTATAGTCATGCTAGCCAACAAAATCAAAACCTAAAAGGGAGGAAGTTGGGTTATGTTGAAAAGATACAAGAGACCATTCAAATGAAATTATCATCTTTCCAGTGTGTTATTTTTAGGTGCAAGTGGTGGGACACATTCAACATGAATAATGTAAAGGAAGATCGTGATAGTGGGTTGATCTGTATCAACTCTAGAAGGATGTGGGATGAAAGTAAGGAGCCTTATGCTTTCCCAAAACACTGCAACCAAGTGTTTTATTTATTTGGATGTGTTGGATAGGGGTTGGTGGTATGTATTAAGACACAAACCTAGATCTAAACATAATTTTGAGAACAACGGCGCTATCATGCTAAGCGACGAATATAATGAGGATGATGGCAACGAAGAGTGACATGTACATGTTTTATTTCATGATTTACAGTTTTGATATGTCATTTTATTAATGTTATCTTTAATTCTTGAATTCTATTATTAATTTTTAGCATTATGGCGGTGGAAATGGAAAGTTGATCACCAGATGTTTTTTAACTCTTTGAGTTGGTAACAATCAATTTGACGTGAAATGTGTTTGCCTACCAAGATATTTGTGACTATATGGAATGATTGTATGTGATTGTCCATAGTTAGAAATGACGTTTCTGGTTTTCTGTTTAATTCAATCTAGTGTGGTTTTTATCATTTAATTTATTGTTTTATAATTACAACTTGCGATCAAAATTAGCTAAGTAGATTGCAAATTATCATTGGTGTTTAATCATATTTATTGTTTGTTGTAATTTCAACTACTCTCATTTGAATAACAAGGTGGATTTCATGAATATAATTATACTTAGACACTTATACTTTGCCTTAGTGTGATATTTGAAGCACAAGAGTTCATTTTCTTATTTTTCAAATGAGATTTTTTATTGGAAGTTTGTCATGCAAGTTATCTTGAGATTGTTTTTTTACCATTGTTGTTATTTTCTTTGGTTTAACTAATTCACTTTTTATTCACGGTGGATTTTTGTTAGTTCATTCATTATTTACTATGTATTAAGTGAAATCAATAAAGCAATGAAAACACCCATTAAAAAGAATGGTTTAATATTACGTTCACCAAATATATATTGTTATTTATGAAAAGAACATTGAATAAAAAACACTTGTGAATCTTTATATTAGTCATATGTTTAGTAATTAATTATGAATATTAAATTGAATTTGTTAAGACAAAAAAATGCTTGAAAAGAATACTTTAAACTATGACACTAATATGTTGATATACCATACTATGGATATTAAAGCTTGTTAATTAAATCGTTAATAAATAGTAAAATACATAGGCATTTTGAATTCATATAATGTAAGCATTATCCCCCAAATATGAAGTTAATTACACCCTGTAAAAAATATGGAAATATCATTAAAAATAAAACCATGGTATACGTATTAAATCATACTTAAATTGAGAATTTAGGTCTACATGTATAATCTCCATTTATGGTAAAATTAGGATGAAGAAATGTGTGAATTTAGGGATAGTTCTCACAAGATCAAATGTATAATAGTTGCATCACTTCAATTTCATATATTAACTATGATTTTAGTTTAATTGCATGTAACATTAAGATGCATTAAATGCAAATTATAAGTTCACCAAAAATTAATATAAACAAATATTTGTTATAGGGAAATGAAATGCATTTTACTATTAACATAATTTTTAAAAATAATAAATTTAAATATAATTAAGATATAATTACATGTGAAATCTTTCTAACCTTTTATATTTTATAATATAAGTTTACAAAATTGTTTACATTTATTGTAACATTATGCTAGTAAATACACTATAAGTAAAAAGATATTATTGATGTTTTTTAATAAGCACCTCACAATTTTTCAAAATAAATATGCATGATGTTTTTTCACAATTTAAAATGCATGATGTTGATACCCAATATTAAATTGGAGGAATTTGTTTTCAATAGTACACATCTAGCAAATACATATTTAATCAAACATGAACATTCATATCTTAGCATCATCCAGTTATTACATCTAAAAACAGTTAACATCATCTAATGTACCATCATCATCATTTTCACCACCTAACAAACATAAACATCATCATAACAGAATAAACATAATCATTTAAACATCACTATACCATCATAAACATAACCATAAACATAAACGTACCATCAACATCATTTTCACCACATAAACAGAAACAAGCCATCCTCATCATTTTAACCACCTAACAAACATAAACATAAACATAAACATAAACATCATCATACTATCATAAACATAAAAACATAAACATCACCATACCATCAGAAACATAAACATGAACTTACCATCATAAACATTACCTTACATCATCTAACATATACATCTAACATCTTTAAACATCATCTAACACACAAATCTAATAATAACATCTGACAAAACGCATGTTGCATTATATAACATAACCATCACACACATCTAACAAACATCATCTAACTTGAGCTAACATACATGTTACCATCAACATGAAAAATGCAGTATATGTGTGTGTGTGTGTGTGAAAACACGTATTTACATGCCAACTATATATCTCTAGTCCAATAATTGCTATAACATAGCTGGTCCACCTTCGGAACCAAAGGCATCGGTATCTCTCCCACCATAGCGAGACGCATCGACATCTCCACCAGTACAACTAGACGCTTCAACACCTCTGTTGGCAAAGACAAAGGCATTGACACCTCCACCAATAGATCCATATGCATCAATACCTCTTCCCAACAAAAAATCAACCCTAAGATAAGCATATATAGGTCCATCAAGCTTAATCATACCCTCTCTAAGCATCGTATAAACAATAGAGGCGACTGGAGAATTAAATGGTGGATGGTTAGGTCGATGAGATGATATACTGGTCAGTTGAGTAGGAGTAGTTGAGGAGATGGACATGGTGGGACAAATGGGAGTAGATTACGAAATGAAGGAGCTCATAGAGCAGGAGGTCGATGAGTTGTCAAAGATGATGGAGGAGGAGAAGGAGGTGGTGGTGGTGGTGGATGAGATGTCAGAGATGTGTTGGCACCCCAACAACCCCCCTTAGAATTTTTGCAAAATATAGGGGCTCCAATTTGATTTTTGGAAGATCCCTTCTTTCAGTCTTATTTGGGCTTTGCTTGCTTGATTTGGGAAAGTGTGATTAGATAGCTTCCTTTAGTAGGTCCTTTAATTTTTGTGTTTATGCTTATTTGGTTTGGCGCCTTTCTTGAGATGAGGTTTTTGTGATTTGATTGATCTATCTTCAGTTATTTTTTCACTTCCTGATTACTTGATAGCTTTTGCATATCTCTATTTAAGTTTTGGTTGGATTCATGATCCAATTTGTAAAACTCAGCTAACATGATGCTTGAAAAAATGACCATTTTATCTTGAAAAGGACTTTCTCCAAAGGGAAAAGTAAGGGATCCAATGAGAAATGAATTATGCCTTATGATTATGCTTTACCCTATCCAATGCCTCATTAATTTTAGTGGCATATTTCCATTTATCCTTAAGTTTATGCAAACTTGAGAGCCTAGTTATGTAAAAGAGAAAATATGAATATGAGAACATAGTAAGCTTATGCAAAAGTTCCTAGCTCTTATTTTAGCTCTTATTTTATAGTAACTATTGATTATGAAGATGGGATACTTCATAATCGACAATCTCAACCTCATTCGATGATGAAATAAAGAAAACTACAATTTGTATTTCTTGATATTTTTATATTTTGCAAATGAAAGAAACAAACAATAATGTGATAATAAAAATAAAAATTTTATATTTTTTAAAGTTTTAAACAATAATGCTATAATAAAAAAATGAATTTTTATTTTTCCTTTTTAGGAAAGGACGGTATACACTATACACAACACAAATAAATATAAAAGAGAAAGAATTACTAAATAATTACAAAACCTTGAAAATAAAGATTTAAGAACAAAATAAGACGTTTAAGATGACTTTAAAAATTGAAAAAAATATCAATAAAATATTTTATAAATAAATTATATACACGAAAACTGAACACAAGAAAGTATAAGATGGAGAAAAATATTTTATTAATCTTTCTTCCTTTCACAATGACAAGCCCAAATATTCTTTATAAACTGTTGCAAAAGTCCAGACCAAGAATTTATGTCTGGGACAAACTGACTAGTGCTTGTTCACCATTTGGTCAAGAAGTGAGGACAAAACTGAAATGCATAAATATACATATTTTATAAATATTAGGGTGTAGTTTTGAAAATCCAAACTTTGAAGATAAGTTAGTCAAATGACCAAAATGAACCCCACAACTCTATAATAAGTTTACCTATCTTGTTCAAAATAGTGAGTTCAAAATCTTTACTTGTGAGACTAATGCTATCACAAAGAACCGTTAGACCAGAAAATACCGCGTGAAAAGAAAATCTTAAGAAAAATATTATTTGCATACCCTCTACAATCAGTTTATGTCACTTGTGTTTTGACCATGAATGCTTCTTTTATAGCTTCAAGCAACCATTTTTAGTTACTAACTGCTTCTGTTGTCTCTTTACATCAATATTTTGAAATAAATTTCAAGGTCAACAAGGTAGGAAGTAACCTATGAAAATGAGAAATATGTAAGAAAGACTAAAGCAAAAAGGGGAACATCCTCCTTGTTTCTCCATAAATTTAGTTAGAGATAAAACTTAACTTACATGAGCACCTTGTAACTTCCTTTTACCAATCAACAAAAGGTATTATGTTTCACTAGACATTCATGCCTGGTAATCATAAGAAAGATAAGCCATCATAAAGCAGCCTTTTACAGTAGGCAAAACCTGCCATATATAAAATATCAGTCAATGGCTTGAAAGTATCAAAAAAAAGATCTGTATGCACTGGAATTCCTCTAAAAGTTGTTTACATTGACTAGAAGATCAAACAAACATCTACAAGACTTGATGATGTAAGTAAAAAAAAATTATAAAGATGGATGAGTCTACGCAGGCGTCAGGCTATCCACTGTATCACTGTATCTTCAAGTTTTTTAATACATTCTTGTAATCTTGATGAAAATTTGTTTCTTTCATAACCCTCTTCTTTACAACCCATATTTCTTTGAGACAAATTTGGTCACCCTTTAATAGATTATGAATGGGCTTAACTATTCTAGCAAAATCAGGTATAAACATGCACACGAAATTGATCTTCCCTATAAAATATTGAATTCCTTTCTTGGTAGAAGGAATAAGAAGATTTTGAATAGTCTTGACCCTTTTAGGATCGATGCTTATTCCATTATTTGAAACAAAGTGACCCAGAAGCTTCCTGGATGAAACGTTGAAAACAGACTTCGCAAGATTGAAAGAAATTCCATATCTTCTACAACGCAAAAGTACTTGTCAATGTTGAAAATTATCATTTCCTAATATTGAGTGAACTACAAGATCATCAAGATAAATCTTAATAATGACACCAATTAAATCACCAAAGGTTATGTGCATAACACGCTTAAAATTAGCTCATGTGCTGATTAGTCCAAATGGCATTCAGTCATATGTAAAAGTATTCCATCTTGTTGTAAAAGTGGTCTTTATGTCTGTCAGATGTTTTGAGACAAATCTGATTATAATCGGAAAATCCATACAAAAGTCATATGAGAAGCAAGTAATTTTTCCAATTCTTTACAAATTGTAGCCTCTAAAGCTGGATTTACAAGTCTTTGTCGCTACCTAACGAGAGTAGATCCTTCTTGACTAGGAATGGAATGTTCAATGATATTTGGATTGAATCCATGTAGAATAGCGTAAGACCATGAAAAAACTTCATGAAATTAGAAAAGAAGTGATGTGAATCGTTCTTTTTCATCCTTAGAACAGTTGGAAACTATATGTATAATCTTAGGGTCTTCATCATTTCTAGTGTTTTATGGGGTGGTTTCATCGATTTTTCTTTTGGATTCTTCATTCATGGAAAGACGTTGAGTAGTTTTTTTTCCACCAAAAAAAAATAAAAATAAAAATAAAAAAGTCATAATTTTATATATAAAGGTATAAAATTACATTTTTCAGATGGGCCACTATCACAAGTGATACATGTTCATGTTTTCAAAACTCACAGCAAAAATGCTTTACAGAAGATCATAGCTTTATTAAGCATAGATTCAGAACCAGATACATAATCAGTCCAAAATTCAAAATCCAAGTCACACAGAAAGGATGTCTATATAGTAGACACACTCAATACATACAGATAAATCTGCACAATTCAAAAGATAAACCTTCATAATTCTGCAACAAGAAAAGGTCATTCTTGTACTGAACAATTCATCTTCAAAATTCTGCACAAAAATTAAGTCTACACAAAATATCACCATCAAGGTCTGTGCACAATATCATCACCAACAAGGTCTGTACACAATATCATCACCATCAAAATCTGCACAAAAATATCATAAGTCTGCACAAAATATCATCACCATCAAGGTCTGCACAAAATATCATCACCATCAAGGTCTACACAAAATATCATAATTCAATCAGTCTTTGGAAAAATCCCCATATCAACATTATCCTCCAATTCAACCTAAAAAACCTGAAAGAACTCATATGTTTTTGATGCTCGAAACTCATGAATATGCCAATGCCCTTCAAGAACAGTTGCACCATCTTTAGCTAAAGCATTTGCTTTAGAATTCCTTTCATGAGAAATGTGCTTGTAATCCACTCTTTCGAAAAGATCAGATATTCTGATGAATTCATGCAAAACCTGAATGAGTTGCATATTTTTAATTCTGAACTTACCTGATACCCAATTGATCACCAGTTGAGAATCACCAAAAATCTGCAAAGAATGAATCTCATGTTCCAGAGCCAAATTAAGGAGAAGCTTTAGAAGAAGTAACTCTACTAGGTTATTAGTACCCAAACCCAGGCCAGCTTTAAAGGTAAAATAATGCTCATTGGTAATATAAATTAAATCACCAGCACCACAACTTTGAGGCTCACCAGCTGTCGATCCATCAAAATACCCCCATGGGGAAGATTTATCAATGATCTCTTCGACAACAATTCTAATATTCATACCTCTATTATCCTATGGATAAGAACTCAATAAACCCAAACAAAAAGAAGAGACCTGATGAGGCAAAGGAGTGAAATCATCAAAACAACATTGATTTCTGGCCTTCCAGATGAACCATGAAACAATGATAGGTAAAGATCTGATATGCCTGACCTCCACATTGAGGCACCAATTTTTCATATAGATTATCACCAAACTACCATGCCATAAATTATTAATCTTTAACTTAGACTCAATCTCATACGAAACCCTTCTGGTAAAAGGGAAACCAACCCCAATATGAAAGTTAGATTCAACATCCATTTTGCAAAGATAGCACCTGCCAGGTCCTTCCCTACCCTTTCTACAGAGGACATCCCAAGTAAGAGATTTACCTGAAAATAAAAACCAACAGTAGATTTTTTATTTTAGAGGGCATTTAAGCTTCCAAAGCAATTTCCACCACCAAGAGATTTCCACCTCATTCATATCCTGAATCAGATGAAAATAACCAGCTTTTGGAGTGTACTTACCTGATTTAGATTGACTCCAAAGTAGTAGATCAACTTCATTAGATATTCTAACATGACTGGATTTTAGCAAATCCAAATAAACATTCTAGGAACTGATTTTCTGGTTATCCACAAATCCAATAATATCAGCATTAATCCAACCTTTCTCCATCACAATAGATACACCTGGACAAGCAATATATTTCAGAAAATAAATTCCAGCAGAGTGTAATTTATCAGTCATAAAAGAAGGTAAACTATGTCTCCATTTACAGCCAACCCATGGGTCCATACCAATGCGAACTTTTGCTCCATTCCCAACCTTCCAAACAAGAAATTGTCCAATAAGATCAAAAGACCAAAGAACATATTTCCAACATATGGATATACCTCTTTTTTTCTTAACAGAGACTCTAATCCAATCCCACAATGTTAAAGGCCTAATATATTTCTGAAGAGCTATCTGAACCCAAAGACCTGTTCCATGAATAATATTCCACACACTCTTTGCAGCAAGAGCTTTAGCAAATAAAGCAGGTATTTTCAACCCCCGACCCACCAAGAATTTTGGGTTTTCCAAAACCTTCCAAGATGACCAAGGTAAGACAGTAGATTCATTATTACCAGACCATAAAAATTTGAAACAGACCTTCCTGATCTTTTCAATAATATCAACTGGTATCCGAAAATGCATCCAGTAGACTGGAATGGCCTCAAGAACAGACTTTACCAATATTAGCTTACATCCCTTAGACAACCACCTAAAACTCTAGTTCTTAACTCTCTTTTCCACTTTAGCTTCAACCAATCCCAATCTTTCAACAAATATCTTCAAGGTTTGAGATGAAAGCCAAGATAATTCATACCACTCTCAATTTTATCACCAAAAAATGAAAATATATTATGTAAAGAAATCAAGTAATATTCATCCAAACCCGAATAATAGAAAGAAGATTTATCCTCATTAATAAACATCCCAGATGCTTTACAGAAGACCATCAAAACCTCATATGAAGTTGATAAATATTGTTCAGAACCATCAGATACCATTACAATATCATCCACAAACAGGACATGATCAGATAAAGTAATATTATTGCCAAAAGAGATACCATGAAAAGCCCCACAATCTTTAGCTGAAAGAAGAGCCCTGCCCAAATCTTCAACAACAATAAGAAAAAGTAAAGGAGCCAGAGGGAAACCTTGTTTGAGTCCTCGCCCAGATCTAAAAAAATATGAATCCACCCCATTAATCAATACAACAAATGAAACAGAAGAAATGATGCTCATAACCCATGTGATAAAAGGAACAACAAATCCCATTTTAGATAGAATGACCCGTAAAAAAGTCCAATTAACTCGGTCATAGGCTTTAGACAAATCAATTTTCAAGGCCATCGATTTTAAACCTTTACTATCAATAGTATGCATACCTTCCTGGATAACACCTACAACCTCATGAATCTATTTTCCAGGCAAGAAACCAAACTGTTCACTAGAGATATATCTGCCCAGAACCTTTCTGATACGAATAGAAATGATTTTTCCAATGATCTTATAAATGAAATTACATAAAGATATTGGTATAAATTCATCAAAAGACTTTGGTGAATCAGACTTTGGAATCAAGGCTAAGAATGTAGAATTAATTACAGCGGGAATTTTACCACATTTCCAAGAATCGCCAATTACCCTTAACAAATCTGATCCCATCACATAAAAAAGATCCCTATATACCTCCACAGGTATCCCATCAGGCCCAGGACTCTTGTCATTCTTACTCAAAGACATAACAGACTAAATTTCCACCAATGAAATAGGAATCATAAGATCATAATTTTCCTCTTCAGAAATAGAAGAAGTATAATTATCCGCAATCTTCATGATTTCAGGAAGATGAAGATTTTTGTCTTCCTGAAACAAAGACTCAAAATGATGAACCCTAGCCCCAACAATTGATTCAAAACCTTCAACAATATTACCCCCATCATCTACAATATTCCATATAGAGTTTATATATTTTTTATGGTTAGCAAATTTATGGAAGAAAGGAGTATTATCATCCCCACAAAGTATCCATGTGGCCCTGCTTTTCTATCTAGCCTCATTTTCTCTATCCAATAAAAATTTTCTCTTGCGAGACTCCAGCACAACCAAAGATGCCTTGTCCTCCTCAAAAGAAAAACCAAATCCCACCTTATTATAGGCCTCATCCAATAATAATTCAATGTCCACTAAATCCTTAAGCTCCTGAGCTTTTTTCTTAACAAACCAACAAATAGACACATCCTTGATGCGTTTAATGTTTGCAGCAAAATGCACAGCAGGGGACGCACCAGGATTATTAGCATAAGCACACCAAGAATCTTTCAATAAAGTAACCAAATCCTCATTAACAAGCCAATGAGCATTAAACTTGAAGGGGTTGTGTGCATTCTTATCATGATTTAAAATCTGTAAAAACATAGGTTGATGATCCGAATCTCCCCCCATAACCAACCCACTCACGAAAATAAAGCTCAAAATCTAAGAGATCAGCAGAAACCATCAATCTATCCAAGCGTTTACAAATGTTATCAATCCCAACTCTTCTGTTAGACCAAGTAGGAAGTAACAAAGTCAAAACAATATCCACGAGGCCAAAATTATCCAGTTTCTTAGAAATATAATAAAAAAGACAACCAATTCTAGCCCTAAAACCCCAAATCTCCGATAACCCCAAGGAAAAATTCAGGTCCTCACCTAAAATTAACTTAGCACATTTAAGGCCCTCAAGATCTAGGAGGTTATTCCAAAACCTTTCCCTCTCCACATAGGGGCCATAAACATTAACAAAACACATAACCATTTTAAGTTCAGTAGAATAAAGAGAAACACACAGCCCCAAATCCATAGCCCATGAATTCAATAAAAGAAGGTATCGGGACCTCCAACCCAAAAGAAGACTGCCTGATTTGTCCTTAGCATCCACAGAGACAAAGGAGCATCCAATCAATAAAGATTCCAATTCACTAGCAAACAAAACCCCATCACCCATTGTTTCTTGAAGAAATAGAACATCAATAACCTGATCAACAACCAACCGACACACTGCTAGTTTCTTGGGTTTACTAGCTAACCCCCTACAATTTAGGGACATCGCGATCATAAGGAAACCCTAGTAAGGGAAAACACTGCTCTAAGTGCCCCAGAATCAATAGAATGATTAGGTACCTCAATAGGAGGATGACCACCAGGTATCACAGAAGAAGCATTACCAGAAAGAACCTTAACATCAACAAAAGAATGAGAATCCTTCACTACCTTAGTACAAGATCGAAGAAAATAACCAGCACTAGCAACACACTTATCCCTAATAGGGGATATAAAACCTAAATCCCCCAACCAAGAATCAACCACTCTAAACTTATCCAGATCATCAGTTGCAGCCATAGAGTTCCCACTCAAAAAAGTACCCTTCGTAAAATTATCCAATGAGGAAAAGCATAAAGGTTTAAGTGTCTTTACACAAAGATCCTGAGAAACAGGCACTAAATCATACGGTAAAGATTCAGGCTCAATAGGCGATAAAACCTCCAATCCAGCGGTCATTACAGACAAAGGTAGATCATCAGAAAGCATCCTATTCTTCTTAACACGCCAAACATATTTAGACTTAGGGACAAAAACAGAAAGATTCTTTAAAAAGGGAAGATGGCACTGGGATAACAAATGTCCATACCTATGACAACGTTTACACTGAAAGGGTACCCCTAAATAGTCCAACGATGTAGTGTACACAGACTCCCCTTTCTTAATAACTATGTCAGAAGCTAACCCATTACGAAGATACAAGAGAACCAATACTTTCCCCAAACAACACACACCAAATTCTAAAAAAGATAAATCTACCTCTAAAAACGTCCCCAAAGCATTGCCAATCAGCCTAAAAAATTCCACAGACCAAAATTCAAAGGGTAGATTTGGAAACTTCACCCATATAGGCAAATAAATGATACCTCTCCGTTCCCGGGTCAAAAAGAGGCGTCCAGCGTTTGAGAAGAAGACCAGAATTGTCCCATTTCCAAACCCCCATAAGAACCGAGACCACATCCTCTTTGTTCTGGAATTTGAACACTAGCCACCCTTGAGGAAGCACATAAACCTTAGGACAGGAGCTAACAACATTTTTCCAAGTAGCCGTAACCCAATTCTTGACTCCATCCGGACTGACTTTACGCCCACCAAAACGACCCATGAGAGTAAGTGCATTTGTAAGCACACTCTCATTCAAGGATACATCCTCACCCACCACCAAAATCAAGGGTTTATCCTGCTTCCAAACGCACTGTTTTTGGCATTTTTAATGTCCTAATATCAAATTCGGCACAACTTGCGAACGATGATCTTCAGGAGAAGAAACCCCACCAGGATCATACCCACACAGCCGACCAAAAACCACGGGATCATGGTCACCTCCAAAACAAGAATCATCCAAAACACTAGCACAAGGAATAATAGGTCTTATGTCAGACTTAACCATCACTTCTCCATAACCATAAAAAGAGATCCCAAGGTAAATAGACCCCACCACCGGCCTACTCTCTGACTGAAAAACCATATCAGACTTCAAAAAACCAACATGACAAGAACCCATAACTTTATCCGCCATCACCCATCCAGAATAAGCCAAATCCACACCAGATTCCACAGACGGCATAAACCTTAAATCAAACTTAGCCTTTGCAACTCCATCAACTGAAGGCTCAATATTAACAGAACCCGCCACCGACAAACCCTTCAAACACAAACCCTCACCTGACAAAATCAACGCAGAACATGGATTCAACATCTTATCCATAAATGCCAGTCCACAACCAGAAACCATACCAGAACCAGATACCCAGATGGCATCAACCATGTAACCCTAAACTCATCCAGTGAAACCTTACTATGGTAAAAAGATGAATCTAAATACTCTAAAACCCTAGAAGAAAGCATCCAAGGAAACTTTAAGACCCACTAAACCTTGGAGGGTGTACATGTCAACGCTTTAATTTCGCGAAAAGACATGCCAACTCCGTGGATCAAGGAAAATACACCAGGTAAGAATACCAACTAAACCCTGAAAACAACTTAAGCCTCAAGGATTACGTTCTGTCTAGAAAACAATGCTAAAAGGTATCTTTGAAAGGAGTTAACCTTTTTCAAAAAATAATTTGTTCAAGTTTTATTATTCTGATTGAATTATCAGATTCATGGGTAAGGAAAGTGTGCAATTCTTCATCATTGCCAATTTTTTTTTGCCAAGACTCTTCATCATTTGGAAGATGTGGTCTATAAAGATATACAAGTGAGCATTCAAATTTTCCAGCAATGATATGTCAATATGGCCTAGTTGCATATGAAGCTAAGCTATCATCTATTGAATTAAGTCCTCTTTCAATATGAGTAATACTAAAGGAAGAAAAGTTATGAATAAGATCTGAAACAAAAAGTGTATATCTCTCCAATGATATATTTAATGGTGAATAAATTTTCCTCCCCATATTTATTATCATCTCGTAATCATGAAAAACAGATAAATTTCTGCAACTCAAGTCTAAAGCTTCTTTCTGTTAGACATTGAGAGGGGGGGTGAATCAGTGTAAAGCCAATTTTACAAGTTTTCTTAACTTGCCACAATCAACTACCAATTCATCATTCCATTATTCTACCAATCTCATAATCATTTCATAAACATATTTCACTTCATCATTCACATATCATAAGCATTTGAATCATCAAGAACCATAACACAAAAGAACACAACACCATATATTTTGTAATCTTTTTGTATTAGTTTTGGTCCGGCTACAACCATAAGGTAAAATCAGCACCTACTGATACAAAGAGCACCTACTCCTCATCTGCTCATCATCTCTGTTCGTCATCAACGCTTCTCATCGTCTCAATCTCTGCAGCTCATCTGCTCATCATCTCAGCTCCTGGTCATAGGTCTGCTCATCAATCTATTCATCAATTCTGCTGCTCATAGATCATCTTGTTCATATGATCACTGCTGCTCATGACCCTCTGGTCAATCCTTCTTCTGTTGGTCAACTCTGCTGTTCATTCTATGTGATTCATCCTCTTCTCTGCTTACAATTCTTTATTGCTGCAATGTTGATGATCAATGCATCATCATCATCATAGAACATCAAGGCATGTATATGCCATCAAGGTCCCAAGATTACCAACAAAGTCTGGAACATCATGGGGTGTGCATTATAGTGTTCAAGGTACTATCATATCATTAAGGCATCAAAAACCCAACTCATCTCATAGGATTTGTCATCAACGTACAGTCAACCACTTAGTACAAACCTCTATCCATCATTCTTGCACATCACAAATACTTTTTGCATGTCAAGCATACATCATCATTATCAACATCATATCAGTGTTTATACACTACAGGATACTTCACTATACATACATATACTAGTATGCATGTCACTACATTCTTCATCACAGTACATCAATTTCAGTCTTGACTGTGTATTTCAATTATCATCCTAGTATCATCATTCACATTATGCATCTTTATACCGTATTACAATAGTATAACACTCGGCATTAAACATACCTTGTATATCATGTCATTATCACTGAATATGAATCTTCACACCTTACCACTGTACAGTATAGATCACTGCTTATGTCTCTTCTATAGATGACCAGAACTGAGGATAATCATGTGGCTGCTGAAGTCAAACTATCACTATGCATGGTGTAATCTTCAATTTTGGTGGAGAAAGAAAATATCATCAAAGCTCAAATCTCAACTCTTGTTTAGCTTAAAACTTGGGACTGTATATGTCCATCCATACTGTAGTGTACATGTAGCATGCACCATCATCAAACACCTTGCAAAACTCTGATCACCATGAAGACTGTCACAAGAATTCAGGATTGTTCATCTAAGTTGTTCAAACATGTATATAGCATACTCATCATCATCAAGGAGTATAAGTATGCATATCATCATCAAGTAGTATATAGGTATCTGTGCATGTCAAAATTCGATTTTGGGCAGTGTGTAGAAGACCTCAACTTTCCTCAGACTTTTTATCCCAAGCAAGTCCAAAGACTGGACTGCTGTGAACATCAATTTGGCATCAATGAGGACTGTTTATATGACCCCAAACATCTCTATGGAAGAACCCTAACTGCTAGCTCCTTTTGCCACTTGAAAATAAAATATTTATATCTATACTTATTCTACACTTCTCATGCCTGAATATCAAGCTGAACACAAAAGACCATAAAAATGTTTGACTACTGTAAATGGACTGTTAAAACAAAAAACGGGACTATTTAGAGTCTATACCCCACCAAAATTACCTCTGTCTACTGCTTCAAATTCGGACTGTGGTAAAAGTCTGCAAATTTCGGACTGCGTAAAGTGTCATCTGTGGAAATTAGGGCTCCCTCAGCCTACAGACACTTATCCACACGAAAATCCCGCAGAAAAAGTCATGAATTTCAGAGCTCTTTTTCACCCAATTCTCCACTTGTCCAACCTTTACTGCTGCCGTACATCAGTCCTGAATTTCCTTGACTGCTGCTACGAAATTTCAGGACTGCTGTTTTTCTTTATCTTGGACTGCTCCTCCAAAATTTACCTCAGTTAACCATCCGAAAATCACAGAGCTATTGTCTCAATCCCATATATTTTGAATAATGTTTTCACTCCCATTTATACTCGTTTGCCATAAAATTTTGGAGCCGACCTGTCATGTATATATATATATATATATATA
>LPNX011089209.1:159520-210990 GCA_001517045.1 Pseudotsuga menziesii
TCACCTCATTAAGCCATCCAATGATGTCATTGTATCATCATTTAGGGTTTGTCTTCAAGGTCACCATATATTCAAGTTCACCACAAGTGATAAGAGCATCATCATATCATGACCACATTAACCCAATAATGCAAGCAAGTGTCCAAGTTCCATCATATGTAAGTGGGTGCCAAGTCTTCTTTAGGACCATTTACAAGGGTTCCAAGACCCCAAGTGCCCACATCATCTTTATTAAGAGTACTAGGACCATTAAGCCATCAAATATGGGTTAAACAACTTCACGGGACTTCTTTAGAGGTTATTCATCAAGCAAGGGAATTCAACCACCTCAACCACACTAGGAGACCTCCAGGGGTCAAAATATCACCTGTGGGGTCGCTAGCCTTCTTCTGGGGTACCATGACACCATCAGAGCATAAATGACCACATAATGGGTCATTAGTGCTTCTCCAATCCATTTAGGGCTTCTTCATCGTCTACCAAGGCTTCAGGACCATCTCTAGGGTCTTGAGCATCATCAACAGGGTCTTCAACATCTTCAGCAAAGTGGTGGCTTCAAGATCCAGGCTTGTGGGTACAGGGACCTTGTCAACTGGGTACAGGGTGCTTCAAGGCACAAACCCACTCTGTGAGGGATCTAGGCACTGTAGGTGGGACTTGGTGGCATCAATGACATCCTGTGGGGCCACTGCAAGTCCATGTTGGCATCAATGACAATTTCATCAACAATCTCCCCCTTTGTCATTGATGACAACAACTCATGCTCCCCGTATGAGCATGCTCCCCTTTTGTCTGCATCTCTCCCTTTGTATTCATCTCTCCCTCTTTGGCATCAATGGAAAAGGGTGTCCACCTACCTGTGTCTGAAATCTCTAATCACTGCTCACTGGTATTTGCTCCCCCTGTCAACATGCATGATCCTAGGACCTGTCTGTATTCCCGGAGTAACCATCCTTTCTCCTTTGAGTTCATTCTCCAGCCTCATGAACTCAAGGTGTGTTAAGGTCTTTGAGAGACCTTACACTTGGCTTGCCATATGGAAGCCATCCTTCTTGCTCTGATCAACCTGTCCTATCTGCAACTGCTCAGTCTTCCTCATCCATACTTGCTTCTTAGCATCCGTGCTTTGAGCATTTGATCCTTCATCTGTACTAGCTTTCCTTTATGAGCTCTATAGGAAAATTCTCGCGTGTTGTTTCTGGGTACTCCAACAATCTTGAGCTTTGTGCCCAAGTCCATTGCAACTATAACACCCCATCGTGCGACAATATGCAACAATGTGACCAACATTGTTGCATGTCCAACACTTGACTGAGCTGTTGGAACTTCCAACACTTCTTTGATCAACTTCATTTCTCCATGCTTGAGAGTGTCCCTGACTATAGGCATTTGATTTCTGATCTTCAAATCTTCTTGCTGATGTATATGAAGGACTCCTTCTTGGTTGACTTCTTTGACTTGCAAATTCTTGGGCCTTGTGGACAAACCCACTGCAGGTGTAGCATCTCAATGTGTGACATGTGGCAACAACATGTCTGAATTGATTACATGTCCAACACCTAACTGAGTCATTTGGGGCTTCCAGCCCTTCTTCTTCCATAAAATCTACAATCCATAGCCTTATGACCAAAGTTAGAACAAAAATAACAATAACCATTGAAGCCACTTTCATACCTGGGTCTTGGAGTTGTTTCCTTTATGAAGTTTCTTTGAGGAATAGACCTAACTCCTCGTTTCATCTTTGAACTTCCAAAATTCTTGTTGTGATGTGCAGGTGCATGGGGAGCAGCTTTGGACGTTGATGGAACTGCTTTTGGTGTCTTCAGAGACCAAGTGTCATCTTCAGATTTTTCTTTGTTCTTCTTGTAACCAAGACCAGTTTTGTCTAGTGGAGATCTTTGGCAATCTAATATATTATCTAGGACAATTGAACTATCCTCGAACTTGACCAAGGCTTTTTTCTTCTTACCTTTCTTCCTGAGACCAACTACCTCCATTTCCAACTTCTGGACTATCTCCTCCTTTTCTTCCAGCTGACTCTTCAGGATTTCTTCTGTCCTCTTCGCTTCCTCTAGTTGAGTCTTCAGATCATGATTGACCTCTCTAGTTTCTTCAAGCTCTTGATCAGGCTTTTCTAATTCTTCCTTTTGAATGATCAATTTAGTCTTTACTTGTTCAACTTTAGCATCCTTGTCTTTCATTTGATCCCGCAACTCTTTGTCCTTTTCTTTTAGCTTTACATGCAACACTTTCATTGACATGGTCTTCTGCTGATATTCATTCAAGGAGTCCAATATTTTCTATTTGAACTTCGTGAAATCACTCTGGTTCAGATTTACTGTGTTTAGGAACCAATTGGCTCTGAGATCAATATTTAGCAACATGAGATGTATCTCATGTGCAGTCTTTGATAGCCCTTCATCATCTTCTGCAAGAACCTTCTCAATTTCATCACACAAGCTATCATTATAATCACAAGAGTCCATACCTTTACTAGAGTCCTCTTCTTGTTTGTCTTCTTCTTGATTGAGCTTTTCTGGGGGCTTGCCTTCTAATTCCTGATATGTCTTTTCGGGTATTGGTCTTGCCTTCTGATACTCACTCTCCAACTTCAACCATAGGTCTTTTGCCGAATTGTACTCTCCTACACTTTTCTTCACTGAGCTAGGAAGTCCATCCAAGAGGAACTTCAAGGCTGTAGTGTTGTCCTTCTTTGATTCCTTCTGTGCAACTAATTTTCCTTTCTTGTTTGATGGAACAGGTGGATTGATAACAATTTCCCAAATACCAAACTTCTTCAGATAAGCATTCATTTTGCTCCTCCAACTGAAATAATCTGTAATATCAAGTATAGGCATGTCATTGCTTGATGACTCCTTATTTTCCTCCATTGTGTCTAAGGATATCCTTCAAGCTTACTAGGCTTGTGATGAAGGCCGGTTCTGATACCAATTGTTAGACACTGAGAGGGGGAGTGAATCAGTGTAAAGCCAATTTTACAACTTTTCTTAACTTGTCACAATTAACTACCAATTCATCATTCCATTATTCTACCAATCTCATAATCATTTCATAAACATCTTTCACTTCATCATTCACAGATCATAATCATTTGAATCATCAAGAACCATAACACAAAAGAACACAACACCATATAATTTTGTAATCTTTTTGTATTAGTTTTGGTTCGGCTACAACCGTAAGGTAAAATCAGCACCTACTGATACAAAGAGCACCTACTCTTCATCCAGGACCCTGCCTGGTTTTCTTAGACCCTACTAAGAAGGGTTTGAGGTATCCTAACCTCAAAAGCAAGACAAGCTTGACAAGCTTGCTTTTACAATTGAAGCTCACTGTCACATCATTTCATCAATCACATCAACATCACTTATCTCTTCAATCTTCTACCAACTATCTCTGCTCATGCTCATCTACTCATCATCTCTGTTCATCATCAACGCTTCTCATCATCTCAATCTCTGCTCAAGTATCTCTGCACATCGATCTCTACTACTCATCTGCTCATCATCTCTGTTCATCATCTTAGCTCCTGGTCATAGGTCTGCTCATCAATCTATTCATCAATTCTACTGCTCATAGATCATCTTGTTCATATGATCACTGCTGCTCATGACCCTCTGGTCAATCGTTCTTCTGTTGGTCAACTCTGTTGTTCATTCTATGTGATTCATCCTCTTCTCTGCTTACAATTCTTTACTGCTGCAATGTTGATGATCAATGCATCATTATCATCATAGAACATCAAGGAATGTATAGGCCATCAAGGTCCCAAGATTACCAACAAAGTCTGGAACATCATGGGGTGTGCATTATAGTATTCAAGGTACTATCATATCATTAAGATATCAAAAACCCAACTCATCTCATAGGAGTTGTCATCACCGTACAGTTAACCACTTAGTACAAACCTCTATCCATCATTCTTGCACATCACAAATACTTTTTGTATGTCAAGCATACATCATCATTATCAACATCATATCAGTGTTTATACACTATATGATACTTCACTATACATACATATACTAGTATGCATGTCACTACATTCTTCATCACAGTAAATCAATTTCGGTCCTGACTGTGTATTTCAATTATCATCCTAGTATCATCATTCACATCATGCATCTTTATATTGTATTACAATAGTATAACACTCGGCATTAAACATACCTTGTATATCATGTCATTATCATTGAATATGAATCTTCACACCTTACCACTGTACAGTATAGATCACTGCTTATGTCTCTTCTGTAGATGACCAGAACTGAGGATAATCATGTGGCTGCTGAAGTCAAACTATCACTATGCATGGTGTAATCTTCAATTTTGGTGGAGAAAGAAAACATCATCAAAGCTCAGAACTCAACTCTTGTTGAGCTTAAAACTTGGGACTGTATATGTCCATCCATACTGTAGTGTACATGTAGCATGCACCATCATCAAACACCTTGCAAAACTCTGATCACCATGAAGACTATCACAAGAATTCAGGACTGTTCATCTAAGTTGTTCAAACATGTATATAGCATACACATCATCATCAAGGAGTATAAGTATGCATATCATCATCAAGTAGTATATAGGTATCTGTGCATGTCAAAATTCAGTTTTGGGCTATATGTAGAAGACCTCAACTTTCCTCAGACTTTTTACCCCAACCAATTCCAAATATTGGACTGCAGTGAGCATCAATTTGGCATCAATGAGGACTATTTATATGACCCCAAACATCTTTGTGGAAGAACCCTAACTGCTAGCTCCTTTTGCCACTTGAAAATAAAAGATTTACATCTATACTTTTTCTACACTTCTCATGCCTGAATATCAAGCTGAACACAAAAGATCATAAAAATGTTTGACTGCTATAAATGGACTGTTAAAACCAAAAACGGGACTGTTTAGAGTCTAGACCCCACTGAAATTACCTCTGTCTACTGCTTCAAATTTGGACTATGGTAAAAGTCTGCAAATTTCGGATTGTGTAAAGTGTCGTCTGTGGAAATTAGGGCTGCCTCAGTCTACAGATGCTTATCCACACGAAAATCCCTCAGAAAAAAGTCATGAATTTCAAAGCTCTTTTTCACCCAATTCTCCACTTGTCCAACCTTTACTGCTGCTGTACATCAGTCCCGAATTTCCTTGACTGCTGCTACAAAATATCAGTACTGTTGTTTTTCTTTAGCTTGGACTGCTTCTCTAAAATTTTCCTCAGTTAACCATCTGAAAATCACAGAGCTATTGTCTCAATCCCATATATTTTGAATAACGTTTTCACTCCCATTTATACTCGTTTGCCATAAAAGTTTGGAGCCGACATGTCATGCATATTTTTTTTTTAAATTAATATTTATAATTCATAAATGCTGGCCGACTTTACAAGATTATTTCATTGAGTGTTTCTTTTAAATATTTGCCCAATTTAAAGCCAACATTTGCCATACCATTTAGGATTTTTTTTTTTTTTAGTCTTCTTCGCCATATCAAGGGCATCAAGGTCATCAACATGGGTTCTATGTCTTCCTTGTTTTCCTTTGTTCATGTCATTAAAATTACCACATTTAAGGGTGTGCTCCACCTCATTAAGCCATCCAATGATTTCATTGTATCATCATTTAGGGTTTGTCTTCAAGGTCACCATATATTCAAGTTCACCACAAGTGATAAGAGCATCATCATATCATGACCACATTAACCCAATCATGCAAGCAAGTGTCCAAGTGCCATCATATGTAAGTGGGTGCCAATTCTTCTTTAGAACCATTTCCTAGGGTTCCAAGACCCCAAGTGCCAACATCATCTTTATTAAGAGTACTAGGACCATTAAACCATCAAATATGGGTTAAACAACTTCAAGGGACTTCTTTAGAGCTTCTTCATCAAGCAAGGGGCTTGAACCACCTTAACCACACTAGGAGACCTCCAGGGGTCAAAATATCACCTGTGGGGTCGCTAGCCTTCTTCTAGGGTACCGTGACACCATCAAAGCATAAATGACCATAGAATCGGTCATTAATGCTTCTCCAAGCCATTTAGGGCTTCTTCATCGTCTACCAAGGCTTTAGGACCATCCCTAGGGTCTTGAGCATCATCAACATGGTCTTCAACATCTTCAACAAAGTGGTGGCTTCAAGATCCAAGCTTGTGGGTACAGGGACCTTGTCAACTGGGTACAGGGTGCTTTAAGGCACAAACCCACTTTGTAAGGCACTGCAAGGTGCAAACCCACTCTCAAGGCACTGCAAGGTGCAAACCCACTTTGTGAGGGGTCTAGGCACTGCAGGTGGGACTTGGTGGCATCAATGAAATCCTGTGGGGCCACTACAAGTCCATGTTGGCATCAATGACAATTTCATCAACAATCTCCCGCTTTGTCATTGATGACAACAACTCATGCTCCCCCTATGAGCATGCTCCCCTTTTGTCTGCATCGCTCCCTTTGTCTTCATCTCTCCCTCTTTGGCATCAATGGAAAAGGGTGTCCACCTACCTGTGTCTTAAATCTCTAATCACTACTCACTGGTATTTTCTCCCCCTGTCAACATGCATGATCCTAGGACCTGTCTGTATGCCTGGAGTAACCATCCTTTCTCCTTTGAGTTCATTCTCCAGCCTCATGAACTCAAGGTGTGTTAAGGTCTTTGAGAGACCTTACAATTGGCTTGCCATATGGCAGCCATCCGTCTTGCTCTGATCAACCTGTCCTATCTGTAATTGCTCGGTCTTCCTCATCCATACTTGCTTCTTAGCATCCGTGCTTTGAGCATTTGATCCTTCATCTGTACTGGCTTTCCTTGATGAGCTGTATAGGAAACTTCTCGCATGTTGTTTCTGGGTACTCCAACAATCTTGAGCTTTGTGCCCAAGTCCATTGCAACTATAACACCTCATCGTGCGACAATATGCAGCAGTGTGACCAACATTGTTGCATGTCCAACACTTGAATGAGCTGTTGGAACTTCCAACACTTCTTTGATCAGCTTCATTTCTCCAAGCTTGAGAGTGTCCCTGACTGTAGGCATTTGATTTCTGATCTTCAAATCTTCTTGCTGATGTATATGAAGGACTCCTTCTTGGTTGACTTCTTTGACTTGCAAATTCTTGGGCTTTGTGGCCAAACCCACCGGAGGTGTAGCATCTCAATGTGTGACATGTGGCAGCAACATGTCCGAATTGATTACATGTCCAACACCTAACTGATTCATTGGGGCTTCTAGCCCTTCTTCTTCCATAGAATCTACAATCCATAGCCTTATGACCAAATTTAGAACAAAAATAACAATAACCATTGAAGCCACTTTCATACCTGGGTCTTGGAGTTGTTTCCTTTATAAAGTTGCTTTGAGGAATAGACCTAACTCCTTGTTTCACCTTTGAACTTACAAAATCCTTGTTGTCATGTGCAGGTGCATGGGGAGGAGCTTTGGACGTTGATGGACCTGCTTCTGGAGTCTTCAGAAACCAAGTTTCATCTTCATATTTTTCTTTGTTCTTCTTGTAACCAAGACTAGTTTTGTTGAGTGGAGATCTTTAGCAATCTGAGATCTTATCTAGGACAATTGAACTGTCCTCAAACTTGACCAAGGCTTCATTCTTCTTACCTTTCTTCTTGAGACCAACTACCTCCATTTCCAACTTCTGGACTGTCTCCTCCTTTTCTTCCAGTTGACTCTTCGGGATTTCTTCTATCCTCTTGGCTTCCTCCAGATGAGTCTTCAGATCATGATTGACCTCTCTAGTTTCTTCAAGCTCTTGATCAGGCTTTTCTGATTCTTCGTTTTGACTGATCAATTCAGTATTTACTTGTTCAACTTCAGCATCCTTGTCTTTCATTTGATCCCGCAACTCTTTGTCCTTGTCTTTGAGCTTTACAAGCAACACTTTCATTGACATGGTATTCTGTTAATATTCATTCGAGTCCAAGATTTTCTTTTTGAACTTCGTGAAATAACTCTGGTTCAGATTTACTGTGTTTAGGAACCAATTGGCTCTGAGATCAATATTTAGCAACGTGAGATGTATCGCATGTGCATTCTTTGATAGCCCTTCATCATCTTCTGCAAGAACCTTCTCAATTCCATCACACAAGCTATCATTATAATCATAAGAGTCCATACCTTTACTAGAGTCCTCTTCTTGTTTGTCTTCTTCTTGATTGAGCTTTTCTGGGGGCTTGTCTTCTGATTCCTGAACTGTCTTTTTAGGTTCTAGTCTTACCTTCTGATACTCACTCTCCAGCTTGAACCATAGGTATTTTGCTGAAGTGTACTCTCCTACACTTTCCTTCACTGAGCTGGGAAGTCCATCCAAGAGGAACTTCAAGGCTCTAGTGTTGTCCTTCTTTGCTTCCTTCTGTGCAGCTGATTTTCCTTTCTTGTTTGATGGAGCGGGTGGATTGATAACAATTTCCCAAATACAAAAATTCTTCAGATAAGCCTTCATTTTGCTCCTCCAACTGAAATAATCTGTAATATCAAGTATAGGCACGTCATTGCTTGATGACTCTTTCTTTTCGTCCATTGTGTCTAAGGATCTCCTTCAAGCTTGCTAGGCTTGTGACAAAGTCCGGCTCTGATACCAATTGTTAGACACTGAGAGGGGGGGTGAATCAGTGTAAAGCCAATTTCACAACTTTTCTTAACTTGTCACAATTAACTACCAATTCATCATTCCATTATTCTACCAATCTCATAATCATTTCATAAACATCTTTCACTTCATCATTCACATATCATAAGCATTTGAATCATCAAGAACCATAACACAAAAGAACACAACACCATATATTTTTGTAATCTTTTTGTATTAGTTTTGGTCTGGCTACAACCGTAAGGTAAAATCAGCACCTACTGATACAAATAGCACCTACTCTTCATCCAGGACCTTTCCTGGTTTTCTTAGACCCTGCTAAGAAGGGTTTGAGGTATCCTAACCTCAAAAGCAAGACAAGCTTGACAAGATTGCTTTTACAATTGAAGCTCATTGTCACATCATTTCATCAATCACATCAACATCACTTATCTCTTCAATCTGCTACCAACTATCTCTGCTCATGCTCATCTACTCATCATCTCTGTTCATCATCAACGCTTCTCATCGTCTCAATATCTGCTCAAGTATCTCTGCACATCGATCTCTGCTGCTCATCTGCTCATCATCTATGTTCATCACCTCAGCTCCTGGTCATAGGTTTGCTCATCAATCTATTCATCAATTCTACTACTCATAGATCATCTTGTTCATATGATCACTGCTGCTCATGACCCTCTGGTCAATCCTTCTTCTGTTGGTCAACACTGTTGTTCATTCTATGTGATTCACCCTCTTCTCTGCTTACAATTCTTTATTGCTGCAATGTTGATGATCAATGCATCATCATAATCATAGAAAATCAAGGCATGTATATGCCATCAAGGTCCCAAGATTACCAACAAAGTCTGGAACATCATGGGGTGTGCATTATAGTGTTCAAGGTACTATCATATCATTAAGGCATAAAAAACCCAACTCATCTCATAGGAGTTTTCATCACCGTACAGTCAACCACTTAGTACAAACCTCTATCCATCATTCTTGCACATCACAAATACTTTTTGCATGTCAAGTATACATCATCATTATCAAGATCATATCAGTGTTTATACACTATAGGATACTTCACTATACATACATATACTAGTATGCATGTCACTACATTCTTCATCACAGTACATCAATTTCGGTCTTGACTGTGTATTTCAATTATCATCCTAGTATCATCATTCACATCATGCATCTTTATACTATATTACAATAGTATAACACTCGGCATTAAACATACCTTGTATATCATGTCATTATCACTGAATATGAATCTTCACACCTTACCACTGTACAGTATAGATCACTGGTTATGTCTCTTTTGTAGATGACCAAAACTGAGGATAATCATGTGGCTGTTGAAGTCAAACTATCACTATGCATGGTGTAATCTTCAATTTTGGTGGAGAAAGAAAACATCATCAAAGCTCAGATCTCAACTCTTGTTTAGCTTAAAACTTGGGACGGTATATGTCCATCCATACTGTAGTGTACATGTAGCATGCACCATCATCAAACCCCTTGGAAAACTCTGATCACCATGAAGACTGTCACAAGAATTCAGGACTGTTCATATAAGTTGTTCAAACATGTATATAGCATACACATCATCATCAAGGAGTATAAGTATGCATATCATCATCAAGTAGTATATAGGTATATGTGCATGCCAAAATTCAATTTTGGGCTGTGTGTAGAAGACCTCAACTTTCCTCAGACTTTTTACCCCAAGCAAGTCCAAATATTGGACTGCTGTGAACATCAATTTGGCATCAATGAGGACTGTTTATATGACCCCAAACATCTCTGTGGAAGAACCCTAACTGCTAGCTCCTTTTGCCACTTGAAAATAAAAGATTTACATCTATACTTCTTCTACACTTCTCATGCCTGAATATCAAGCTGAACACAAAAGATCATAAAAATGTTTGACTGCTGTAAATGGATTGTTGAAACCAAAAACTGGACTGTTTAGAGTCTAGACCCCACCGAAATTACCTCTGTCTACTGCTTCAAATTCGGACTGTGGTAAAAGTCTACAAATTTCAGACTGTGTAAAGTGTGGTGTGTGGAAATTAGGGCTGCCTCAGGCTACAGACACTTATCCACACAAAAATCCCTCAGAAAAAAGTCATGAATTTCAGAGCTCTTTTTCACCCAATTCTCCACTTGTCCAACCTTTACTGCTGCTATACATCAGTCCCGGATTTCCTTGACTGCTGCTACAAAATTTCAGGACTGTTGTTTTTCTTTAGCTTGGACTGCTCCTCCGAAATTTGCCTCAGTTAACCATCCGAAAATCACAGAGCTATTGTCTCAATCCCATATATTTTGAATAACGTTTTCACTCCCATTTATACTCGTTTGCCATAAAATTTTGGAGCCGACCTCTCATGTATATTTATTTATTTTTTAAATTAATATTTATAATTCATAAATGCTGGCCGACTTTACAAGATTATTTCATTGAGTGTTTCTTTTAAATATTTGTCCAATTTAAAGCCAACATTTGCCATACCATTTACGATTGTTTTTTTTTTAATCTTCTTTGCCATATCAAGGGCATCAAGGTCATCAACATGGGTTCTATGTCTTCCTTGTTTTCCTTTGTTCATGTCATTAAAATTACCACATTTAAGGGTGTGCTCCACCTCATTAAGCCATCCAATGATGTCATTGTATCATCATTTAGGGTTTGTCTTCAAGGTCACCATATATTCAAGTTCACCACAAGTGATAAGAGCATCATCATATCATGACCACATTAACCCAATCATGCAAGCAAGTGTCCAAGTGCCATCATATGTAAGTGGGTGCCAAGTCTTCTTTAGGACCATTTCCAAGCGTTCCAAGACCCCAATTTCCCACATCATCTTTATTAAGAGTACTAGGACCATTAAGCCATCAAATATGGGTTAAACAACTTCAAGGGACTTCTTTAGAGATTCTTCATCAAGCAAGGGACTTCAACCACCTCAACCACACTAAGAGACCTCCAGAGGCCAAAATATCACCTGGGGGGTCGCTAGCCTTCTTCTGGGGTACCATGACACCATCAGAGCATAAATGACCACAGAATGGGTCATTAATGCTTCTCCAAGCCATTTAGGGCTTATTCATCGTCTACCAAGGCTTCAGGACCATCTCTAGGGTCTTGAGCATCATCAACAGGGTCTTCAACATCTTCAGCAAAGTGGTGGCTTCAAGATCCAGGCTTGTGGGTACAGGGTGCTTCAAGGCACAAACCCACTCTATAAGGCACTGCAAGGTGCAAACCCACTCTCAAGTCACTGCAAGGTGCAAACCCACTCTGTGAGGGGTCTAGGCACTGTAGGTGGGACTTGGTGGCATCAATGACATCCTGTGGGGCCACTGCAAGTCCATGTTGGCATCAATGACAATTTCATCAACAATCTCCCCCTTTGTCATTGATGACAACAACTCATGCTCCCCCTATGAGCATGCTCCCCTTTTGTTTGCATCTCTCCCTTTGTCTTCATCTCTCCCTCTTTGGCATCAATGGAAAAGGGTGTCCACCTACTTGTGTCTTAAATATCTAATCACTGCTCACTGGTATTTGCTCCCCCTGCCAACATGCATGATCCTAGGACCTATCTGTATGCCCGGAGTAACCATCCTTTCTCCTTTGAGTTCATTCTCCAGCCTCATGAACTCAAGGTGTGTTAAGGTATTTTGAGAGACCTTACACTTGGCTTGCCATATGGCAGCCATCCTTCTTGCTCTGACCAACCTCTCCTATCTGCAATTGCTTGGTCTTCCTCATCCATACTTGCTTCTTAGCATTTGTGCTTTGAGCATTTGATCATTCATCTGTATTGGCTTTCCTTGATGTGTTGTATAGGAAACTTCTTGCGTGTTGTTTCTGGGTACTCCAACAATCTTGAGCTTTGTGCCCAAGTCCACTGCAATTATAACACCTCATCGTGCGACAATATGCAACAATGTGACCAACATTGTTGCATGTCCAACACTTGACTGAGCTGTTGGAACTTCCAACACTTCTTTGATCAACTTCATTTCTCCATGCTTGAGAGTGTCCCTGACTGTAGGCATTTGATTTTTGATCTTCAAATCTTCTTGCTGATGTATATGAAGGACTCCTTCTTGGTTGACTTCTTTGACTTGCAAATTCTTGGGCTTTGTGGCCAAACCCACTGCAGGTGTAGCATCTCAATGTGTGGCATGTGGTAGCAACATGTTCGAATTGATTACATGTACAACACCTAACTGAGTCATTGGGGCTTCCAGCCCTTCTTCTTCCATAGAATCTACAATCCATAGCCTTATGACCAAAGTTAGAACAAAAATAACAATAACCATTGAAGCCACTTTCATACCTGGGTCTTGGAGTTGTTTCCTTTATGAAGTTGCTTTGAGGAATAGACCTAACTCCTTGTTTCATATTTGAACTTCCAAAATCCTTGTTGTCATGTGCAGGTGCATGGGGAGCAGCTTTGGACATTGATGGACCTGCTTCTGGAGTCTTCAAAGACCAAGTGTCATCTTCATATTTTTCTTTGTTCTTCTTGTAACCAAGACCAGTTTTGTCGAGTGGAGATCTTTGGCAATCTAAGATCTTATCTAGGACAATTGAATTGTCCTGGAACTTGACCAAGGATTCGTTCTTCTTACCTTTCTTCCTGAGACCAACTACCTCCATTTCCAACTTCTGGACTGTCTCCTCCCTTTTCTTCCAGCTGACTCTTTAGGATTTCTTCTGTCCTCTTGGCTTCCTCCAGCTGAGTCTTCAGATCATGATTGACCTCTCTAGTTTATTCAAGCTCTTGATTAGGCTTTTCTGATTCTTTGTTTTGACTGATCAATTCAGTCTTTACTTGTTCAACTTCATCATCCTTGTCTTTCATTTGATCCTGCAACTCTTTGTCCTTTTCTTTGAGCTTTACAAGCAACACTTTCATTGACATGGTCTTCTACTAATATTCATTCAAGGAGTCCAAGATTTTCTTTTTGAACTTCGTGAAATCACTCTGGTTCAGATTTACTGTGTTTAGGAACCAATTGGCTATGAGATCAATAATTAACAACGTGAGATGTATCGCATGTGCATTCTTTGATAGCCCTTCATCATCTTCTGCAAGAACCTTCTCAATTCCATCACACAAGCTATCATTATAATCATAAGAGTCCATACCTTTACTAGAGTCCTCTTCTTGTTTGTCTTCTTCTTGATTGAGCTTTTCTGGGGGCTTGCCTTCTGATTCCTGATCTGTCTTTTTGGTTTCTGGTCTTGCCTTCTGATACTCACTCTCCAACTTGAACCATAGGTCTTTTGCCGAAGTGTACTCTCCTACACTTTCCTTCACTGAGCTAGGAAGTCCATCCAAGAGGAACTTCAAGGCTCTAGTGTTGTCCTTCTTTGCTTCCTTCTGTGCAGCTGATTTTCCTTTCTTGTTTGATGGAGCGGGTGGATTGATAACAATTTCCCAAATACCAAACTTCTTCAGATAAGCCTTCATTTTGCTCCTCTAACTAAAATAATCTGTAATATCAAGTATAGGCACGTCATTGCTTGATGACTCTTTCTTTTCGTCCATTGTGTCTAAGGATCTCCTTCAAGCTTGCTAGGCTTGTGACGAAGGCCGGCTCTGATACCAATTGTTAGACACTAAGAGGGGGGGTGAATCAGTGTAAAGCCAATTTTACAACTTTTCTTAACTTGTCACAATTAACTACCAATTCATCATTCCATTATTCTACCAATCTCATAATCATTTCATAAACATATTTCACTTCATCATTCACATATCATAAGCATTTTAATCATCAAGAACCATAACAAAAAAGAACACAACACCATATAATTTTGTAATCTTTTTGTTTTAGTTTTGGTCCAGCTACAACCGTAAGGTAAAATCAGCACCTACTGATACAAAGAGCACCTACTCTTCATCCAGGACCCTGCCTAATTTTCTTAGACCCTGCTAAGAAGGGTTTGAGGTATCCTAACCTCAAAAGCAAGACAAGCTTGACAAGCTTACTTTTACAATTGAAGCTCACGGTCACATCATTTCATCAATCACATCAACATCACTTATCTCTTCAATCTGCTACCAACTATCTCTGCTCATGCTCATCTACTTATCATCTCTATTCATCATCAACGCCTCTCATCATCTCAATCTCTGCTCAAGTATCTCTGCACATCGATCTCTGTTGCTCATCTGCTCATCATCTCTGTTCATCATCACAGCTCCTGGTCATAGTTCTGCTCATCAATCTATTCATCAATTATGCTGCTCATAGATCATCTTGTTCATATGATCACTGCTGCTCATGACCCTCTAGTCAATCCTTCTTCTGTTGGTCAACTTTGTTGTTCATTCTATGTGATTCATCCTCTTCTCTGCTTACAATTATTTATTGCTACAATGTTGATGATCAATGCATCATCATCATCATAGAACATCAAGGCATGTATATGCCATCAAGGTCCCAAGATTACCAACAAAGTCTGGAACATCATGGGTTGTGCATTATAGTGTTCAAGGTACTCTCATATCATTAAGGCATCAAAAACCCAACTCATCTCATAGGAGTTGTGATCACCGTACAATCAACCACTTAGTACAAACCTCTATCCACCATTCTTGCACATCACAAATAATTTTTGCATGTCAAGCATACATCATCATTATCAACATCATATCAGTGTTTATACACTACAGGATACTTCACTATTCATACATATACTAGTATGCATGTCACTACATTCTTCATCACAATACATCAATTTCAGTCTTGACTGTGCATTTCAATTATCATCATAGTATCATCATTCACATCATGCATCTTTATACTGTATTACAATAGTATAACACTCAGCATTAAACATACCTTGTATATCATGTCATTATCACTGAATATGAATCTTCACACCTTACCATTGTACAGTATAGATCACTGCTCATGTCTCTTCTGTAGATGACTGGAACTGAGGATAATCATGTGGCTGCTGAAGTCAAACTATCACTATGCATGGTGTAATATTCAATTTTGGTGGAGAAAGAAAACATGATCAAAGCTCAGATCTCAACTCTTGTTGAGCTTAAAACTTGGGACTGTATATGTCCATCCATACTGTAGTGTACATGTAGCATGCACCATCATCAAACACCTTGCAAAACTCTGATCACCATGAAGACTGTCAGAAGAATTCAGGACTGTTCATCTAAGTTGTTCAAACATGTATATAGCATACACATCATCATTAAGGAGTATAAGTATGCATATCATCATCAAGTAGTATATAGGTATCTGTGCATGTCAAAATTCAATTTTCAAGGCTGTGTGTAGAAGACCTCAACTTTCCTCAGACTTTTTACCCCAAGCAAGTCCAAAGATTGGACTGCTGCGAACATCAATTTGGCATCAATGAGGACTGTTTATATGACCCCAAACATCTCCGTGGAAGAACCCTAACTACTAGCTCCTTTTGCCACTTGAAAATAAAAGATTTACATCTATACTTCTTCTACACTTCTCATGCCTGAATATCAAGTTGAACACAAAAGATCATAAAAATGTTTGGCTGCTGTAAATGGACTGTTAAAACCAAAAATGGGACTGTTTAGAGTCTAGACCCCACCGAAATTACCTCTGTCTACTGCTTCAAATTCGGACTATGGTAAAAGTCTGCAAATTTCGGACTATGTAAAGTGCGGTCTGTGGAAATTAGGGCTGCCTTGGTCTACAGACATTTATCCACACGAAAATCCCTCAGAAAAAAAGTAATGAATTTCAGAGCTCTTTTTCACCCAATTCTCCACTTGTCCAGCCCTTACTGCTGCTGTACATCAATCCCTAATTTCCTTGATTGCTGCTACAAAATTTCAGGACTGCTGTTTTTCTTTAGCTTGGACTGCTCCTCCGAAATTTGCCTCAGTTAACCATCCGAAAATCACAAAGCTATTGTCTCAATCCCATATATTTTGAATAATGTTTTCACTCCCATTTATACTCGTTTTCCATAAAAGTTTGGATCCGACCTGTCATATATATATATATATATGTATATATATTAAATTAATATTTATAATTGATAAATGCTGGCCGACTTTACAAGATTATTTCATTGAGTGTTTCTTTTAAATATTTGCCCAATTTAAAGCCAACATTTGCCATACCATTTAGGATTGTTTTTTTTTTTTAATATTCTTTGCCATATCAAGGGCATCAAGGTCATCAACATGGGTTCTATGTCTTCCTTGTTTTCCTTTGTTCATGTCATTAAAATTACCACATTTAAGGGTGTGCTCCACTTCATTAAGCCATCCAATGATGTCATTGTATCATCATTTAGGGTTTGTCTTCAAGGTCACCATATATTCAAGTTCACCACAAGTGATAAGAGCATCATCATATCATGACCACATTAACCCAATCATGCAAGCAAGTGTCCAAGTGCCATCATATGTAAGTGGGTGCCAAGTCTTCTTTAGGACCATTTCCAAGGGTTCCAAGACCCCAAGTGTCCACATCATCTTTATTAAGAGTACTAGGACCATTAAGCCATCAAATATGGGTTAAACAACTTTGTTGTAATCTCACAGATCACATAAGGTTACCAATAATACATACTAAAACGTACATAAATATAAAGCAGTGACAAGAGACAAGAACATGTAAGATAAACAGATTATATTATTGCCATGAGTTCATACAAGGCAGAGAACTGAACTGAGTTCTTGTTTGGCTCAACATCCTAATATATACAATTTACAAACAGTTACAAAATAACTACCTGTCGGTTCGGTGAACCGACACGACTTTTAGTTAGCCGACCTAATCTTCTAGTTTAGTCGGCCAACCGACTTAGTCAGATGATCGACTAATTCGGCCCATCGACTTAGTCGGTCCTCGTTCAAGTCGACTTGTCGACTTGCTCCTTCTACATCTCCCCCATGGACAAAACGTTTCTTCGTCCCGAAGAAACAGGGAGGTACAAAAAGATGTGCGTCAGGCCCCATTAATGAGTTTCCGAAATACTAGGCCTTGGAGCGTCCTTAGTCGAACTGAACCATTGGGATGTATCTCTTCGACAACGTAAGGTCCCATCCATTCTGTGTGGAGTTTCTTGGGTTTTCCTTTGACTCAACTATTATAAAGTAAGGCAAGGTCACCGACCGACAAGTTGTTTTTTTTATGTTGCGGTCGTGCCATGCTTTCTGTTGTTGCTTTAGGTGTCTGCTATCGGAAATGTAGGGGGACGACTGCTGCTTGTCCGTACACTAGTCGAAAGGGGGTTTTGTCGGTCGACCGTTTATAGGCTGTCCTGTATGCCCATAAGACTGCAGGGATTTTCTCGTCCCAGTCGTCCTTGTCGGTACTGCATATTTTGGTTAACCCTTTTGTTAATGTTTTATTGAAAGATTCAATCGCACAATTAAACTAAGGATGATATGCTGTACTTCGTCGGTGGTCGATGTGGAATTGGTCGGTCAAGTGTTTGATAGTTTTGTTGAGAAAGTGTGTCCCTTGGTCACTGATCAATGTGAGTGGGCATCCAAATCTAGTGATGATGTTTTCGTAGATAAACTTAGTGGCTACCTCACTCGAACATGTATCGACGGGTTCAGCTTCTGCCCATTTAGTGACATATTCTACGGCAGTGATAATATATCTTGCTCCTGATCTTTTGGATGGAATAGGGAATGGTCCTATGAAGTCTATAGCCCAGATTTCAAATGTGAGACTAGGTTTTACTGATATCAGGGGAATTTCTGTGCTCGACAGAGGTCGACCAAGTCGTTGACATCTATCACATCGACTAACCAAAATTTTGCAATCTTTGTGGAGTGTCGGCCACCATAATCCTGACTGTTGGATTTTCTTGGCAGTTGTGTCTGCTTGGAAATGTCCTCCTGCAGGTCCATAGTGTGCTTCTTGCATGATTTGGTCTCACTCATGTTCGAGTACACACCTTCTGAGAATGTCGTCTAATCCCATTTTGTATAAAAATCCGTTGATGAGGCTATAGGGTGCAGCCTTCATAGCTAAGATTTGTTTTTTCTTGGTGTTCAGGCCTTCTGGTGCCTGGCCAGTTTCTAAGAACTGAGCTATTTCTTCGAGTTCTTCTGGCACTACTTCTATGCGAAATAAATGTGCATCTGGTAAGTCATCATCGACTTCGGTCGGTTCCTCCCCTGTTTCTATGCGGGATAGATGGTCGGGCCTGACATTTAGTTTTCCTGGTCGGACAACGACTTCAAATTCAAATTCTTGAAAAAGAAGTAACCAGCGACAAATTATCCCATGATGAAGTGGTTTATTGACAAGGTACTTCAAGGCTTGATGGTCGGGATAAAATGTGAAGGGATTTTCCAAGAGGTAATGTTGATACTTTTGGAGGGCAAAGACCATACCTAGGGCTTCCCTTTAGGTGGTCGAATAGTTCCTTTCAGCCTTATTTAATTTTCGACTGCTGTAAATTAGAGGGTAATCCATCCCATCATCCCCTGGTTGAGTTAGGATTGCTCCGATTGCTATTCCTGATGCATCAATATGCACATGAAATTTGGTCGACCAGTTTGAAAATTTTAGTATGGGGGCTTCGACTAGTTTTCTTTTCAGTTTGTTGAAGGAGATCTGGCATTCCTCTGTCCATTTAAACTCTTGATCTTCCTTTAGTAGTTCTTCCAGAGGATAGGTCATATCTGAAAATTGTCTTATGAATTTTCTATAATAGCCTGTATGGCCCAGTAACACCCTGACTTGTTTGGGGTTTATTGGTGGTTTCAGGTCGAGGATGATTTTAATTTTTGCAAAGTCGACCTTTATACCATCTTTACAGACAATATGCCCTAAGAGTATTCCTATGGGAGTCATAAAGATACATTTCTTAATGTTCAGGGAGATTTGAATCTGTCGACATCTCTCCAGCATAAGTCTGAGCCATGTGCGGTGATCTTTTAAGGTGGAGTATATTGTCCAGTCGTCGAAGTATACTGCCATGGTCTTATATATGTATTCTTGGAATGTCTTGACAACAATTCGAGAAAACACTGCAGGTGCATTCTTTAACCCAAAAGGCATAACTTTGTAAGCAAAGGAGCCAAATTCACACACAAATGTTGTTTTCTTTTGATCTTCTTTTGCTATTGGGACTTGGTTATAGCCTGAGAATCCATTTGTAAATGAGTAGCATTCATGGCCTGCAACTTTATTCAAGATTTCATTAGCATAAGGGGTGGGGAATGGGTCTGTCAGTGTGACTTTGTTGAGCTCCCTAAAGTCGACACAAATTCTTAACCTTATCGGGTTATGTTTCTTGGGTTGCACGACCATGGGGCTTGCCCATTCCGACTGGTCGATAAGGTAAATGAACCCTGCTGCTAACATGTTGTCGATTTCCTTTTTAACTATCTCCTTGTACTTGTGAGTTAGTTTATAAGGTATTTTCTTGACAGGTCGAACATTAGGTTTAGTATCAATTTTCATTTCTCCCATTTCTTGTACTAATCCTTTTAAGTCTTTATAGTCCCTGGCAAAGACATCCTGGAATTCTCTAAGTAAGTTCACTATTTCGGTGGTATGTTGGTCGTTCCAGTAGTCACCAATATTCGCTATTTTTGGTCGGTCATCATTTGAAATGTCGACCTCTTTAGTTTTCACTTTGGCATCTAGCCACTCGGGTGCTTTAGCTTCATTGATCAACCGACTTCCTTCTTTGAATTGTGATAATGTGGCAGGGAAATCGGCTGCAGTAATTCTGTCAAGATCTGGTTTGTTGATGGTCTCGACTTTCAGGATTGAGTGGATAGGTTTGGTTGTTTCAATGTGGTCGGATTTCCATCTGAAGCTCTTGCCTTCTGTGTGTTCATTTTCTAAGTGTAAATGAGTCGACTGTGGTTTTGACTTAGTTTGTATATTGTTACAGCCCTTAATCTGTCGGTGGTCTTGGTAGGGTTGTTTTTCGGTCGGTTGGAGAAACTGTTTGATTTGCTGTGCTGTTTCAACCAATTTTCCCTGTGGAGTTGTGAAGTTGAAATATTTAATAAAAATTTCCCTCAGTTCATGCCAGAAGAAGGTTTCACCTCTAGCTTCCTCCATCTTATACCATTTATTGGGTAAGTCGGCGAGGGTTGAAGGGAACAAATGTGGCCAGGCTCTCTCATCTTTATATCCAAGTCTCCTCCACTCCTTTTCACAAGTTTTGATATTTTGTTCTGGGTTTTGACCTTGGGTAAAGGTAGGGATCTGAGCTTGCTGGGTTAAATTCTTTCCACCAAACCTCTCGACAAAGTAAGTCGAAGCAGTTGTCCAGGTCTGTAGTTTTGACTGATGGGTATCCCACCATCTAGCTGCTTGACCTGTAAACGTTTCAACTAAGCTTTGGAGTTGGCCATGTTCTCCAATATTTTTAGATACCTGTTCGACGTGCATGACTGGGGATTCCCTCTCCTTATACCTAGGTAGTTGTGTAGTGTTTAAGTTGGTTGGTTGTAAGGTAGGGCATTCCCTGACTTTCTTTTCAAATATTTTGGGGATAATTGATACTATGAAGCATTGTCGGGTGGGTTTTTTCTGTACTTTTTGTATAGTCCAGCACCCTCTTGCTTGTGTTTCGTAATTTTCCATCTCCCAATCATACAGTTCAGCATCTGAGTTATAACCAATTGAGTCTTGGTTACCTAAGTTAAGCTCTCCATAGATGTTTGGTTCTGTGTAGTCTGTATTGTAGTGGATCTGGTAAAGTTGTCTGACATCAACTTCCTCATCAATCGGTTTAGTCCAAGGCTCTCCTTGGGATGGATGAATGGGTACAATGACCTTTTGACCATTTCCTTTTAACTTGATTCATTCTTTGTCTAAGGAGATGGATGCTTTCATCTTTCGTCCCCAAGGTCGACCGACTAGTGCTGGGAAGGAGCTAGATCCTTCTTTTGGGTAAATAATTTCAAAATAAACCTTAGTCGAGATTCCTTTGATGGTCATGTCGACATATTTCCAAACCCCAATGGGTTAAATGAGGCCTTGGTCGACGAGTTTCAGATAAATGCTTGACTCGTAGAGTCGAGGTCTACCCATCTTTTCCCATGTATCCCGAGTCATGATATTTACTTGGGACCCGAAGTCGAGCACTACTTGTCAGACGTGGTAACCTTCGATTTCCAGGTCGACAAGTGGGTCAACATCATTTTTGTCTTTTTGGTTTAGGCTGCAGATGTTTTTTGTTCGTTTTCCAAGGTTGGTACCTTTTATTTCATGCAATAAGTCAATGAACTGAGCTATGGATTTGTCTATTTGAGCGAGTTGGACTAATTGATGTATTGTGTTGGGTCGATTGTTAACGATGTCTTCTTGTCTTGCAAGGTCGTGAAATATGTGGGTTGCTTCTTGATATGTGTGTTTTTCCTTCATAGGGTCAGGATAAACATGTGTGTCTTTAATCTTACTAATTTGAGGGTTATCAAGCCCTGTTTTTGTGCCTTGTCGAGTGACAATATGTAAATTTTTAGTAGTTATTACATCATGGTTTTGTACACAAGACAAGACATTAACATTTTTCTTCGTATTGATTTTCTCTAAAATAGTAGGACAATCCTCCAATGAGTGATCGCCTACTCCACAGTGTGTACAGAATTTAAGATCAGTTATGTCCTTGTATGGACAGTCTGCGTACCGGTGGCCTTCTTTGTAGCATGTGAAGCACTGGGTGGGGCGACGCGATCGTATGTCGTGATTCCCAGGGAATCAACCTCTTCCTCCATAACCCTGACGTCAGTTGTCGTACCGGTGCTCATATCGTCGACCATCGTATCTTTGTCCGTTCTGATTGTTTGCTGGATTGATTTGCTCATTGTTTTGTGCTACTACATTTGTTTGGTAGACCGCCTGATAGTTTTGTCGGTTCTTCAGGTTTAACTGACATTCGGCGGTGTTATGACTTTTGGTCTCACAGATGGCGCACCAGGAAGCCTTTCCATTCTTCATGTTAAACGGACAATCTTTTGTAGAGTGATCTCCGTGTTCCTGGCAAATGTTGCAAAATGATTTAGTTTGTACAAAGCGGACGTCTTGTCGGCTATATTCTTATCAAGAGTTATCTTTCGAATGACTGTTAGTTGAGAACTTGGTGCACCAGATCTCCTGATTTTTGAGGCTGAGCTCCTTCAAAGACTTCTGCACGTTCTCAAGCTGTTCCTCTAATCTGTGGTCGATGGGGTAAGCAGGTATGTCTTCATCCATCTCCACCTAAAGAGATTTTGTTAGCGCGTCTTCATATGTTTTGAACGTCTCCAGACTGATGTGTCGGTGTATTTTCTACGATAATCCTGCAAGGAACGATTGAATCAGTAATTGTTAATCAATAATGTACTCTAGCTGGCTTAGTAGGTCCTTCCAACGTTTATCGTAGTTGCGGACTGTCTCCCCTGGCTTTTGTGACGTCGTTCTAAGCCTTTTGGCGGCCAGGTGCTTAGCATCTGGGGTTTTGAAAAATGACAAGAATTGCACCTTAATCTCGGCTTTCGTCGCTCTGGGTTTCCTTTCCGAAAAGGTCATGTACCATGTCAAGGCCCTTTTCCTTAAGGCTCCTGTGAACTGTGGCATTTGTCGGTCTTCATCTGTAACCTGGTTGGCTTCCCAGGTTGACTCGCAGACGAACTAATGTCGTCTGGGGTCTTCATATCCCTCATAGAGAGGAATGTGAGCCGATCCGTGACCCATGTCTGAATCACTTTCACTGCTCTCAGAAGTTGGCGGGGGTGGAGGTGGGGGTGGTGGTGAAAGTGGTGGGGTTACTGATGTAGTCGTTCCTGCAGAATTATGGTCGACAAAACTTTTGCTCCCGTCGGTCGTCGATTCTTCATCGACTTGCAGTCGGTTAATGTCGACTTCTTCTGTCGATGGTCCACTGCAACTTTGTGTTCGCAGGTATTATTGTTCGATTTCTTCTAAAGCTGTACTTGGCAGGGGGGGCGCTCCTTCATGTGTCGGTAAGAGCAAGTGGATACTTCAGAGGGAGGGTGCCGCTTGAAACGTCACCCAGTTTCCTTCCAGCGATCGACGTATAATAAGGTGTCGACTAGTGTACGTTTCGTCACCTAGTCGGCTCCATATACTGAAGTCACCAGCTCGTAGTTGGAGGTCGTCTTCGACAATAGTCTGTATTCTAGTACGCGGATTCAATGGGGAAAGGGTCATTCCTTCACTGGGAGCTCTTAGTTGGAGAGCTTTTGGCTGCTCTATCCACACTTCTTCCTCCATAGGGGACGCTTCTTGCTCCACACCTTCTTCATGTTGGTCATGACCCAGCTCTGGCGGATTCTCTTCCTTGTCGTTCTCCCTAGGGTTTTGTCCTCTGTGCAGCTCTAAGGCTCTTTCACGTCTTGCTTCCCTTCTCTGGTATCTTTTGTCCCTTTCGATCTTCTGGATGTCTGACATACTTTCGTACAATACTTATTCTCGTGAGGTCCTCTCCGCCCGACTTCACATTACTGGTGACTGCTATCTGGTTTAGGTCGACTAGGATCCACTATACTCTATCTCTGACACATGACCAGCTACCCCCCCATAGCCTACCCGACGCTTTTAGAAAGCCTGGATAGTTCGATTTATTTGGACAGGAAGTATTCCCACTCCCTTTCTGCAATGAATTTCTCCCACTTCCTCTGCTTCTCCACCCAGTTAGTGTTTGATGGTTGTTCACACAATGGTGGACGAGGTTCAACAATGTGTCCTACTCCCTTCTCGATCAAGAATTTGAACAGCAAGGTCAGTAGGGAACACAAAAATTGTTCGGTGAAATCTGTGTAAAATTTATCTTTGACGGTTTCCACTGAAGTTCTGTCTTCGATTGCTTGTTCCTCACAGAAGTCATCGGCGATTTTCTCAAACCACTCTGACAAATTTGTTCAGCCTCCTCGGATCAGTTTTTCCAGCAACTGTTGTTCTTTAGTTGCGTCTGGCTTTCTCATCCAGAATTTGCTTCAAGAGTTGGGGCACTGATTCGACAAACTTTTCATGCGTCTCTGTGAAAAAATCTTTCTTTTGCCTCAGCGACTGTTAATATGTTCCTTCGTGTGTAATTTTGCAGATAGTTTGCAATTTTATGTTCCCACCAGTCCTTAATCTCCTACTCTGGTATCATATGTGAGCATATATTTTAGTCATGCACTACCGGAAATGGAACCAATGTTGTAATATCACAGATCACATAAGGTTACCAATAATACATACTAAAACATACATAAATATAAAGCAGAGACAAGAGACAAGAACAGGTAAGATAAACAGATTATAATATTCCCATGAGTTCATACAAGGCAAAGAACTGAACTGAGTTCTTGTTTGGCTCAACAGCCTAATATATACAATTTACAAACAGTTACAAAATAACTACCTGTCGGTTCGGTGAACCAACGTGACTTTTAGTTAGCCGACCTAATCTTCTAGTTTAGTCGGCTGACCGACTTAGTCGGCTGATCGACTAAGTCGGCCCATCAACTTAGTCAGTTGATCGACTAAGTCAGTCCTCGTTCAAGTCGACTTGTCGACTTGCTCCTTCTACAAACTTCAAGGGACTTCTTTAGAGCTTCTTCATCAAGCAAGGGGCTTCAACCACCTCAACCACACTAGGAGACCTCCAGGGGTCAAAATATCACCTGTGGGGTCGCTAGCCTTATTCTGGGGTACCATGACACCATCGAAGCATAAATGACCACAGAATGAGTCATTAATGCTTCTCCAAGCCATTTAGGGCTTCTTCATCATCTACCAAGGCTTTAGGACCATCTCTAGGGTCTTCAGCATCATCAGCAGGGTCTTCAACATATTCAGCAAAGTGGTGGCTTCAAGATCCAGGCTTGTGGGTACAGGGACCTTGTCAACTAGGTATAGGGTGCTTCAAGGCACAAACCCACTCTGTAAGGCACTGCAAGGTGCAAACCCACTCTCAAGGCATTGCAAGGTGCAAACCCACTCTGTGAGGGGTCTAGGCACTGTAGGTGGGACTTGGTGGCATCAATGACATCCTGTGGGGCCACTGCATGTCCATGTTGGCATCAATGACAATTTCATCAACACTTTCAACCCAAGCAATAAGGCTTCAAATTCTGCAATATTGTTTGTACATGAAAAAATTAATTGATAAGCAAAAGGATGGATTTTCCCATCAAAGTACAGATGACAATTATTGCTTCTTTACCTTCATTTGAAGATGTGCCATCTAAGTGCATGTGCCAGATTTGTTCTTAAGGATCATAGAGACGAATTATTTTACTATCATCAATCTCTTCTTCTGAAAAGATAGAGTAGACCCCAAGATTTGTTTCTATTAAATTAATCATTGGTTATATGAGTGTTTCTATGTAAGGGACTATGTGATATTCATGAAATACAATTATGTTCTTAAGACCTATTGGGATTTTTAAATGCGAGCCATCCATGGGATAATATATTCCCATGAGAGATTGTGAATCTCTTCCTAGGATGAATGAATGAATGAATGAAAGCTTTTAATAATGTCCATGAGGCTAAGCAGCCTATGGGACCAAAAGAACAAATCCCTATCTCTTCTCCAAACTCTTTTCCATGACTGATCTTCTGCTACAAAGCTTGACTAAAAGACTTGAAATCTGATTGATCTTATCTTCTTCAAAGAGATGATGCATGTTGGTGGCCCTTAAACTGTCCTCATACTGAATGCGGATATCCTCGTAGGATGCACATTCCATAATAAAGTGTCTTTCTGTCTCCACCATGCCTTTATTGTAGAAAACACAGGTTCTCTCTTCCCACTCTTCCTTAGGAACCTTCCACCTACCCATCTCACATCTAAGGTGGTGTGACCCCATCCTCAACTGCGCTACTAACAGCTTTTCCTTTCCTTTGACAGCAGCCCCTAAATATGATTTCTCACCATGATCACAGTTTGGGTTAAACTCTTTGATGTAGTGGTCTTTTTTACGCCCCTTGTGATTGGTCCACATGGAAATCTTGAATTTTTCAGTTACAAATTTTTTTATGTCTTTCTTGGTGCTAGGACATTCATGAAGCTTGATGTTCCACTTACTTAGCCATTTTTTGTTTTGTTTCATCCAATTTTTCCTTCTATGGCCTAACTCCTCCTCCACAATGACCTGGGGACAACGTTGATTCTCCATGTTCTCAACCCTCTTTATATAGCTTATTAGCTTGGTTATCACTGTTTCCTCTGGCGAGAAAGCACCTGCTTCAGCTAAAAGTATTTCGTACGGTATTGTGGCTTTAACTTTGAGATTGCTAGTAATTAATTGTTTCTAGATTCTTTCTAGTTATATCCATCTGCAATTTGACATGTTGTTTCTCCAAACTTCATAGCCATAAAGAACAATCGGGGTGACTAGCAAACCAAAGAGGGTCTTTTTCATTTTCCAATCCCAAATTTTCGCTTTTCTACACCTCTTTTGAAGCGAGAATGAGTCCTTCCATCCTCCCTGCACCCTTTTCACCCTACAAGTCTCCCAACTGATCTTATAGTGGAAGTCAATCCCAAGATATATGTATTCCTTCACTATCTCCAATGGGTTACCTTCAAAGAGGAAGGTGGTTGGTTTTTCTTTTCTACTTAAGGAGAAGATCATGATTTTGCTCTTGGAAATGTTCACTTGCATCTCGACCTCCTAACATAAGTGTTCTAGGGATCTTAAGTGCTCTATTAAACCATGCGTTGTTTGCGAAATTATAATAAGGTCATCCGCATACAAAAGTAGATTTACCACATAACCTACTAGGTGGACACCCCCCCCATCTGTTTTGCTCAACCAAGCTTCTAACTTATCAATATATAAACCAAATAATGTGGGGGATAAAGGACAACCCTACTTAACACCAATATCGCTACTGAAACATTCGAACATTCCCTCGCCTGTTCTGATTTTAGCACGAACATTTTCATAAATCCTATGTACTGCCGCTCTATAGCCATCTGGGATACCCAACTCTTCCATTCTGTTCCAAATTTTGTCTCTCGACACTATATCAAAAGCTTTCTTAAAGTCCACAAAACAAAAATATGTTTTCCCACCTTGTTTGTCCCATATTTTCTCTATTAAATGTCTAAGGGTGATACAATGGTCAATAGTAGAGTGCTTAGGCATAAAACTCGCTTTCCCTTTTGTTCTTTTTCCCTCATCTTCTTCCCATCTGCTGATTCTCCTCTCTATCATACTTCCAAAAAGCTTGCCCATGAGGGGGTTGACCATAATTGTGCGGTAGTTAGAATGGTTATTGGTATCTCCACTCTTAAATAGAGGAATGACCACGCTGGTGGTCCATTCTTCTGGAAATCCATCTTGGATGACCCTGTTGAAAATTTCCTTTATGTGAGGGGCAAGGAGCTCAACTCCCCATTTTAGAAATTCAGCTTGAAGCCCATCTATGTCCTCTGCTTTGCCACTTGCTAATTTCTTTATTCCCTGCTTGATATCGTCCACTGTGAATAAATCCATTGATGTTTCTATTGTGGGAGGAGTAACCTTTTGTACCCGCTCATAAAGAAGCTTCACGTATTCTAACAATTGGACATCTATGATACTGTTTTCAGTCTGCTCTTTCCTTTGCTGTAATTCTCTCCAAAAAAATTTGGGATTTTGTTTTCCAAGATATATTAACTCCCTTCTTCTTGTATTTACATAATCCTCTTTTTTTGCCTATATTAGCTTCTGATACCTCCTCTTGTTTTCTTTGTTGAATTTTACCTCTCTTAAAGACCTCTTGGCTACCTTGCAGTCTTCATCGAACCACGGGTTTGCCGGAAAAGTACTTGTAGCTCTCTTCCCAGGACGAGATCGCTTGCACGCACTTAAGGCCTTGTGGATTATTGGGATCAGCAAATTACTATGCACATGAATATGACCTTTTGTCTTGTTGATTTTCATATTTGGCCTTTTACTTTTCATTTCTAGAAACTGTTGTTTAAGGGAAACACTAAATCTGTCCCTGTTTTTTTGATTTAGGAGGATTTTGCCCCTGCTGGGAGTAATCTTTTTCGTGCCAAAATTTTGGTTATTGTAGGGGCTAGTGGAGGCAAAGTCCAATTTAACAAATAGTGGGGCATGATCATATTTCATTTCAACAAGACGATCCCCTATGTTAAATTTCAGTATTCTAGGAGTGAAGCTTTGAGAGAAAATTACATAGTCTACCACACTTTGGCCATTGTAGGTTTTGCATGTAATACCCCCTGAAGTTGGTCACCTTCTCATTCCATTGCAAATAACCATATAAAAAAAACTACACAATCCCAATAATCCTGCCCCAAAATGTGATACTTCCACATCACCATCCCGTGAAACTCTTTCCCATGATTGGTCTCCACTTTCTTCCAACCATAAGGAATTGTTTTCCCCTCCTTCACTGTTGAGCTAGAGAGATTGGTTGTTAGCTGTCCTTGCATTAAAATACCCTATTGACATTATTTCTCCTTGAGAACTAAAGAGGGATATATCTCTTTTCAAAGAGGCATATGGATCTTCACTATCTAAATTGCCTCTTTTATACATTTTTGAGTTTTTGGGAGCAAAATAGCAAGAAGCCAACCTGAAAGTAACCTCTTTCTCTTTTATTTGCAGCCAAACATATTGTTTGTTTGGGTCCTCTTTCTCCACTTTTACCATTCCACCCCATTTTTCATTTATTAGCACCGTGACTCCTCCATGCCCTTTGCCCGCCCACGTTCCCTTATTCCAAACTGAGATATTCTTGTAACACTCAAACTCTGGAACCTTGCATCCATTGTGTTCGTGCATTTTTGTAAGAATTATAATATATTTCCTCCCTGCTATGGGCCCCAACCCCGGACCTCTTCTCCACGGATAATCTCTGCAATTCCAACTTACCACCTGTAAACAGTCCCATGGGGCTCCGACTTCCTATTTCTTATTTGAGAAACGATCACCAATTTGAGCTTTCCCATTGACCAGCCATGCCCATTTTCCCTCGCTTCTTGTTGCTTTCACTCTTTCCCACTCCTTTATTTGTTGTTCTTGTTGAGCAAAATTCAAGTCCTCATCTAGGTAGATGTGTGTGCCTCTAAGCAATCCTCTATTTCTGAGGATCATGTTCCTATCCTCTATGCTCCTTAAACTGACTCTCACGTGTCTATATTTTTCCCCTTCTAACTTCCTTCCTATCCTGCTTGCTTGATGGATATTCCTCGTCCATTTTAGTTTATCTTTGAGGAAGTCTCTTGCTAGAGTGTCCATCCTCTCATTTTCCCCAAAGTCCTCAGCCCTTTCATGCTGATATTTGTAGCCTTGCTTTGTCTATCATGTTCTTCCTTTATCTGTATCCTGATTTGTTTCTCCATGATTTCACCTCTCCTATCCGATCTTTTAGCTGATTTTCTTTATTTTCTAGTTCGGCTAACACTACCTATATCCCTTGTAATTGTACTGTTTCTTCCTCTTCTTTTCTCGCTTTTGTTTTCCCAAGTCCAGTCATCTTCAACTGTCTAATCTCTTGTTTCATGTTATCTACTTCTTGCTGTCCCAATTCTATTTTACCTTGCATGCTTGAAATTTGTTCCTTAAGAGATTTATTTTCTTCCTCTAATCTGCTCTTGAACTCAACAATTTTGTTTACTTTGTTTCCTTCATACCATCTTTTCTCTTCTAGAGTTTCAAGTCTCCTTTTCATGCTCATAAGTTCTTTAATGTATAGTTCAGATGACCACATTAATGGGGTTGATGTGGGACTGTATAGATCCTTGCTGTCATGGATATCTTCTTTACTGCCTTCTATGTTTGTCCCAAAGACCTCCGATTTGTTCAAACTTGCTTCAAGATCCTTAAAATTTTATGTTTGCTTCACCTTGGAGTGAGGCGCCTTACTAGATAAGCTGTTCATTTTTGGTAGGGTCATTGCCAGTCTCTTCTTATGCGATTGCTTTAGTTTGCGGATCTGCCTATGCTTTAAAATCCCCTTGTACTGCTTTGCATTTATGAATACCAATTTTTCTTCTATGTTGCATGTATCCTTCTGCAGGAAATCTGCCATAACAGAGCCCCATGCTCTTGCTAAATCATCCATTGTTACTATAGGTTGATGAAGAGAAAGTCCACTGGCCAGTTGAGGGTTATGTTACTAACGTGCATATCCATAAATTCGATATTACAAGTAGTTTGTATATGAGGGTGAGAACACATGACTAAAGTAACATCTTTAACTTCTCCTATAATAGTTTTATGTTCCTTATTAAAGGCGAGAACATTGCAAGGATTTTCGTTAGTACAAGAAATTCCTAACTCTTCCATAATAGTTTTGACATTACATTTGGACTTGAACCTCCATCTATGAGAAAACAATGAGCAATTTTGTCATAAAGTTTCATCAATATGTAGAATGGAGGATTTTGAACAAAAACAGAACCCACTTGATCTTCATAGGATGATTTCTCTTCACTTTCAATAATCAGATTAGTGTTTAAATTTTGAGAATGAGGTATGACATCATTAGAAGAATCTTTGGCTAAAAACTTTTAAAGAATTTCTCTTTGCTGAGGAATTCAAGCAAGATCTAACCAAGTAATGTTTGCTTTAACCTTAGATAAATATTCAATTATCTTATACTTCTCGAATGAACTAGATGACGAAGAAGCCAATGACTGTTGAGAATCTTGATATTGATTAGTATTTTTTAAAGTACTTGGAACAAGTTATTTTTTATCATAATTGTTAGAATTTATGTTAAAATCTGCTGCTTTATTTATGTTAAAATTAGTTGCTTTATTTTTTTTATTGAAGGTTTGGCTTCTTGTAGCAAAAAATACATCTTGCTCATCTACCTAATCTAAAGCATTTACAATGTGATCTACTTTTTTTTTTGGTTGAAAATGTGTTTTCTAGCGGCCCTCATTAGTTCACATGTATTGGGATCATTGTGATTATCACAAAATTACATTAGGGACGGTTCAAAATACATTTGTTCTAGACATTTCAAAGCGAATTTTAAGGGGGAGGATGAAATGCCAAATTTCGTTGAACAGATGGGCATAATACATTCCTTTCAAAAGAAATCATGCAGCTATAAATATATTACATCAACTGTAGCATGGAATCATGTATTGGGATCATTGTGATTATCACAAAATTACATCAGGGATGGTACAAAATACATTTGTTCTGGACATCTTGAAGCGAATTTTGAGGGGGGATGAAATGCCAAATTTGGTTGAACTGTTGGACATGATAAATTCCTTTCAAAAGAAATCATGCATCTATAAATATATTGCATCAACTGCAGCATGGAATTAAGATATGTATTCAACTAGGATGAGTCAAAGGTAACCTAGATCGCTTAGATTATTACTCATATTCAAGGAAAGTTTGTAGTCCTGAACCAAGATCATTAACACCTTTTTCCTCTAAACAATTTCAATAAGATGGAGTAAAAGTGTTATAATAGTGAATCAAGGATTCTTGGCTATGAGGCTGAATCACCTAGGGAATTTTATTGTGGAGTTTATTAAATCATAGGTAAAAGGATTTTATAGTCTCACCTGACTCATATATCATATTGTTGTATTCTTTTAGCCAGTAAGCCAAGTTTTGTGGTTACCCATTTGTCAACCTGAACTAGTAGTACATCTTAGTTTGGTTTGAAAAGGTCTTAGGGGGTAATTAAAAATGGTATGTTGCAATGTTTCCTTCCAACGTATTGTTGCTACTGCTTCTATTCCCCCAACTTTTTTTACATATTTTAGGACCCCCTTTAAAATCCTAGTTTTGCTTCTTATGCATTTTGAGTTTAAAATCCAACATTTATGGTTTGATTTTATCATGGAAAAGTCTCAAGTTTTTGGTTTTTTACTAAGGCAGAAAAATTGCTTTTGACCCGCTATAGCGGATGGTTTTTCAAGTTTAGAGCCACTACGGTGGACGGATTTTTGGCTTCATGCCGCAACGGGGGGTGAATTTTTAGTTTAATTATCAGGCATGCTTTCGATTCTTTTTATCCCGCTATGGCGGGTGGGTTCTAGCTTTTGAGCCTCTACAACGGCTGACCTTTTATCTTGTGCATCGCTTGGTTTGTTGAGAGTCTTCCCGCTACAACGAATATTTGTAGCAGCTGACCTTTTATCTTGCGCATCACTTGGTTTGTTGAGAGTCTTCCTGCTGCAGCGAATCTTTCCTGTCCTTCAAGTCCTTGCAGTGAAGGTTTTCCTTTAAGTGCCATCGGTTTGAGTTTATCCGTTGCATCAAAAAACTTCTCAACGTCAGTGCTGCGACAGCGGGTGGGATGTTACGTCGAACGTCGAAACTTCATCTGATTTTTCTGCCTCACCTTGTCGGAGGATTCCTTATCTTTTTTCCACTTCGGCAGGCACGCATGCAAGTTTGTTATCGGAACCTATTCCGATTTTTTGAACCCACTGCTGTGGATTCCTTTCCCTTTTGTTGCCACAACGGCGGAAAAATTTCCTCATCGATGACCAAATCCTCATCAGGCCCACTTGGGCAGATAAGTTCTAGTCTTGGAGCTGCTACGACGGTTGTCATCTAGTTTTTCTTGCCGACTTTATCTTGACCACCGAGCCGCAAAGGGAATGTGGGTGTATTACTGATTCTTAAGCCGATGGTTGCGGCTATGTTGGTGTTTATCAAGCCATCGTTTTCATGGTTGTTCTTACTTTGACTTATCAGTAACCACCCGATACGATATGTTTGGTACCAACGACATTTGAGTCTTGCACGTGCGGGTGTAAATGCTCTCACCTACCGCTTTAAAAAAAATTAGCCCGTAGATGTCTATTTATACGTCACGCAGGGAGTAGGTAGGGTTTTGTGTGGGTTTAAAAAAGGGTTTTCCCTTGTATTTCTTTAAGTTTCGTCATTTCCTTTAAGTTTGAACTTGCTCTGGAAGCTCTACCTGCTCTCAAAGCCTCACCATTCTATTCAGAGACGTTGTTTGCCCACAGTCTGTTAGATCATGATGAGCATACAGAGGCTGAGACCCGCCTGTGCAGGAATTTTGTTGCCAACATTTTACCCATTGACCTATGTCGTGTTTTTCTTAACCCAATGGCCAAGGGAAGCAGGGTAATGTAGAGTACTGATGTTTGTTTTAAAATAGTTTGACCAGCATATCTTATTCATTTATCTCATTCAAGTGCATAAGTTGCTTAATGATGTAAATACTAAGACGTTTTCTGTGTTATTGCAGTCACCACTCATACCAAACATCATCCAAAAGGAGGTTAGATGAGCTCCCAGCCCATGAAGAATACTTGAAGTAATTGCATGATAGATTGAGGGGGGATGAACTTGGCATCCAGTTGTGAAGGTGATCAAAAGTGTAATTGCTCAAGTTGCAATAAGAAACTGCCTTTTATAAGATCAACTTTGAGTAATTCCAACAAAGATGGCTGACATAAAGACTCAGGCATCCAAACATGAGGTCACGGTCTGATTCCTGGAACCAGCGGAGTTTGACATCATTGTTTCGGATGTTGTGGCTTGGAAACAATTCATTACTGAGTTGACTAAGCTCACTTAAAGTGTTTTTGTCCTATTGACACAAGGGAATATAATTGTAATATTTTGTATTTATAATCTTAATTAGTGAGCACACTAGAAGACAAATATTTTGTAACCGAATATTGAGGAAGCCCAAAGGGCAAGAGAAAAAAGAGTCATTGTTCAAATGTATAAATAGAAGTAGAGTCGAATGGAGAGAAGGAATTTTCTAGTGATCTTATGTTTGAATACTTTTTGTAAGAAGAACTATTTCTTTTTATAATAAAGAAGGACTGAATTTATACTAGAGAAGGAGTTGTCAAAGTTTCAAATGCATGCTGTGTAGATGGCTGAATATAGAACTATTTTTGTAAATCTGTGAGATCATTTCACTTCTGAACTATTTCTATGTTGTGAATTATTTCCTTTCATTATCATGAAGCTTATGCAGCAGATGATTAATGAATGTTTTAACAAACAATGAGCTATCTCTATGTTATTTTTCTACTATGTTTATGTATTCTAGATTATATCAGCTATTTGTAAAATTCTTTGTGCATAAAATACAGTACATTACTCATGAAAATAATCATCTTTCTCCCTGGGGATAGGTTAGATAGAATTAGCTTAGCATAGTTGTTATTTGCTTTCTATAATTTAGGAACTAAGGGGATAAGACGGGAGGTAAGAACCTACGCATCACATTGTGAAACCTTTGCTTCCTGATCATGTGCATTTAATTTAGGCACTTGCATATCATTTACAAAACAATAAAAACACACATAAACAGTGGACTAGGTCGCAACCGGTAAAATAATAACCAAGCTCTCATTTAATTCTACGGTAGTCGGGCCTTTAACCGGACGGATTCCCCATACCAAACGATAAGCGATCTAATTGAGAATGATTATTGGGGAGAATCCCTACTTTCAATACCTGGGATTTTCCAGGAATAAACAGCTTTGGCACTAGAAGGAGGGTCATCAATGCATGGCTAGTTGAGGAAATCTGTTTCTCAAGAACATTCTACCGATGACATTTCTGAAACTAGTTTTCCCAAGAGACCCAGGGCCTGAAAGAAAAGTTTAACTTGAGTTAGACATTCCATAATAACTTTATCCTGACTCTAACGAAGTAGTTGATCATTTAAGAAGAATCACAAGGTCGTATGCAAAGAAGCTTAGAGGATTGCTGAATATCCCTAACCTACCAGAAAGACAAGCTCGCAGAAAAGAATTCCCTTACATAGAAGATTCATTGTTAGTAGGATATTAGAAGAGTTGGTAGATTTAACCTTGCAAGAAATTATTCAACCTCTTAATCAGTTGGGACCAGAATCTATGTATTGTTCACCTTTCCAATCTCCTCCTCGATTCTCTCCCCGAATCATGGCCTTAAATGTACCTCCAAATCCTAATGCAAATCAGCCTAATCCACCTGTACCATCTTGGAGGGCTAGAACACCACTGAACTTGGCTCCTCTAGTGCATGCTTTGCCATAGAATTATGAAAAGTCTTTGCCTAGATTTGATCCAGGGGAAGGTATATCTATGGATTACCATATACAAAGTTTTTTCCTCTCCTTGGAAGCATTAGCAGTTGAACATGAGGATGTGGCATGTATGTTTTTTCCTCATACTCTCAAAGGTAAAGCAGCATCATGGTATTTTGTCTTACAGGCCAATTCAATCACAGACTAGGACACTTTCGAAAGACTGTTTAAAAACAAGTTTTGTAGCCAAAAAACTATTCCTACTCTGATGAAAGAACTGTTGGCTCTAAAAAGGGAAAAGAAAGAAAAGGTGGAATATTTTAGTCAAAGGTTTGCTGCTCATTTAAACAATTTCATCGCAACCATCAAACCTGTCGAAGAAACTCTGATTGAATACTACACTTCATCCCTTGGCTCTGATATAGCAATGTTTGTCGAAATATTAGTAAAACCTTCCTTAGGAGAAACTTATGATGAAGCTGAGAAGATAGAAGTTGAACTTGAAAGTGTAAATAAACATTCTATGGAGTCAGAGACCAGACCCTTTAGCGGTAAAAAGCCTTTGTTGTTGACAAGACCCAAAGATGAATAGTCTCATGAGTTAGAAAGTGTGGTCAAGATGGTACAAAAGTTATCCAACAATATTGTTGACTTAGAGAAAGATAAAGAGGAAAATTCAGGCAGAAAGCAGTATAAACCCTTTTTCAAGAAAAGAGAGGAAAGTGGTCCCTCTCAGCCACCCACACACAGTGCTCATGTTATGAATCTCACTGAAGTTGGAATGGACAATTTCTGTACATTTCATCAACAACCTCACTCTGGAAAGAATTTCCCACATTGGATTAATTCCATGAAATTGGTTATGAATCAATTACTAGACTCTAGATTAACAAAGCCTGAGGTTAATGACGAAAGGGTCACATGAATCAGGAGAAACACCTCAGGAGAATACCATGGTCTTGTAGGATTGTGCACCTATGTTGGGTTTATAAGATGAAGAACCTAATGAAGAGATACAGCTTCCAGATGTGAATGTCGCAACTAGGAGAAAAGGTCCACTAATTGAAGATAACACATTGCTACCCAAAATTAGAAGAATTCTGGAAAACATGAAGAAAATCAGAAATAATACCCAAGCCATTACTGTACCAGATTTATTCATCACGAGATAGAATCCCACAACAATTAGTAAATCTGTGAAAGCTACAGAAAGCAAGGTGGAAAGTATCAAGAAAAGTGTGGCAGAATGTGAGATGGGGTATGATATAATAGAATACATCAAGAAGACTAAGGTGAATATTTATTTATTTCAGATGTGTAGTTTTCCCCAGTAGAAGAAGAAACTTTTGGAAGCTTTGGACCCACCAACCAGTAAATCCCAAGAAGACATTCAGTCGGAAGAAGAAATCACTGAAGCCATTATTGGGGGAAAGTCCAAATTCAGAACATTACCATTTATGCTTACAATTGAAATTTTCAATCATAATGTGCACAACTATTTGGTAGATTCAAGAGCATCTGTAAATGTTATTCCTATGTCAGTGTGTAAAAGGATAAATGGACAACCCAAGCCATCTAATGGCAAGATCATACAGTTGAACAGAACAACTGTGAAGGTGGTAGGAGAAATGGAAGATGTGTTGATATGTTTAGCTACGGATGAAAGGGTGTGTCAATTTACAGACATTATGGTAGTAGACATCCCTAAGGCATACAGACTGATTTTGAGCCGAGATTGGTCTGCAAAACTAGATGGATATTTTGCAACTGACTGGTCTCATTTTTGGTTTCCTTATCAAGGTTGTTAGAATCAGATGAAAGTAACGAGGGGTTGCATATGAGACACAATGTGACCCTATTGGAAGGGAAGAATGAGCCAATAAATTTTTCACACTTCATTTTGGGAAATTATTTCATTGAATTGGAACCGGGAAATTACCAAGCCGAGAATGTCGATAATGGATCAAATACACAGCCCGAGCTCCTTCATTTTTTGTGGGCTGATAAAATTGATTGTAACATAGTTAGCTTAGTCCCAGATGTAGAAAGCAAAAATAGTTCAGTAGAATTAGAAGATAGGTTTTGGGTATTATATTTTGATGGTTCAAAAACTCAAGAATCCTGATGGATCCTAAAAACAATAAACATTTTCTTTCTTGTAGATTAGAATTTGAATGCACAAATAACACAGCTGAGTATGAAGCATTAATACAAGGATTAAAGAAGGAAATTGAATCCAAGGTAAAAAGTTTAAAAGTCTATGGAGATTCTGAAATTATTGTTAAGCAAGTTCAAAATACAATCCATTGTTTATCAGCGCATCTGAAAGGTTATCAAAATGAAGTGTGGGATCTTTTAATGAATTTCGATGCATTTAATATAGTCTCAATTCCTAGGCTAAAAAATGTAGCAACTGATTTATTAGCTACTTCAGCTGCCAGCCTTTTTCCCACTAATAATCGATGTTCCATCGAATTGGTTTTCAGGCCTGTTGTACCATAGAACATCACCAATCTAAGAGTATTCAATGATGACCTGCAGATCTTAGAATTTCTAACAAATGATGAGAATTTCAAAGGGGCTATAATCGATGACGAGGAGCATCAAGCAAATCTTCAAAGTGGAAATTTCATAACCAAAGGAGTTAGAACTTTGGAAGGAATGTTTGATCTGAATAACAAATTTAGAAGACCGACCAATGTCAAAACGCATAGTTCATCTATGCAATTTGAGCTGGTAAATTTAGGGTCAGAAGCTTAACCTAAATATGTAAATGGGGGAAAGTGCTGCTCACCTGAAGAAAGAAGAAAATTCATTAGCTTATTTAAATAGTACAAAGATGTCTTTGCTTGGACATATGAAGACCTTAAGACATATGACACCCGAATTATACAACATGTTGTTCCAATTAAAGCGGGAGTCAAGCCATTCCAACAGCTGTTGAGAAAGAGTCATCCCAAGTTAGAACCTTTGATTCAAAGTGAAGTGAAGAACTTGCTTGATGCAAGAATTATTTTTAAAGTTAGACATTCAGAATGGGGTTCGAATTTAGTATCAGTGAGGAAAAGGTCTGGTGAGATTAGACTTTGTGTAGATTTCAGAAACTTTAATCGTGCCTTTGATAAAGATAACTACCCAGTCCTGCCCATGGAATAGATATTGCAAATGGTCTCAAGATCAGAATTATTCTCTCTGCCAGATGGATTCTCATGCTACAACCAAGTTTTGGTAGCAGAATAAGACCGACTGAAGACCACTTTTAGAAAGAAATGGGGGACTTTTGCGTATAGAAGGATTCCCTTTGGTCTTATCAACACTGGAGAAAATTTCCAAAGGGTGATGGACATAGCTTTCCGCAGTTTGATTGGCCGTAGCATAGTAGTTTATTTGGATGATGTTACAATTTTCTCCAAGAAACGAGAAGAGCATACTTCTCATCTAAAGCAAAATTTTGATCGCTGTCGAAAATATGGAATCTCCCTAAATCCAAAGAAGAGTGTTTTTGTTGTATTAGAAGGAAAGCTACTGGGTCACATAATTTCTAAGAAAGGGATCTCCATAGTAGAAAGGATTAAAGCTATAGACGAGATCCCTTTGCCCCACAATAAGAAAGGAATGCAATATTTTATGAGGACTATAACATTTGTGCAAAGGTTTGTGCCCAATTTTGCTCAGATTGTCAAACCTTTGCAACAAATGATTAAGCAAAGTGATCAATTCAAATGGATCAACTTAGAGAAAGGTGCCTTCGACAAGATTAAAGCAGCAATAACTCATGCGCCTTCTCTCAAAATTCCAAATTTTGAGAAAGCTTTCATCTTATACACTTTTGCTTCATACAACTCGTTAGCAGCAGTGCTTACACAGAAAGAACAAGGGGGAGACAAGTACCCCATATCGTTCATGAGCACTGGATTACAAGGTGCTAAGTTGAATTATCCTGCTGTTGATAAACAAGCATATGCAATTTTTTAAGCAGTAAAGCAATTGAGACCGTATATACTGAAGAACAGAACCAAAGTTATTGTGCCTCACCCGTAAATCCACAATCGTTTTGTACATAAGAATTAGGAGAGAGAAGGGAAAATTGGGTCAAAGCCTTGCAGGAGTATGACTTGGAATTTAAACCAGCAACTATTGTCAAAGGACAAGGACTTTGTAAATTGATGGCTGAAATTCGGGACAATGAAGAAAATGAATATAAAAATGAGACTGAATTGCATATGATCGATGTGTGCCCCATATTTACAGCCCCAGAATCTTGGTATAGAGATTTAATACAATATCTCCAACAGGGGTATTTTCCTGAACATTGGAATTACAAGCAGAGAAGGGCATTGCGCTTAAATTCTGCGTCCTATCAGATAATCGAAGGAGCGTTGTTCAGAAAAGAAAAGAAAAAATATGACAGATTTTTTCTCAGATGTTTAGAATGAGAAGATGTAGCCAAAGTTGTGAAAGAATTGCATGATGGCCCTTCTAGAGGTCATTTTTCAGGAGACACTACAACACATAAGATTTTAAGGGTTGGATACTATTGGCCAACTTTGTTTAAAGACGCTCATGCTTACGTAAGGAAATGTGATACGTGTCAAAGGAGCGGTGGAAGACAAGCAAAGGCAACAGAACCTTTACAACCAGTTATTATTTCCGAACCTTTCAAGCAATGGGGGATTGATATTATTGGGGAGATTAATCCAAATTATTTGCTGCAACACAAGTACATCCTCACGACTGCAGACTATCTTACCAGATGGGTGGAAGCTATCCTGTTACAAAAAGTAAACAAAGATGCGGTGATGCAGTTCTTGCAAGACCATATTATGACCAGGTTTGGGGTTCCAATTTCCTTGGTATTTGATAACGCATCTTATTTTTCATCAATCAAGCTTACTGCATTTGCTAATGAGAATGGAATTAAATTACATTATTCTGCTAACTATTATCTGCAAGGTAATGGGTTAGCTAAATCTACTAATAAAAATCACATTAGGATTCTAAAAAAGACTGTTATAGAAATCAAAGAAGCTGGCATGTAGCTCTTCCTAATGCACTTTGGTTCGATCGAGTTACACCCAAGAACTCCTTAAGTGTGTCACCCTATACCTTAGTTTACGGAAAGGAATCTATCCTGCCCCCTAACATTTTGTTGCCTTCTTCTCAATTAGCCCAAGCATCTAGAGGGTCTAGTAGTGAGGTTTTGCAAGCCTGGATCAATACTCTGCTGAAATTAGAAGATTCTAGATCCAAGTCTAAGGAAAGGTTCAAACACCAACAAGATATTCTGAAAATATGGTTTGACAAGCACAAGTCCAAGAATAAATAGTTTGAAGTTGGAGATTTGGTTCTGAAGTGGGATCACCCGCTAATGAAAAGGGTAAGCACACTAGGTTTCAACATTTATGGATAGGCCCTTTTCAGATTGCAGAAACGATAGGCCCCTCGACATACAAGTTATAGGATTTGCAGGGGTGGGAAGAGAATCTGCCAGTCAATGGTTTGGTTCTCAAACCTTATTTTACTTGATGCTTTTGAAGTTTTCTGTACATAAATAAACCTTTGGTTTTTGCTTCATTTCTTATGTAGTTAGTTTTCCTTATTTACCTTTTCTTTCTTAGAGTCTGATTTATTTCAGTTTGTTTATTTGCTTTATTTTCAGTTTTCAAATAAGCCAACACAACCTTTGACGTTTAGAGGACATTGGAATTTTGGGAAAACTGCAAATATTTTGAATGAAAGACTGCTTACTAAATATACATGTATCATAATTATGATTCTTTAAGTTGATAGACTATTTAAAAAGGAGGATATGAACACATTGAATTCATGTTTAACCCCTGTTAAATAACTAGGGTAAGAAGAGTCTAGAATACTATTTTGGGGCTCCATCCACTTCACATTAAAATCTGTCCTAGGGAGCTAACATCAATGGACCTATGGAAAGGAAGCTGGATGGATAGATGTATGGTATTTAAAATGATCCCATGTCACAAATAAAATCCAAAAGGATTAAAAGAGTCAAAATTCCCAGAAAGAAATCAAAAGAGTAGTTGTGTGTTTGTAGTGTTATTGGCCTAGATGCATTTACTATTTGAATTGTGAATCCATGAAGATATGACTTCGACGGTTTTCTGAACATCTATGTATTTCTATGAAATGGTTGATTCACGCATGAATTTGTTGCTTGAGTAGTTGAAATAGGTTGTAAATGCATGCATAGAAGTGCTAGGCTAATGAATATTAGAGATTGCAGGCTGGATTGATCGATTCTCCGATCAATCGGTGCAACCCGTAAATTTTCTGCCTTAACCAGTTTATTGCAAAGAATGAACGATGGAGATTGAGTCCGCAGACAAAGATCTGATGGTCCAGGAGAGATCCGCAATGGAAGTTGTAAGGGAAATAATGGATCCATAAATATTTGTGAGATCCACATCAAATATTAGATCGATGGTCATGGATAAGGCCACAAATATATGACGACTAAAAAGAATTGCAGAGGAAAAGTTGCAGAAGGAAAATTGCGGGGGAGCAACTTTGGAAAGTTGACATCCCGTATCCCACAACCCGCTTGTAGAAAGTCTATGGCGAAAAATCTGTTGCGGAAATATATTTGTGGGAAGGCCTATCATGGAAGAGTCTATTGTAGAAATAGAGTTGCAAAAGGGTGATTGCGGGAGTAGAATTACGAGGAGGCAATTTTAGAGCAGAATTTGGTTGAGGGCTGAATTTGGAAATCCTGCTAAGTGTAGGAGCCACCATATCCTAGAGGTGTTGGTTGGGTTGGTTGTGGTTTATCCCGGACCTGCACCAATTTTGGTATCAAAGTAAGGAGAAGCTCGTGTGAGAGAAAAGCGTAGTAGTAGAATCCTGAAGGAGCAAAGAAGAGTGCCCAAGAGGTTCTAAATAGAGAACCAACGTTACCAAAATACCAAGTACAGAGAAGGGGCTTGGTGAGGTAAGTTGTAGTAGTGTGAACGAGAACTATTATTGCAGAGGCTTAATGCAAGAGTATGGATGCATGTGTAGGCAGAGCAAGAGGTCGTAACATAGGTCAACCAGTGGTGAACGTAGAAGTTATGGAGGAAATGAGGGAGCTATGAGCACGTCTGGAAGCCATGGAGATAGACAGACGAAGAGACCCAAAATCAAGGGAAGTAAGTGAACCAGAGGATGAAGAGAAAAGAGAAGAAGCTACACCTATGTAGGAGACACCTGAGCTAAGGTATTTCAGATCGATTCTAGGAGCAACTTCAAGGCCAAAACTTGAGTTTCCTACCTATGATGGAAGTCTCACTGCTGAGCATCTCATTGACTCGATCAGTGAGTTGGATAAGTACTTTGAGTACGATGAGATTGAAGAAGATAAGAGAGTCAGATTGGTTATGACAAGGTTGAAAGGGAATGCATCCTTGTGGTGGGATAGTGTGCAAGAAGAAAGAAGGAGGAACAATAAGTCATTGATAAAGAGCTGGGATAGGATGGTAGCAAAGATGAGGGCTAAGTTATTTCCCAAATATTACCAGTTAATTCTGTATAGACAGGTATAGAACCTTAGAAAAAGACTGTTAACAGTGAGAGAGTACAATGAAGAGTTCTACAAAGTAAACCTAAGGGCAGGATATGTGGAAGAGTCAGCAAAAAAGGCGGCTAGATATGTCAATGGTCTAAGGATGGATATCCAAGAAGAGATCAGCATGATATCACCTAGAACAATGGAGGAGGCGTATCAATGTGCCTTGAGGGAAAAATAAAAGATAGTGAGGAAGTATAGCTTCAACAAAGGTCGAGCTTCAACCAGAGGAAGAGGACAAGTAGCTGGAAGAGGAAGATTTGGAACATAGAGGGGAGATTCCAGTAACTCAACTAGCAAGAGCAGCATGGTAGAGGAGGTGACTCTAGCAGAAGAGGAACTTACCAAGGAGGTAGAAGTAGAGGAAGAGGTAGATAAACTATCTATAGGTGCTACAAATGCAACCAATTAGGGCATAAATCATTTGAATGTCTAGGGAAGGAAGATGTAGGACAGAGAGGATCCTATCTATCTCAAAATGAGCAGCAGCAAGAAGAGTCGAAAGTGGCTAAAGTTTTTCCAAAGACAGGAGAGCCTTTGATGATGAATAAAGTCTTGTTGAAACCTGAGAAGGAGAAAGCAGTTCCTGCTCAAAGAAAATATTTATTTAGGACTACATGTAAATTCCAAGGGAATTGTTGTAAGATGGTGATTGACAATGGAAGCACTAACAATCTTGTTTCCACAGAGATGATGGAGAAGCTGAGTTTAAAGAGGACAAAGCATCATGTTCCATACAAAGTATCTTGGTTACATAAAGGACATCAAATCCTAGTAAGTGAGCAGCATGAAGTTGATTTCCAAATAGGTTCATATAAGGACAAGATTCTATGTGATGTTATGCCCATGGATGTTTGTCATATACTGTTAGGAATACCATGGAAATTTGATAAGAAATTGATTCATGATGGTAGGAGTAACTGTCATAGTTTTGAGAAGAATGGGATAAGACATGTACTTCACCCTTTACAAGAAGGTGGTACAGTAGGACGGTCAGCACCCAAAGTCCTGATGTTGTCAGGAAAAGAATATTTGCAACAGATTGAGAGGGAAGAGTTGAACTACACTGTGGTATGCAAATCAAGAGTGGTGACAATGAATACTAACGTGACAGATCTACCTCAGGAGATTCAGGATATGCTGAGGGATTTTAGTGACATTGTGGTGGATGATTTACCCAATGAGTTACCACCAAGGAGGGATATAAGCCATCAAATTGATTTTATTCCAGGATCCAGTTTACCATATAAGGCAGCGTATAGGTTGACCCCTCAAGAGAATGAAGAAGTGAGGAAAAAGGTCCAAGGATTGTTGGATAAAGGATTGGTCCGGAAGATTCTGAGTCCATGTGTAGTACCAACAGTTCTGACACCAAAGAAGGATGGTGAGTGGAGGATGTGCACTGACTCCAAAGTGATTAACAAGATTACTATCATATATAGGTTTCCATTACCAAGGATGGATGACATGATGGATTGCTTAAGTGGGGAAACGTGCTTTTCCAAACTGGATTTGAAGAGTGGATATCATCAGATCAAAATCAGATAAGATGAGTGGAAGACAACCTTTAAGACAAATGATGGGTTGTATGAGTGGTTGGTCATGCCATTTGGATTGTCCAACACACCAAGCACTTTTATGAGATTGATGAATGAAGTCTTGAGAGATTTCATAGGTAAGTTTGTGATAGTTTACCTTGATGACTTTTTGGTTTTTAGCCAAACAGAAGAAGAGCATCTGAAGCATCTAAGATGTGTTTTAGATAGGATGCAACAGGAAAAGCTGTTGGTAAATGTGAATAAGTGTACATTTATGAATCCAGAGCTAGTATATTTAGGTTTTGTTATCTCAAGAGATGGCTTGAAGATGGATCCAGAAAAGGTGCAAGCAATCATTGATTGGCCTTCACCTAGGAACATATTTGAGGTAAGAAGTTTCCATGGATTGGAAAGTTTTTATAGGAAATTTATAAAGAATTTTAGTGGTATTTGTGCATCTATTGTCGAGACAATTAAGAAGGATAGACAGACATTTCAATGGACAGCAGATACTGAGAGGAGTTTCCGGTTCTTGAAGAAGAAGATCACCGAGCAACCAGTATTGAAGTTACCAGACTTCAAACACCCTTTCCAAGTAAAGTGTGACACCAGTGGAGTAGCAATCGGAGCTGTACTCAGTCAGGAGGACATACGTATAGCATATTTTAGTGAGAAGTTGAATGATGCAAAGAAGAAGTATTCATCTTATGACAATGATTTTTATGCTATTGTTCAAGAAATGAAGCATTGGAGACATTATTTGATGCCTAGAGAATTTGTGTTATATTCTTATAAGCATGCATTACAGTACATTATGCAGCAACCTAAGTTGAACCTAAAACATGTCAAGTGGGTTGATTTCTTATAGAGCTTTACCTTTGTGTTGAAACACATAAGTGGGCAGTCAAACAGAGTAGTTGATGCCTTAAGTAGGAGACTGTTGATTGTGCAAGAGAATCAGATCCAAGTCTTGGGATTTGAGCATTTAAGGGATTTGTATGAGATTGACATTGATTTCCAGGAATCTTACAAGGCTTGTAAGAACCCGGTGGAGGTGGATAGAGAGCCATGGATGGAGTATACGCTACAAGATGGTTTACTCTTTAGAAACAGTAAACTTTGTATACCAAAGTGTTCCATGAGAGAGAACTTGATACAGAAAAAACATAATGGAGGTATGGGGGGTCACTTTGGAAGTGATAAGACCTCCAGAAAGTTAGTTCATTTCTATTTTTGGCAAAGGATGAGGTCTAAAGTAGAGAATTTTGTAAGTAGATGCAGAGTATGCCAGCATGCTAAAGGAAGAAGCTAGAACACAGGGTTGTATACACCATTGCCTATTCCAACTAGGCCTTGGGATTCTGTGAGTATGGATTTCATTCTAGGTTTACCAAGAACTCAGAAGGGACATGATTCTATATTTGTAGATGTTGATAGATTCGCTAAGATGGCACATTTCATACCATGCTACAAGACTAGTGATGCTACACAACATGTTTTCCAATGAAGTTGTGAAGCTACATGGTTTACCTAGAAGCATTGCATCAGACAGAGATGTGAAGTTCACAGGTCATTTCTGGAGGACCTTGTGGAAGAAGTTGGGTACCAGACTGAACTTCAGTTCAGCATAACATTCACAGTCTGATGGACAGACAGATGTAGTTAATAGGAGTTTGGGGAACATGTTGAGAAGTCTTATTGGAGAGAGTCCTAAGCAGTGGGATAGAGTGTTAGTTCAAGCTGATTTTTCCTATAATGATTCACCAAACAAAATTACATGGATGAGTCCATTTCAAACTCTGTGTGGAATGCATCCAAGAGGAGTGTGTGAACTTCATGACTTAAGTCAATTGGAGAAAAGGAGTGCTGATGGAGAAATGGTTTGCAATGAGGATCAATGAACTATAAGAGTAAGTGAAAGCAAGGTTACAGCAGATTAACTCCAGTTACAAGGCCAAAGTAGATTCCAAAATGAGAGAGAAGAACTATGAAGTAGGAGGTTTCGCCTTAGCATATCTAAAGAGAGACAAATTTCCAAAGGGAGAGTATAACAAGATGGAGATGAAGAAGATTGGACCCTGCAGGATACTCAGAAAATTCTCAGTAAATGATTATGAGTTAGAGATTCCTACTGGAGTGGGTATTTCACCAATCTTTAATGTTGCAGATCTATATCCTTATGTAGCAGGTGACACTGGAACCTTTGCAGAAGGTGAAGATCCTCCTGAAGACTTACAATGGGTGGGGAAAATACTTGTGACACAACCATTAGAATTTGAGGCCATTCTGGATGCTAAAGTGGTAAAGAGTACAAGAAAGAAGGACTATCTGGATTATCTGGTCAAATGGAAGAAGAGACCAATAGAGTATTCGACTTGGATGAGCGCTGCAGAGTTGGAACCCAAGGGTTTCACTGTAGATGATCTAATGAACAGGGGTTCATAATTTTTCACCCTTGTGAGTCTAATGCAGGATCATCATGGAATGCCAGCAATGTGATGATTTGGTCACATGTTATGGCGTATTTTGTTGTTTTGATGAGTCATAGTTTTTTAGTACCTGTAGGAGTTATTGTGTATCATGACTCCCTGCATGGAGATCAAGCCGCAGTTTGTTTGTTTGTTTGATACAGAGACGTTTTCATCATGCTTTGTAGTTGTTTGTTTTCAGTTGCAGGACCACTCAGTGTAGGAGGTGATAGTTTAGCTTAAATAGGCATATTAAAGAAGGGAGAAGGGTTCTGCTCTTCAGCATTAGAATTTCGAGTTTGCAAAGAGACGGACAAAACTGTGTCTAGTTCCGCTTGTAAATATTTTGAATGGATTGAAGAAGAGGGTCGATCTGTTTGTTTGTGTGTTTGCTTAATAGGAAGAGTAGTTGTGTGTTTGTAGTGTTATTAGCCTAGATGCATTTACTATTTGAACTGTGAATCCGTGAAGAGCCGACTTCAGTGGTTTTTTGAACATCTTTGTATTTATGTGAAATGGTTGATTCACGCATGAATTTGTTGCTTGAGTAGTTGAAATAGGTTTTAAATGCATGCATAGAAGTGCTAGGATAATGAATCTTAGATATTGCAGGATGGATTGATCGATTCTCTGATCAATCGGTGCAACTCGCAGATTTTCTACTTTAACCAGTTAATTGTAGAGAATGAACGGCGGAGATTGAGTCCATAGACGAAGATCTAACAGTCCAGGAGAGATACGCAATGGAAGTTGCGAGGGTGATAATGGATCCACAAAGATATGTGATATCCACATCAAAGAGTAGATCGACAGTCGTGGAGAAGGCTGCAAAGATATGATGGCTGAAAAGAATTGTGGAGGAAAAGTTGTGGAAGGTAAATTGAGGGGGAGCAACTTTGGAAAGTTGACATCCTGCATCCTACATCTCACAACCCTCTTGCAGAAAACCTATGGCGGAAACTCTATTGTGGAAAGCGATTTGCAGGAAGGCCTGTTGCTGAAACTCTGTTGCGAAAACAAAGTTGCAGAAGGGCGATTGCGGGAGTAGAATTGTGAGGAGGAAATTTTAGAGCAATATTTGGCCGAGGGATGAACTTGGAAATCCTACTAAGTATTCCACCAGATCCTGGAGGTGCTTGTTGGGTTGGTTGTGGTTGATCCCAGACCTGCACTGGTGTGGGAAGAGAGATTTTTTCGTTCATGGACAGTTTTTCTAGCTACAATCAAATCCAAATCAAGCCCAAGGACCAACATAAGACTACATTTATTTTTACTTGTGGCACTTTTACATACCGGAAGATTCCCTTTGGCCTTAAAAACGATGAAGTGACCTTTCAGCGGGTAATGACCTTTTTCTTTCATGACCTTAAACACACAAGCAAAGTCTATTTAGATAATCTTGTTGCTCACTCTCTTTAGAGGATGGAGAAACTGAAACAGTACCTACAACAGGTATTTGAGAGGTGTCGTCGTTATCCAATTCGTTTAAAAATCCCCCCCAAGTGTCCTTATCTTGCACATCTTTCCTTCATTGAGCATAGGTATGTTCCACTGCTTAAAACTAGTTTACTTTCCCGTGACATCCGTTTCCTCTCTATTGTACTATAATCACATTTTATTCTTTTATAAGCTTTATAATATGAAAAAGACCAAAAAAAAAACATAAAAATCCGTATGGGAAAATGATATCATCTTATGTTGGAAGTTGTCATGTTTCCTTTGAAAAGAGCATAGTTTTTAAATCCATCCATCATGGGTCAAGTTTTTAGTATGGCCTTAGGAAGCTGCACTCATTATTAAAATATTTCTTCATTGACTAGTTAAGCTTCTAGTCCCTATGGTTCCTCTGTTGATTCCTCATGTGTCGTAGAGTTATATCAATATTCACTCTTGAGTCTATGTTGCCTAAGTTTATTCATATTCCTTATGCTCTTATTCAAAGGAAGTATTTAGCCTGATTCAGACATTCCTCCTAGTATCTTATAGAGTTTATGTCCTACCCAAAACCTTGGGCCTACTTTCATCAATGGTAGGTGAGCTTGAACTCAACATATGGCATATCATCATTGGTTGTTGACTGAGTCGTTTCCTTTGTGTTTGACGACAAGAAATATATTCACACATTGGAACTTGTGTCGTGTCTTGGATTCCATTAGATCCTATTGGTGGTTTCCTCATCTCTGTCAACATTTTTCATTATCAAATGCTATTTAAAGGGTCTCTTCTACATGCTACTTACATCTGGTATGTGCAAGAGACACACATGGTTACTAGTTCATGCACATCTTGTTTTTTTGAGTTCTTCCAAATCATTCATCCTTATTGTCTACCTCATGTTGGTTGATAGGGGATGCCTTAATTCCCTCCTTCCAGTGGATTCCATTCCATCAACTTTAGATCAATTATTTTGGAATCGAGATCTAGAGTCAGTTGAGTGCCTTGAGACTTGTAGTCATCAATGGCAGGTTCTCTCACCATCAACAGTTTGAGAATACAAAAATCTCCCTTGATAGATGGATTATTCAAGTGTTTGACCTCAACACCTCTATTCACACTTATTGAATTTACTCGGTACCTTGACACCCATTTTCATCGTCTGTGGGTTGTCTCACATCTATTAACGACATACCTTAATGACCGGTATTCAGGCAATGTTTCATCATGTTTGACCTCAAAACCTATATTCGCATGATGGTACATGTACCATCAATGGTTTGCATAGAAGACCTCATACTATGGTGGCATTCTCATATATGCTACTATCTTGATCGTGACAGTACCTATGGGACTTTAGTTCTCATAATAGAGTAGTGAACTTCATTACGTACTAGATGTCTTTACTCATTGTGGAGACCAGAATCCATTGAATATTGTACATGGTTGTGACCACTTATGACATATTCCCATTATGCCTATTCATGCCCATTGTATGTAAATGTACATGGGACTGCTATATATACTTCATATCTGCAGTCATGTACTTAGAGTCATTTTTGTACTATACTGATGAGTGGATAGTTCTTCCGGTTGGGTCTTCATTACTCCACTTCTAGTATTATTATAATGTATTATGGCCATCATGATTTTCCCTCTAACCTCACACATTAGAGGGAATCTGTTATAGCATTATTTTCCAACACCTTAAGCATCATGCCTTGATGGCCTTCCCTTGTCCCTATGCAAATTCATTATATCCCCCTTTCTCCATACATTCTTGATACTTGATTGAAACCCTCATTAGAGGAAATTTGGAGTCTAGAATGGTCCTCCTAAGGGAAATAATAAAATAATATTTATTAATTTTGGAGGAAGAAAGAAAAAACTACATTTTTGTGCGTATTTTCAACATATATCGCTATGTTTTTACTCAAATTTCAAGAGGGAGCACTCATTGGATGTAGAATTAAATTATGCATCCAACAAGTTCCCACACTACATACTTCTGATGAACCTTGCTTCCCCCAAAAACAAGAAATACCTAAAAAAACATTACGATGACATACCAGTATTCTTGCTCGAAATTTGAGTAAAAACATAGGGAGATACGTAGAAAATACAAACAAAAAATAGTTTTTTTATGACAAATATGTCAATTCAACCATTATGGTTGATTCATTTTATTGAAATGTTCTTGGTTCTTGGATCCAACTCATCAAGAATTTATGGTTGGATTGTTTTTTTTTTATATGACCCATTTTAGACCCCAAGTTTCCTCTAGTGAAAAAAGTTAGTTTTGTTGATACATGCGGGTGAACAGTTATACAACATGCGTACACGTAGCCTATTCCACTGCAACCCACTACATCGGGTTTTGTGCTCAAAATTAAAAATATCTCGGATTTTCCATGCCAAGTCATCGTGGTTACCATCCTTGACCTTCCATATGATAGAAAATGATCCAATTTGACCCTCAATTTTCCATTTGAGGGATATATATTGAGCCATTGAGAAGCATTGGAGGAAGAGAAACTTTGAGATTAAGAAAACTATAGTGAAATTTTTCCCCATTTCCTTAAGTATGCATCCCTTTATCCTTGTTGATTGAACCATTTATGTTCATCTCCCAAGTTCTCCATTATCTTTGTGAGCTTTCCTTTGCATGGAGGATTGAAGTGGTGGAGGCCCAGGTGGAGGAACTTGGTTTCTCGGTTCCGACGAGTTGCTGACAGAGGTTGTCACTTTGTACTTCAGTTTTGAATTAATATAAATACTCTTTTCTCGTCCAATTTCATGTGCAAATGCTTGTATTAATTTCCATGGGTATATTTGCTTTATACATGTTAAATGGATTATGCTAGAGTAGGTGCTAACATTTCATAT
>LPNX011089209.1:220123-310718 GCA_001517045.1 Pseudotsuga menziesii
ACTGGAAAGATTGATCTACTGATGAAGAACTACAGTCACAGAAATTAAGAACCAAGAAAGCGCATTGGTCAATAAGGTTAGAGCATCAAACAAGACGGTCCATAAGATGAAGAAAACGGTCAAATAAGTAGAGCAAAAAGATAAGACCTGAGAGGAGAACAGGCATCATCTCGACGTAGCTGTAACACTTGATTGCAACAGTTTCACTGATGCAGGCATTACCCATGAGATGTTTTCAAAATCCAAAGTGTTTTGACTTGGAAAGATTGTAGAGAACCTCCGCAAGAAATTCGTGGAGTTGAAATTACAAGTGACACCCCATACACCTCCACAAGTACTAGAAGAGCGAAGAAAAACAACAATATAAGCTGCAAAGAGAATAGAAGAGGTGGAGGCACTTTGTTTCAAATCAGTTGAGCAAGTTTCTCAGATGTGCGAAGCTTTGATCGACAATGAATAGTTAGAGAAATTCACAAAATAGTTGTGCACTGTCGATACATAGGTGAACCAGCTAAAGAATGAGAAGAAAAAGCTGCCATTTGTAGAGAAAATGGCTAAGTTTGTCGAAATGAAGAGGTTACAGCAGCAAGTCGCAACATTGTGAACACAACACCAAAAGAAGACTAGCAAGGTCACAAAACTACAAGAAGATGCAGAGAAAGTTACATGTATCATTCAACCTATATAGCCAAAAGTGTGATAAGTAGTAGAGTTAGCAGGACTTACAACTTCGGAACACATCAACGAACTTGTGGAAAATTTGAAGAATACAGAAACAGAAGTACGGGCGAAGACTAAGAAGATAATGAAAATATTTCACAATTTTCAAAGTAAGGTTGTATCAATGGAGGTTTCAGACTATTGTGGCTCGTGACAAGCCACAGGTGAGTGTTGGGCTCCTGTTGGCCCTAGGAAAAGTTAAGTAGAATTCAGCCATAATTGTGTTCGAGAGGATAAAGATTCCAGTTGCAAGACAGAAAGGAATTTGTGATGGAAGAAGAGCTATGATGGAAGAGAAACTACAAAAGAAGCAGTTGCGACGGAAAGATCGGCGACGAGAGTAGCCACGACGGAAGGAACCAGGACAGAAGAAGAGCAGAGAAGTTGAAAAGGGAAACTCGATTGATTGTGGGTAAGGAGTTAGTTAGAATAAAGCATGCTTTTGGTAATAAAGCATAATTGTATTTTGGTCCAATAGTGTCTATTTTCAGTTGTAACTTAATGTACAATAATAGAAATGGCATCCTGTCGTCTAACAGAAAAGAGTTGGTTGATTAGGACAGGTAGAAGCTTATAATTAAAGGGCGAAGCCAACTTGTGTGTGGGATTAACGATGGTTATTGATTGTTTTGTTAGCTAAGTAGTCAGTTGGTTGGTTAAGCCACTATGTAGGTAGAGAAGAGAAGAGGAGAGTTGTTTTAGCTATAGGATCGATCCAGGCTGTGTGCGGATCGACATAGGAGTGAAGAAGAGAAGAAGTAACTAAACCCAAAACCAGAGAGCATGAGAGAAGATAATTCTATATGAATTGTAAAGAATACCTAGAGAAGAGTCTACAAGCTGAGTGCACAGACAAATGGTGCTAACATATTTCTCATGCCAGATAAAGAGCGCCTTTGTGGTTTTTCCGAGATGGGTTTCTACGTTAACTGTTGTCTTTGGCTGGCATTGATTAATGTGTTTATGTCAATTTCATGTATGTTGTAAATAAGTAAATATGAATATGTCGCACTGCATCTGTTTATGAAGAATCCCATATATGTATGTGTCGCATTGCTTATTGAACCACTTATACTATGAAACGAGAACTTTATACAAAGAACGAGAACTCTGGGGATAAAAACGATGATTTTTGCAAAATAAACACCAAAACACCCCCAAATAGAAAAGTGTCGATTCCAGTATACATGTTTTTTTTTCGAGGTTAAAAATAGAGCCATGGCCTAAACACCCCATACTGTTGTTTACAAAAACTTTAAAATCAACCCGTAAATTGGAAAAAGGTATTTTTCACCAAAAGATAAATTACAATTTTTTTGAAACTTGCATATTAAACAAACAAAAATATTTCATAAATAATTTCACCACTCTAACCATATAAAATCAAAGAAATTATGATGTGATTCATAATGAAATAATATATTAGACCATACAAGAACAAATGATTCATATAAATATTCAAATTCTCCTTAAGAGTTTCAATTACAAATGTCTCCTCCGTTGTTTCCTTCAGAGTTTCATATAATATTCAAAATATTCGCCTACCTTCCCCTCCACCCTCCTCCCCCTCCGCCTCCGCCTTCCACCTCCTCCGTCGTCGCATTAAGGGGAGCGTCGCTCCTTGGGCGCCAAAGAGCATCCCCTCACTAGCGATGTTATTATCAGAATCACGTCGCTAATGAGGGACAACCCTTTGGCTCCCAAGGGAGAGACGCTCCTCTTAATGCGACGACAGAGAAGGTGGAGGGGGAGGAGGGTGGAGGGAGAGGAAGGAAGGACAGAGGAGGTGGAGGGAGCGAGGGGCATCTCCTAGGTAAACCCACGATGGCTTAGTAAATCAAAACAATTTATATTTATTATTTTATCTACTAGCACAACCACAAGTAAAGTGGTCGGTAAATGTTGATAGACACAACCAACCACTTAGTTTTGTAAAAATATGTTAAACAAAGTTTAAAATATATAATTTTATATCTATTATTCATACCATATTGTTAGAGTTAATATAAACACAAAACAAATACTATTTAATAATAAATAAAACTAAGAATTCTTTTGTACAAATAATAATATTATTTTATTGTCTAAATATATAACTTACTAATAATATTGTTTTATTTTATTATGTAGACAAAACAAAAATATTGCTTTATTTTATTATCTTGACAAAACAAAATTATTGTTTTATTTTATCTATATGTCTATAAGCATAATTATTTAAAATAATAATATTATTTTATTATCTAAATATATAACTTACTAATAATATTATTGTTTTATTTTATTATTTTGACAAAACAAAAATCTTGTTTTATTGTATTTTCTTGAAAAAACAAGAATATTATTTTATTTTTATTTTTTTGAAAAAAACAAAAATATCTTACTCATAATAAAAATATATCCTTATTTTTTATAATATTATTAAAAACTCAATTTAATGAGTTAGGTCAAATGAATAGGTTAGTTTAAGTGAGTGAGTGAATCACATTGGAAAATTTTTATTAAAATTTAATTCATTAAATATTTTTAAATATATAAATTCAAAATTATATAAAATTTATATTATTATTAAAATCCGAATTTAATGAGTTAAGTCAAATAAATAGGTTAAGTTAAATGAATGAGTGAATCACATTGGAAATTTTTTATTAAAAATGTAATACATTAAACATTTTTTAATAAATAAATTGAAAATTTTAAAAAAATATAATTTTATTTGATATTAAATTTTATAAATTTTTTTTAATTAAACACACATGGAAAACCGTGATCCCTTCCTATGTGCCCACTATTTGTTCGCATGGAAGGTAGCTTCTGTATGTGTCAGGATTATTAACCACTTAAGAGAAAAGTTGCTGCATAAAATAAAATTAAACGAGTAATTTGCATTTACAATATGGTCCTCGCAGCACACTGGTAAGGTAAAGTCTTATGCTGGTTAAAGTTTAAGTTTATGTTAGAATCTTGATAGTTTACACTAAGCTTAAAGAACCCAAAACGTATGCTGCTTGAGAGTGAATGCACGTTTTGACCCAAAACATATGCCTGCCTAAGATTGAATGAAAAACATTTTACCAAAACGTTTTTCCTTGAAGCTGAAGGATAAATTGAAAACGATTTACCAAAATGTTTTTTTTTCCAGAGATTTTTATATATGAAGCGTTGAGCCGAAAGGAAACCATCACTCGCACAGATCATTGACCGCTACAGTACTTACAATCCCAGAGTAATCTACAACAGACTAGCCACTACAAGTGAATGGGGCTCTGGGAACTCTGATGCACATGGAGCCTTTCACCCATGATGCATATAGAGAGTAATATCCACTTTTTATAAAGAGATATATTGTATTATTGCTCACCATTGGGAATTAAAAGAAGCTTGTTTGTTAGCTAGCTATCGATGGCCTAATTCACAGAAGGTGTGCGTGGTGTTGTCCTGATCTTCGTTCCATTTTGGAAGTTTTCTCCTTTTGGTGACTTAAGCTCTATTCCTTCCTACGATGATTCACTGCTTTGGATATTGCTCGCTTCGGTTGTCCCATCTATGTTCCTGTATATCTGGCTTGTCGACCTTTCTTACAATACGGTGGATTTTATTTATGATGAGAGGTTCGGGGTCTCCATATTTTGGATTTTTTTATATAGCATGTGTTACATAAACGTAGAGGAAAGGCATAACCCATATCCATATGTTATTGGAGGAAAAGGTTGGACAAAGTATCCGTCTAGGTTTATCTAATTTTATAAAAACATTTCCTGACATCAAATCATAAACGTTTTTACCAAACTTTTTGCATGAGATTTTTATCTAAAATGTTGAATAGTGAAAAAAATGTTGAGTAGTGTTCTCCCTTGTTACCCGTGTTACTTAATCTAAAAAAATAAACTCAGGATGGGAAAGATCCCAATGCCAATAAACTAAACATTGAATTGTAATAACTAAGATGTTGCGTGGTATAAATCTCTGGAGGATCTCATGATGACTGAGTAAATTCTTATTTAAGACTAGCCAAACATAAATTTCTTCCTAGCCAAAGTTTATAAATAAAATAATATATAATGATGCTCACTTTGATAAAGTATGAGCATTGGGAGAAATAAAAATATATGAGCCATGAATTAAAAAATAAAGATATGAATCCTTTTTAAATGAATATTCAATTTAGAAAATGCAATACTCAGCCAAAAGAGTGTAATGATTATAGGGTGATGGTAGTTTTTCTTGGAAAATGACTTCTTTTCCTATAATTATTAATTAAAGTATGTTTCATAAATAAATTGCTTTGGTCGTTCAAAGTTGCTTTGGTCACTTAAGATAAAGAGTGCACCAAGTAAGTCGTATATTTTTAAAGTAAAAAAAAAATAGGGGTTTATGGTTTTATAATGACATGATTTAATGGAGAAAGGAGCTACATGCTTTTCTCACTTCCATGTTAATATAAAAATAAATAGGTATATTGAGTATGAAAGAGGTAATAGAAAATTAAATGTGTGATAGGAAGGTATGAGTAATTGTTATATAGGAGAAACATACTTTAAATTTGATTATATGAATTTTTATTATTATCATCATTGATAGTAACATTTAAAGCATACAAAAGTCTTGGATTATTTGTTGACTGCATGAAATAAAAATGGATAGTAAGTTATTATAGAAATTTGAGGTAAGAGATTATCATTGCATAAACTATTGAGGTTGTGTTGGCAAGTTAATGAATATTTGTACATGGACATAATTAAGTATACATGAATATGTTTGACAATTTAATTATGATGTGCGTATCAAATTGATTTAAAAAAGTTTGTTAGATATATAGATTATGTAAATAAATGTGACATTGTCAAGGGTGACGTAAAGGAGTAGAAACAAATGAAATTTGTTATATATACCCATTATGTTTTTGAATACTTATAAATTTAAGTATATATATAAGATTTCCTAGTACGACCTAAGATATTGAAAATTATGGGGGGTAGTGTTTAAATATTCATGATGTTATATATGGGTCAAAGTTTTATATATCCATTGTGTTTATTAAATAAATTGTGCAAAGTGTAAATAGTTTTTGTGGAAGGATAATGCAATATATAGTATGATTGTATATACATGAGATTCACACCAAAGTCAATGATTTTGAGAATCGCACCACTAGTGAGGGGCGACCCTTTGGCACCCAAGGGAGTGGTGCTCGCCTTGATGCGACGATGGAGGAGGTGGAAGCGAAGGGGTAGGAAGGTGGAGGTGGAGGAGGGTTTAAGGGGGTTTTATTTTTTAAAGAATTATGTTAAATTTGACAACTTTTTTATAAGATATAATAGAACTGTTTTGACTTTCAGACTTTATTTTATAAATTAAATTTCTATATATATTGTTTTTAATATGTTATTTACAAATATATGGTATAGTTTTTCGTGAATTTATGTGAACTGTAACATTTTGGAATATAGTATGAAATTGTATCATTTTTATACAAAAAATATATGAAAATCAGTTGAAAATGTCTTTATTTTCTAAAATTTCTTAGAATTTTGTCAACAAAAAAGTCTTATTTTGCTTATAAAAATGTCTTATTTTAAAGAAAAAATTGCAAAATGTATATGTTTTTCAATATAACTTGTTTCTAAATGTATTTTATTTTGTTAAATGTCTAAAAAACACACTTGAAAATAGAAAGTACTAATATTGTACGACAAAGATGATTCGAATGCCCAAAAAAATGCCTTAAAATGAAAATGCGTGATACCGGTATCAACCCTTTTTTAAATGGAGGTAAAAATAGCGACTAAAATTAGGAGAGAGAAAAACAAGAACTATGTCAAGTTCTCGTTTCATAATATAAGTGGTTATTGAATGAATCTGTGATAAGGCTATTATGTTGATTATTGCAATATGTGTCGACTCGTAAATAGAATGTTATCTTGAATTAATAGACAATGGATAAGAAGTATAATCCCCCGCTTCGGTCGAGTGTTGTGATAAGGTACCGCGAGAGTAGAAATCCCCACCTAATTGCAGAAACCTGGTTCTAACAGTTGCCCATAAGATATCTCGGGTGAGACTACATCTGCATTGCAGGTGCTGCCGGCTGAGCCCTGCTCTGTCAGGTTGATATCTAGGTCTTTGTTGACAACCAATGATCTGAACCTGGGTCGACTAGAGGTGAAAGACAACAATAAAGTAGTATTTGCATAAATTATTATATCGACCTCTGTCAGGTCGATATCTAGATCTTTGTTGACGACCAAGGATCTAAACCTGGGTCGACCTGAGGTGAAAGACAACAATAAAGTAGTATTTGCATATCATGGAGGAGGGAAAACTTGCCATATATAAAATCTCTGTTAATAACTTCAAAGTGTCAAAAATAAGATGTCTATATACTGCATTTCCTTTAAAAGTTGTTCACATGAATGGGAAGAACAAACAAACATCTACATGACTTCAGGATATAAGTCAGAAAATGATAAAAAGGGATGAGGTTGTGCAAGCCTCACGATAGCTAGAGTATCTTCAAGTTTTTTAATACGTTCATGTAATATTAATGAAGAGCTTGTTCTTTTTTTAACCCTCTTCTTCACAACCCATATTTCTTTCTTTTACCTCTATCATGAAGAGTTGAAGTATCAATAACCTGCTCTGGACGTTCTAGAGTGAGATGAAGAATTTGAGGGGCGACCTTATCATGAATGGGAGATTTTGCATTGTTTTTAGAAGAAACATGGCTAGCGGATTTTTCAAGTGGTTGACGTGGAAATTGATTTTCCCATCCCATATGAACTAAAGGAGGAGGTGGCAGTGGAAATTACCATTCATTGTAAAATCGAGGTGCATTTGTATTTCAAAAGAATGTTATAGAATACATCAGGCATGCATATATCGAAGATAAAAAGTATCCCTTTAGCTTGTCATTATTTATTTTTTACGACTACTTAGGAGAGGAGTATTAACGACACTGATATACAATGATAATGGTAGAATATAAACACAGCAACTAGGGCTTAGCTGTCACAATGATTCAATGGATTAATGAAAACATTTTATTAGAAATCAGTTGTAATAGCTTAATGAATGCATGGCTTAATGTTATTCTAAGTATTCTTAGGAACGGAACGGATTGAGAAACAGGAGATTGTCAAGACCGCTCTGATATTTCATTTCTTGATATTATCATTACTAGATGTATAAAAAGATAGTCTCTCTTAAGAGAAGTAGTTAGGAAAGTTTGCAATTTTGAACATAGCAGTATTGTGAATTCATTATAAATTTTGTGAGTTTGATAATAATAATAATGAGTGTGCTGGTTTTTTCATATCGTTAATGTGTAGATATTGATTTGTTTTAGCAGCCCTGGTCGGAGGAGGAATGGTTCCATTCCCTAAGCAGGTGATGTTGTTGTTTTATTAATTTTAATGGATAGTTTATAGATAGTTAGTTTATTAATTATTTTTAAGTTGTGAGTTTTTATTGTTGTTACTCCATATTTTTCATTACTGATCACTATTGTTACTTTAAACCTCAATATCACTATGTTATGATTTATTGAGTATAAGCATGTCTTTCAGTATAGCATGTGTGTCTTTGATTCTGAAGTGTATATTTCCTTTATGCAAGTGTTCCTTTATTTCTGCAAGAGTGCTTTTATAATTGTTTGTTTCCGATTCAAAAGTGTGATTTCATTTACAAGTGAGAGTATTTTACTTAACATACTTCCAATTTGCAGTTGTGTGCACATAATATAACTAGTGCTAAAAGGAAATTGTTTCTTGCATAGACCTTGCGCGATAACCTTGTTATTCAGTTGTGTGCACATAATATAACTAGTGCTAAAAGGAAATTGTTTCTTGCATAGACCTTGCGCTATAACCTTGAAATAACCAGACACTCCATGGGTTGACAATTAATGTAAATGGATAATTAGTTTCTTCTAAAATATAATTAAAGGCACAAACATTTTGGTGCCATTTTCAGGGAGGTTATTAAGGCTGTAAAAATACAACCTAGAATTGGTTTTAATTGCATTGTCTCTGGTTCTGCAGATTCCTTAGCAATAAAGACAAAAGGAAAGAACCTACGCATCCTCCACCAATATTTGTAGTAATATTTCCATGGTGGAATCTCGTCTCACTAGTGTCAAATCATGTAGAGAATGTTTTAGATTTATTATAGTCATTCTAAGGCCTAAGCAGTAAAGACGAAAGGTAAGTACTTACGCGTCTACCACCAATTTCTGTAGTGATATGGTAGACTCATGTCTCACTAGTACCAGAACATTTAGGATTCCTGAATAGAATTATGGATCCTATAGGAAGAGGAATACCACCAAACACTAACAAATTTGCATGTAGAGGGGGTCGAGATCGAGGTTGAGGAACTTACATACAAGAAATTATCTCAAAATAATAATGGAAGCAACCTCTTGTAACGCTATCAAGGTAGCATCTCAGGTAGGAATCAGTCTTTAGTCTTCCTCTTTAACCAAGTCATCTATAACAACAGGACCTAAGATCGACAAAAGGACATGGAGAGATAGGGGGACCAATACCATGAGAATAAATAAACCCACAACTCTCTACATGAACGAGATGCTTTGAAAAAACAGAAGTTGAGTTCCAAATTATGATGGAAGGACAAGGGGAAATAGGGAAATAAACACCTCAACATCAAGGCTTGGACCCTGCATGTGAACAAGTTCCTAAGATACCTATTCTTGTCCCAAACCAAGGAAGTGTTGTTAAACCACCTACACTAGAACAAAAGGATCTCGATTCACCATAATGGGTGCTTGTTGATTACGAGATCTAAGAAGAGTATTGGACATTATGGGAAAACATGGTCAACCAAACATCTACAATTGAATTTCCAATTGTTGACACCCATGGGGGTGTGCCAATGAAGCGTGTTTCCCTATCATCCCTTCCCAACTTCCATGGTACAGTTGTTGAATACACAAATGCCATTATTTTTTTGGTTAATGTTTTATCCCAAATATATGGCTGCATCACGAACCTTTAGAAATTGAAGATATTTCCCTCTAGTTTGAAGGGAGCAGCATTGAGGTGGTTCATGGGGCTCGATGGTGACACCATAGTTTCATGCGATGAAATGCAACAAGATTTCCTTGAAAAGTACCAATATTGTTTTAGATCATGAGAATTAAGAGAAAAAAAATTAAAATGACCCAAAAAGAAGAAGAAAATTTAGAGGATTATCTTGAGCACTTTTAGTACAATCATACAGAGATCCCCACCCGCTACCTTGAGCAAGGCATTCTAAAGGAAATCCCGATTTGGGGAATGAGATACGAATGGTTAAATATATATTGAATTTGATGGGAAAATGAGACATTTCAAAAGAAACCTATGATGTAATGTCTGAACTATTCAGAAGGTGTTTAGAAGGATATTATACAAACAAAGTTGGAATTCGAGACATCTCCTGCAGAGCTAAAAATTCAGCTAATGGAGGAGTTTCCCATATGGAACTAGGTACCCTGCTAAAACATTTTAAGATCGATCTCCTTAGCACATTTTCTTCACAGTTCAATGTTTTCTAGGATAAACAAATATAGGTTGAAGCTGAGAAGGAATTATCTATATTATGTCCATGTTGCAAACAAAAACATTCGTCAAAGGAATGTTAACTAAATAATATTGGCATTTGTGCAATTTATGAATAAGATCATCCTACGAAATTATTCCCATCATTATTGGGATTGAAAGTAGTAGATCAAGGTACTAATGAAAAAACTGAGCAATCCTAGTTTATAGCTCCAAAGAAGCCATGGAAAGCTTGACCAGTGACCACTTGGTATGAAAGATCCCTCCTTGTTTTTCAATTCCTGGAGTAATCAATATAATCCTCGGTGAGTGTAATTCCCCACACCTTCTTGTAAGAAACCTCGGTAATTCTAGTATCCTTCCCCATTGTTACAATGATCACCCTAGTCAGTTCAAAATCCTTCTTAGCCACAGAATTGGCGGGGACCTCCTTTCCTTAGACAACAATTTCCAATGCAACAACCACAACTATGTTGAGTATATAGTTGTCATTGATGTCAAAGGTGTTCACGGATGACAAAGGAATAACCAGTAGATATGGTGGAAAACTAAAGGTTGCAGGTATCCAGAGTAACAAAGGAATAACCCTGTTACAGGTTGCAAGGTGAATGACAAATGAATAACCCTATTAGCAAGTTGAACGACTAAAGATCGATCATCCAATGTTGTTGCTAAATGAACTGTTGTAGAGTATTTCCACAAATAAATCATGCAGATTCACAAAGTCATGGTGAGATCCGAATTCAATCTGAAATAGATGATCGGGAAGCATCTCGCATGAAATCCAACGGCTCGAGATCAGTTCTGCAAAAGATAGGCGGGAGGATGAAGTTCTATAAAAGATCAGGATCGAACGGCTGAGATTAGTTCCACCAGAAGAGATCGACGGTGCGGAAGAAAAATGTGGAAAGGGAATTGCGTTTAAAGATTCTATGAACCCGCATCCCGCAATCCGCAATGCGGAAACAAAGTTGCGGAAGGGAATTGTGGAAGTCCAAAATAGGAAAGTATGATTCTGCATCCCGCAATCCGCAAGATCAACAATCAGGAAAGACTCCGCAAAAGATCGACAGTGCGGAAGAAAAAGTTTGGATAAGAGATTGTGGAAAGAAGCTTGCAGAAAGTCGAAATGTTACGTTTTTGCATCCCGCATCCCACAATCTAGAAAGATCGGACGGTTGAAGTTAGTTCTGCTAAAACATATCGACGGTGCGGAAAGAAACTTGCAAAAAGAAGCTTTCGGAAAGGAGCTTGTGGAAAGAAGTTTGCGGAAAAGAAAAAATAGACAGTCGACATCTTGCATCTCGCAATATGGAGATCGACAGTCACATTAGAGGAAATTTTAACTCAAAATGGGCCTCCTAAAAAGAATTAATAAAATAATAGTTAAAATAATAAAATAATATTTATTAATTTTGGAGGAAGAAAAGAAAAAAACTACTTTTTTGTTTGTATTTTTGACATATCTCCCCGTGTTTTTACTCAAATTTCGATCGGGAGAGCTCGTTGGATGTGGAATTAAATTCCCCATCCAACGAGTTCCCACTCGGCATACTTCTGATAGACCCTGCTACCCCAAAAACAAGAAATACCTGAAAAATGGAATGATTATGTCATCATTCCATTTTTTAAGGTATTTCTTGTTTTTGGGGTAGCGGGGTCCGTTAAAAGTATGCAGAATGGGTACTTGTTGGATGCAGAATTTAATTCTGCATCCAACGAGCTCTCCCGATCAAAATTTGAGTAAAAACACGAGGAGATATGTCGAAAATACAAACAAAAAAAGTAGTTTTTTTTATGATACCTATCCCCAAATTTATATTAAAAAAGTGTTTAAGACCTATACGGTATTTCAAATTTAAAGAAATTTCATTGGCTAACACATGATGACATGGAATTTGAATCAAAGTTAAAAGGCCCATTTTGAGTTGAAATTTCCTCTAATGTGAAAACGCTCGATGAAGATCGACGGTGGGGAATCGTTGATGGGGTAATCTTGGTGCGAAAAGGCGATTTTGAGGAAGAAATCGATGGCTAGATTGACGGTCCATATTGACTTAGAAATAGTATCAACGTCTCTTATTGGATCAGGAAGATGATCTTGCAAAAAGAAGTTTGGCAGTGCAGAAGCACCTGCAAATGTTGGACAAAGGTGCAGAAATGGTTTCCAAGCTACGAAAACGATCTCTGAGGTGGAGGATCATTGGAAGAATGTGAAAGTACATTCTAAAAGGTGTGATATTCATATCTGAAAGGGAGCAATAGTGAAAGGTGTGTTTGTTCAGTTTGAAGAGATGCGACTGTTGAAAGAATCTTAAACGTTGAGAAGTATTTAAGCAGTGGCCTGAGTAAGAAGGAAAATGTATCTGCATTTCGAATTGCATGATCAGAATCAGAGACCAGTGGATGTGAAGGAATTCAATGGGAGAGAAATCGTAAGAAACATATCAGGGTGGTAGGGTGGCGCTAGGGTAGGAAACATGCCTGCAGGTGGTTGTTTCCTCCTTTCACTTATAGCTTATAAACCAGGGGGTAATAGCCTCCTTCCAATTAGCATTGGTAAATATGGTTTTGTAGCATCCTTTCAGTTGTAGCTGATAAACCAGGGGTTCATAGCCTCCTTCCAATTGGTATTGGTAAACAGGGTGTAATACCATCCTTCAATTGGTATTGGTAAACAGGGTGTAATACCATCCTTGTCTATAGCAGTAGGAAAAACTATTTGTAAATAACAATTTTGCAGTAATATGACGTATTGGTGGTTTACGCTACTGGGCTTCCACATTAAAATTGTGTTCTGTGTATTCTTGTTGTTATGTGTTTCTAATGATAGATTTAAAAGTGGTTAAAGTATTAAAAAGATAACAATACTGATTCACCCCCCCCCCTCAGTATTGACCAATAAACCAACAACTGCTATCAGAGAAGGTTCGTTCACAGACAACTTAACCACTGGAAGGAAGATCCCATCCAATATTTACAATGGATCAACAAGAAGGATTGGCCACTAACAAACCTCCACTATTTAATGGAGAAAATTATTCTTATTGGAGTGTCAGAATGAGGTGTCATGTGATGTCCCTAGGATGGAAGGTTTGGGCAACAACTGAAAAGGAACTTAAGATAGGAAACCAATACCCTACAAACACAGTTAAACTTGGTGAATGTGAAGGTAATTCCAAAGCCCTAAATGAAATCCTAAGTGGTTTAACAAACTCGGTATTTACTAAAGTTATGCAATGCACATCCACCAAACAAGCTTGGGATAAGTTGAGAATTATCTATGAAGGAGAATCTAAGGTTAAAGAATCCAAACTTCAAATATATAAAGGTCAATTTGAAAGTCTTAAAATGAAAGAAGAAGAGAACATTGGTGAATACCTTGTTCGTGTAGACGAATTTGTTAATCATTATCAGAGGGCTTGGAGGAAAATTGAAAGAAAAGGAAGTAGCAAGCAAGGTACTAAGAACATTACCAATGAGATATGACCCAAAAGTACCCACCTTAGAAGAACGAGATGATGTTAAAAAGGTAACAATGGATGAGTTACATGGAATTCTCACTGCGTATGAAATGAGAATAGGACAAAATGGATCTTCAAGAAAAGAAGCATATTTTAAGTCCTCCTTAAAAAATGAATAGGAAAACCCAAATGATAAAGAAATTTTTTTCATTAATAAACTTGAGAGAGGGATTGGAAAATACAAGGGGAAGTTACCTTTAAAGTGTTTTAATTGTGGAAGGATTGGACATTTTGCCTCTAAATTCACCTACACTAAACAAGATGAGAATGAAGAAAAGGAAACTTCGAATTTTAAAAGGGATGAAACAGGAAACAAGAAAAAATCCTATGGGAAAAGGAAAATTGTTTACACCATGGAAGATTGTGAAGATTTAGATGGAAGTGAAGTTGAAGAAACTGAAGTTTTATTTATGGGCCTAGATACTCAAGCCTCAAATAGTGACTCGGATATGGAAGGAGAAGTAGACCTAAGAGCTGAACTTGTTAGCGCCCTTGAAGAACTTGAGAAATGTAGGAAAAAGAACAGACAGATAAATCTTGTCATCAGACAGTTGGAAGCTCAACTCCTAGATGCCAAAAAGGTTGAGGAGGACCTAAACCTACAACTCAAAAGAAGAATATAGGATTATGAAAAACTTGCAGAAGAAATCATGCAATTCAAGAGAAAGCTTGATGAAGGATCTATCAAATCAAAATTTGAGAATAGCTCAAGGATTCTAGATGACATTCTAAGTAGCCAAAGACCATCAGGTGATAGGTCTAGTTTGGGGTTCGTTAAATAAAAGAAGCCAGAGAGTTTTCTTGTCACAAGTCAAGAAGAAAGTAAGAAAAGTTATGCTGAAGTACTAAAGACTCCGGCTAAAAAGAAAAGAAGAAATAAAGCTAGCTTAATTTCTCAAGATAAAAATAGAAATAATATAGCACCCAAAAGACCAAATAGATATTTACAGATCTTTTTAGGTCACTGCTTTGGTTTTAATAATTTTGGCCATAAATCTCTAAACTGCAGAACTAAAAGAAAGGTTTCTGAACGCAAGAAGAAGTCATCAAGTAATGAGTCGAAGGGAAATAAGAATATTTTCACATTACTTCAAAAATATGACATAGAATGTTCTGAATGTAACAACCATGGAGATATGGCAAGAGATTGTAAACTGAAGACTCATACAAGGAATACTATTGCAATCAATCCTCAAAACACCAAAAAAAAAAGCACTGGAAAGAGAAGGAAGAAATGGAAAATTCCATGATTGCTTTATGTACAACCGAAAGCCAAAATTTATGGCACTTGGACATGGTTGTTCAAAACATATGACCAGTGACCCAAGAAAATTCATAACCTTAAAAGATAATAAGGGAAATGTCACTTTTGGAGATAGTTTGCCCTCTAAAATAATCGGCAAAGGTACAGTTGTTGTCAACAACAAGATCAAAGAAGAAAATGTTTTATTGGTTGAAAACCTCAAGCCTAATCTTCTCAGTGTAATTCAAACATGTGACCAAGGACACATTTGCATATTTGACTCAGAAAAATGTGAAATCAAGAATAAGAAATCAGGAAAGGTCGTTTCCATTGCTATGGCAAATACAAACAACGTATACATCTTGTAAAATAAAAACCAAAGCTACTTAAGTATGGTAGATGAAAGTTGGTTATGGCACAGGAGGTTGGGACATTTAATTTTTGACTATCTTGCCAAAATAAGCACAAAGGAAGTTGTAAAAGATCTACCAAAAATTGTAGTTCCTCTAAACTCCGTATGTAAACATTGTCAACATGGGAAGCAAACCAGAGTCAGTTTTAAAGTAAAAGAGCATATGACCTCACACCTCTGGAGATAGTACACACAAACCTTTGTGGACCAACCGAAACTAAAAGCATGCAAGGATATCATTATTTCATGTTGTTCATTAATGATTACACAAGGATGACATGGGTGGCATTCCTCAAAGAAAAATCAGAATATTTTGAGAAATTTAAAATCTTCAAGGCAATGGTTGAAAATGAGTCAGGTATGAAAATCAAGTGTCTTAGATCAGATAATGGGGGATAATTTACCTCAAATGAATTCAATGAGTTCTGTGAAGGTCGTGGAATTAAGAGACAATTTTCAGCTACAAAAACTCCTCAACAAAATGGGTTTGTTAAAAGAAAAAATAGAACAGTCCAAGAAGCAACCAAAACTATGCTCAATGAAGCAAAACTTTCAAATTCATTTTGGAGAGAATATGTATACACATCCATCTACATACATAACAGAGTACAACTCAGAGTGAATAAGGATAAGACCCCCTACGAATTGTGGTATGGAAGACCATCCTCAGTCAAATATTTTAAAGTGTTTGGCAGTAATTGTTACATCAAAAGAAACGAGGATGACCTTGGAAAGTTCAACTCTAGGACTGATGAAGGAAACTTTTTAGGATACTCATCCACCAAAAAGGAATATAGGTGTTACAATAAAAGGTTACATAAAATTGTAGAAAGTGATGATGCAAAAGTAGATGATATAAAACCAAGGAAAGAGAAAAATCTTGACATTATTGAAAATACATGTGATGATGAAACAAATGACTTGCAAAAGGACGAGAACATTCATAACGAATAAGAAGACAAAGAGAAGGAAGGTACACAAGAAGATGATGAAGACTTCCCTAGACTTGAAACTAAAACTCCTTCTAGTAGGAGACAAAAGGATTAGTCGGAGTCACAGATCACGGGTGACAAAAATGCTAGAGTCAAAACAAGAAGGAAACTACCAAATGTGGAACAACCCCTACTCTCGATAGTAGAACCCAAGAAATCTACAGAATCCAACAAAAGTGATGAATGTGTAAAATCTATGAATGAAGAACTATATCAGATTGAGAAAAATGAGACCTGGGAACTTGTCCCAATACCTGAAGATAAGAAAATTGTAGGAACCAAATGGATTTTCAAAAACAAGTTCAATTAAGATGGACAAGTAATAAGGAACAAATAAAGATTGGTTTGTAAGGGGTATGCCCAAGTGGAAGGTATTGATTTTGAAGAAACTTATGCTCATGTAGCTCGACTTGAAGCAATAAGAATGTTTTTAGCACTGTCATGTCATAAAAACTTCAAAGTATATCAAATGGATGTCAAGTATGCATTCCTAAATAGAAAAATAGCAGAAGAAGTGTATATTGAACAACCTGAAGGGTTTCTCCTATTTGAAAACAAAGATTATGTCTGTAAACTGAAAAAGGCACTCTATGGTCTCAAACAAGCTCCAAGAGCATGGTTTTCAAGACTAGACAGTTACTTAAAACATCAAGGTTTTAAAAGAGGAGCCATTGAACGTAATATTTACCTAAAAGTTGAAGATAAAAACATGATCATTGTTGTTGTCTATGTGGATGATATCATATTTGGAAGCAATATTCAAATCCTAAGTGTATATTTTTCCTCGGAAATGAAGAAAGAATTCGAAATGTCAATGTTGGGTGAATTAACATTCTTCTTGGGATTGCAAGTCTACCAAACAGACAAAGGAATTTTCATATCTCAAACTAAGTTCATTAAAGATATGTTGAAAAAGTTTAAAATGGAATATTCCAAACTTGTTGGTACTCCCATGGTCATTGGTTTCAAGTTAAGTAAGGATGATGAATCTCTGGAAGTAGATCATACCATGTTTAGATCCATGATTGGCAATCTAATATATGTGACAACCACAAGACCAGATGTGATGCAAGTTGTTGGATTAGTAGCTAGATTCCAGTTAGCTCCCAAATAAATGCATGTAATAGCAGTAAAATGAATTTTCAAATATCTGAAAGGTACTATGGAGTATGGTTTATGGTATCCGAAAGGACAAGACCTTACCTTGAAGGCGTTTACTGATGCATATTGGGCGAGGAGTGTTGATGGTCGAAAAATTAGTAGTGGAGTAGCATTTTTTTGGGAAATTGTTTAGTATCATGGTCAAGTAAAAAACAAGCCTCCATTTCACTCTCTACAATAGAAGCAGAATATATTGCTTCTGCTTCATGTTGCACTCAGGTTATTTGTATGAGACAAACCCTAGAGGATATACTAGTAATATATGAACATCCAATAGTGATCAAATGTGATAACACTAGTGCTATAAATATGTCTAAAAATCCTATCATGCATTCTAAAAAAAAACATGTACCAATCAAGTATCACTATCTAAGAGAATAGGTATCTCAAAAAGCTGTCAAATTAGAATACATTGACACAAAAGAACAGATTGTTGAAATTTTCACCAAACCACTACCTAAGGAATCCTTTCAGCTTCTTAGACAAAAAATGGGAGTAATTCCGTTACAAATCACTAAGAAGAGAAATCTCAATCTTGGGGGGAGATATGATGACAGAGGGAGCTGTCAGACAAAGAGGTTTCTTTGTCATTGGTGTTAAAGGGGGAGAATGATTAAATATTTTTCCATCAATGCCAAAGGGGGATATTGTTGAGTATATAGTTGTCATTGATGTCAAAGGTGTTCATGAATGACAAAGGAATAACCCATGGATATGGTGGTAGACTGAAGGTTGCAGGTATCCAGAGTAACAAAGGAATAACCATGTTACAAGTTGCAGGTTGCAAGGTGAATGAAAAATAAATAACCCTATTAGAAAGTTGAACAACTAAAGATTGATCATCCAATGTTGTTGTTGAATGAACTGTCGTAGAGGATTTCCGCAAAGAAATCATGCAGATCCATAAAGTCATGGTGATGTTGATGTATTTGTAAATTCAGAATGTATTAACTTGTATATATTATGTTGTATTTAATTGTACCCCGATGTTCCTATCGAGAGAATCATTAATATCATAAATTCATGTAAAGTCATAGAGGTTAACCCTCTATTGTAAGTCGGGGAAATAGTCCCCACGGTTGAGGGGTACTAGGGTTATTAGACCCTCCTAGTGAGGTCGGCCCTGGTAAGTAATTGTCAAGTGGAGAACTAGTATAAATATAGAGTGAGACTCTCTATTTGTAACACACAATCACTCAACTGTAGTGCGTGAGTGAGAGAAGAGGATCTCGCACAAGTGAGGGAGAGAACATCTTTCAGAGATCATCTTTGTGTTTTTGGGTTTTACTTTTTCTATTGGTGTTCATTCTATCTCTAAGGAAGTTGCAGGGTTTTCTCCTTTATGGTTTCCCAAAGGAAAATTATTTGTGTCTCTTGTCTCTTGTGATTATTGTTGTGCATGTTATTCTCTCAAATAAGATCCCAGATCATATTGATTAAATGATAAAAATATAACATAGTATCAGAGCTAACCTGAGAAGAAGACACTGTGCAGCTACAGAAGCTAGGGATTCTTACGTTTTGGGTCTCTCTCCACAGATCATCAGCAAAAGGAGTCTAGGATAACTCTCCATTGAAGGGTGCATCTTTCTGTTGAAGCAGAATTTGATTCCAGGAATTTTCCAGTTTTTTACCTGTCACTGCTGCGGGAAATTATGGATTTTCACAGAAGAGAAATTTTTGAGTGAGCCCAGCATATGATTTATCTCCTCCTCAAAATAGAAATTTAGAGACCAAGATCAAAAATTTTGGTTGGGTAAAACTCCGGGAAATTCAAACCCTAATTTGACCCCAAACCAGAAAACCCTAAAAGACTAAAACTAGTCATTTTGGTGAATTCTCTATATCTCGATACTGGAGAAGGATCAGGAGCCAAAACATTTACAGGCCGAAGATAAATTCCTGATGTACCCTTTGTAAAAGTTTCTGACTCAGAGTCGCTATATTCTGGGAGATATGATTCCTCCAAATCAGGGTTCCAGCCTCTCCCTGGATTCATCCCTAAACAGGACACCTAGGAAAAATCGCTATATCTTAGGCTATAAAGGTCCAAATGAAATTTTGCAAGATGTTCTAGATAGGGCACGAACTTTACTTTATGTGGTAAAAATTTCATACCCCGAAGGTGAAACACTGACACGTGGAAGTCTTTATAAGTTCACTATGTTGAACAATCCTGAAATAAGTCACCTTGAGAAAACTCTCATAAGTCCCAATTGGTGAAACCAATTCTACTCAAAATTGTGGTGTTGGAAATAGGACAGACTGTTACAGAGAGAAATCCCTATGGCTTGGGGTACCACAACAGACAGCTTGACTCCAAAAATCAAGCATTTCCAATATGCAAGAGAAATCAAATATCTAACACTAAAGGATCAAAACTTGTACCTTATTCCGGACAGTTGAAGTAGATCCCCATTGAGCTTTCCAACTCTAGCTTGAATTGATAAATTACTTCCTCAACAATCAGTAAACAAGAAAGCATGCTATATATATTGGTGTTAGATCTACTCTAGCATATATAATCAACAACGTATAAGCATTTGAAATCATCCATGGATAAAATATTCATTCAAACATACATTATTGGACAGGAAAAGATATTTCTATTAATATAAAATCGGAGATTACAATGAATACAACCTCCGTCGGCACGTCTGCGAATCGTAGAAACTGAATCCCCCACTTGGGCCTCCACCACCTCAATCCTCCATCTCTCGATAGCAAGCTCACAAGCAAAAGGAAAGCTTGGGAAGAACACCAAAGTGCTCCAAGGGACAAAGGGATGAAGACTCAAGCATAAGTTCTGGCAACAATGGACTATAGTTTCTTTGCTCTCAATTCTCACATATTCTTCATTGTATCCAAAGGGTTACTTATATATCTCTTCAATGGGGCAATGAAGGGCTAAATCCGAGCTATCTCAAGGCATATGGAAGGCCAGGAGACAAGTGAGTCGGATCCATGTCAAGGAAAAATCCAAAAGAATTTGGCCTTTTGCACACATCCCGATGTATGCGGTTTTAGGGGTCAAACCCATGTATATACGCAAGAAAGGGTTTAAAAGTCACGTATAGAAAATTAAGCATGTTTTAGGGATGATCTTGGAAACATCGAAGGTATAAAGAAGGTCCATGGGGTCCAAAGAGTCTGCAGAGGGATAGGGGAAGGCCATACAAGTGTGATTCACTAGGTGTGGTAAAATATTCAGCTATAACAGATGCCCCCTAATGTGTGAGGTCAGAGGGGTCATACGATGGCCTAAATACATTATAATTCCATCCCAGAAGTGGAGTGATGAAGAACCCAGTGGAAGACCAGCCACCCAATTAGCACAGTACAATGATACAACTCTGCATATAACTGCAAATACATATAGTAGTCCCGGATACAATGGCCATGAATAGGTATGATACAAAATATGACATAAGTGGTCATTGCCACGTACAATATACATAGATTAGAATCTCCATGATGAAAATATACAAAGGATCAAGATCTCCATAATGGATGAAGATATACAATGGATCAAGATCTCCATAATGGCTGGAAATGTCTAACATATACTGGAATCAAGTCATGAGTGCTGAAATCTCATGAACACTGGCACGATCAAGGAGGTAGCATATAAGAGATGCCACCAATCTGGAAGGTCTTCTACACAAACCGCTACGAGTACAAGTCCTACTATGTGAATAGAGGTGTCGAGGTCGAACATAGTATTCCATTGTCTGATTACCGGTCATTGATGTATATCGTTAACAGATGCGAGATCACCAACTGATAATGATAATGGCAATCAAGGTACTAGAGTACAAACTAACAAGTGTGAATAAATGTGTTGAGGTCGAACACTTGAGAGAATCCATCGATCATGGGACATTGATGTATTCCCAAATAACTTTCGATGGTGAGAGAACCTGCCACTGATTACTGCAAGTCTCACGGCACTCAAAACTGACTCCAGATTCCAATCCTAGAATGAATGATCTGAAGTCGATGGGATGAAATTCGCTGGAAGGAGGGCATTAAGGCATCCCCCATCATCCAACACAAGGTACTCAGCAAAGTTGTATAATGTGGAAGGACTCGATCATAAGGTGCACGAACCAGTATCTTTACCGGGAATGGCCGACATGCAAAGTCAAGATAACTGAGGAATGGTCGACTCAGATTTCAACTTCCTTCGAACAAGAGCACAACGGTGAATGGTGACTAAATGTAGGCAGCATAGACTTGATATACAAAACTGGGACATCTCTGCGACACAGGAGGCATTGACAAAGGCTCCATAGGAACTGGAAGCTTAACCATTCGGTGGAGATAAACTCAGATAAACGATTACAGCTCCTAAAGTCAAACTATAAACCAAACCAACAGATGTGATATACAGTGCTCTGTTTGAAGGCAACACGACTTGACAGCTGCCAAAGATAACATCTTTCCTTGTCCGACTTTTTGGTATTTTAAATTTTTTTTGGACTTTTTCAAATATTTAAAAATCTTGAAAAAGAATAAAACTGCTTTATAGTTACAGACTAGGAAGAGACGAGTGTCAAATAGGAAAACAAACTAGTTCCAAGTAGTGGAACATATCTATGCTTGATGCAAGGATACATGTGTAGGATAACGACACTCGGGGGAACGTCCCCTCCCGGTAAAATAGGGAATAAAGCTGCAAAGGATATATAAAATGGCTCGGCATGGCTAGACATGAGACAAGCTTGGGCTATATGGCTAATACTCAAAGTCAGGGAAGCCGGCATAAATCTCAATAAGGTAGGAAAATCTCATGATAATGCAATTACAACTTGACATAAGAGATTCCAGGGGAAAAAGGAAAGCAAAATATCAAGAGGAGTATGAGGCTCTTGCAAAATGTCATGGAAATACTTTACAACGAACTCCCGGACCTAAGAGAGGACTCACATCATGGGTACCAAATGCAAAGGGGAGCTAACTAGGACACCCATGTATAGGAAAGCTCTACCATTCACATAGTACCACTTCTAACAACATCATGAAGGTTCCGTGATACCATGGAATGGGTTCGTACCTAAGGTTAAGATGGAATGGTCATAAGGCAATGCATAAGTGAAAGCAGATGTGATATCCTAACCTATATGCCACTTCAGACATAATACCTGTGATAGGAACGAACGGGTCGAAACCTCAGAGAGAGTGTACAAAAACTGGACCCTACATGACAACCAGATTAGTCCAAAACAACCCAAAATAGTCAATAAAGAATCCAAACTATAGGATATAGGGAGGAGTGATCATGACAACTACACCCAAAGGAAACAATGCGGTGAATGATGGGACATAAAAAGAAAAGTAAGGTGTAGACCCAACGTTCACGCATCCACTACCACCCCCATGAGGGTGACCACTGGTGTAAAGACCAAGCGAAGGGAATAAAAATCATCCAAAAATGGAGTAGAGGATGGAATATGACCATTCCCAAATCTATGAGCGTGGTAAGGGGCTGTGATGCCCCCAAGTCTGACACCAGGGTCCATACTAGGACCAAGGATGGGTGATAGGATACTAGGCATGCCGAAAATCAAAAATATTTGAACTCAAGAGAGCATAAATATACTCAAGTAACCACGATCCCAAAGGCCAACTAGTGCACAAAGAGCACACTCCTAAGAAAATCTACAGCCAAAATACAAGCAAACCAAGGGGAGGATATGTGGGGTCCCAAATGTAGCAGGTATGTCTCTCCTAGAGGCTTGAAACTCCCATACACTACAAGTGGAGGTACATAACCAATTATAGTGGCTCTCAGCTTCAACGCATAAAGCGACTATGCTGTCCGACCTTTACTTGGCCAGGACACCTGCAGAATAACCTCTGCAAAGTACCCCCTCGATAACCTAGGTAAGGCAACTAAGGTCACCTCAATATAATCAATGCTCAGGCGGACAGTTACAAGCGGTATTTACCGTATGGGTAGGGTAGCAAAGCCCAAAAATCTCGAAAGAGCCCCCAGATATGAATACAATCCTGGAAATATCTCCGGTGCTACTCAGTTACAACCAGGGGTCATCCCAATCATAACCGCTCACACTACCTCGTGCTTAACTCCTTTGTAAGAGGAGGATCCTGAGAAACACTAATTATACCAAGGAATTTCACACTCTCACCTGGACAGACACATACATGTTGTTGTTTAGTGGTCTTGGATAATTTACTGACAATGAATTATTCCAAGACCCTAAAACCTAATCTTGTTGGTGAACCCTATAAAAGAAAAAGGTGTAATCCATTTTAATTAAGCGTTGATTTTAATTGGCTGTAATTACTCAAAGGGAAATGGACATGCAACTAATGACATTATGACTCAGCAGTGAAATAAATATGCACACCATAACAAACAATGCTAAGTGCAATTTTTATCAAATGAAAAATAGGGTATGCCACTGCATGAGATGCATAAATATATATTCCTTTCTGAATGCCAATGCAATCCTTCCTATATGAAATCCTAAATAAAACTCTCATCCAAGCAATCCAATGCAAGTACCTCCTCAAATCCATATGCAAAAAATGCAACTACCTTGTATTTTTCAATATAAAAGAATGAAAAATGCAATAAAAGTCATCTAAAACTCTCAGTCTCTACAGCAAGTATAAAACACAATCCCATCAAGACACTGAGACAAAAAGAGTAATGCACTAATGGAAAAACAAAAAGGAAAAATGACTAAAACTACTTTCAAAGAAAAATCAATGAAAAAGTGATCTCTGGTCACAAAAGAAGCATCCAACAGACAACATCAAACCCAAGGAAGACCCAACCACACTCACAACCCACCCAAGAACTTCCCACAACATCAAACTCAACAAAAGGAAGGATGTACATGACTATTTAAAGAACAGCTGCATATATACACGACTTTTGGCCAAAAAGCTGCATGTATACGTGGATTTTGGCCAAAAACCTGCGTATACAGAGAAGACAGTGGTAAAAAGAAGGCCAAGAGTCAAACCAATAAAGGGGAGTGTCAATGGATGAACATCCTATAAAATGCAACACAGAAACAGGGAGAAACAGAGAGCAAGTCAATAATATCAAACACGTTGTGCCCCAACACCCCAAACAAAAACAAGGAACGTCCACAGTGGAGTCGCCAATTTTGTTACAGAGATAAATTCCTATGGCTTGGGGTACAACAACAGACAGCTTGACTCCAGAAATCAATCATTTCCAATATGCAAGAGAAATCAAATATCTAACACTAAAGGATCAAAACTCGTACCTTATTCTAGACGGTTGAAGTAGATCCCTGTTGAGCTTTCCAACTCCAGCTTGAATTGATAAATTACTTCCTCAACAATCAGTAAACAAGACAAGCATGCTATATATATTGGTGTTAGATCTACTCTAGCATATATAATCAACAACGTATAAGCATTTGAAATCATCCATGGATAAAATATTCATTCAAACATACATTATTGGACAGGAAAAGATATTTCTATTAATATAAAATCACAGATTACAATTAATATAACCTCTGTCGGCACATCTGCAAATTGGAGAAACTGAATCCCTCACTTGGGCCTCCACCACCTCAATCCTCCATCTCTCGATAGCAAGCTCACAAGCAAAAGGAAATCTTGCGAAGAACACCAGAGTGCTCCAAGGGACAAAGGGATGCAGACTCAATCATAAGTTCCGGCAACAATGGACTATGGTTTCTTTGCTCTCAATTCTCGCATATTCTTCAATGTATCCAAAGGGTTCCTTATATAGCTCTTCAATCGGGCAATGAAGGGTCAAATCTGAGTGATCTCAAGGCATATGGAAGGCCAGGAGACAAGTGAGTCAGATCCATGTCAAGGAAAACTCCAAAATAATTTGACCTTTTGCACACATCTCGATGTACGCAGTTTTAGGGGTCAAACCCGCATATATACGTGAGAAAGGGTTTAAAAGTCGCATATAGGAAATTAAGCATGTTTTTAGGGATGATATTGGAAACATCAAAGGTATAAAAAAGGTCCATGGGATCCAAAGAGTCTGCAGAGGGACAAGGGAAGGCCATACAAGTGTGATTCACCAAGTGTGGTAAAATCAACTATAACATTTACAGGATGAAACATTTACAGGCTGAAGATAAATTCCTAATGTACCCTTTGTAAAAGTTTCCAACTCGAAGTCGCTATATTCTGGGAGATATTATTCCTCCAAATCAGGGTTCCAGCCTCTCCCTAGATTCATCCCTAAACATGACACCTAGGAAAAATTGCTATATCTTAGGCTACAAAGGTCCAAATGAAATTTTGCAAGATGTTCTAGATAGGGCACGAACTTTACTTTCTGTGGTAAAAATTTCATACCCCGAAGGTGAAACACTGACACGTGGTAGTCTGTACAAGTTCACTATGTTGAACAGTCCTGAAATAAGTCACCTTGAGAAAACTCTCATAAGTCCCAATTGGTGAAACCAATTCACTACAAATTGTGGTGTTGGAAATAGGACAGACGATGCTACCTTAGTGCGAAGTTTCAGACACAGAGGAGTAGTACTTTCAGATATATTGTAGAAAAAATATCAGGCAATTATGCAGAAGAAATTGAAGAAAACTAGGGCATCAGATATTTTGCAGTTTTGATCACAGTTTTGGGAAAATGAGTATGCTGCTCATCTCACATTTAGGAGGCATATCTTCCTATCCAATTATATTTTAAAGATTCTATGTTTTAAAAATAGGGTTTCTTTGACAAACCCTAGATCATCCAGATCCAGAACCAGGACAGACACCTCAAATCTGTTCTCCATGATCTTTGAAGAAATTGAATTGGATCAATTCTAAGAGTCAGAGGGAGATGTGGATAAGGATAGAGCCAAGAGAACCATTATAGATTCTATTAAATATCATCTCTCATGTGTCATCCCTGAAGACACCAAAAGGAAGTGTTCGATGGTATGACGAAGCAATTGAAGAAGAATAAGATATTGTTATAACCACCTTGAATGGCCTCCCAAGATCATGGGATTCATTTATTCAAGGAATTTGTTCCAAAAGGAAGTGATTACCTTCAGCAGAATCTAGGAAGAGTGCACATAAGAAGAAGCTCAACTCATAATAAGAGAAGAGAAGGTGGGAGCAACTGAAGATCAAGGTCTCACGATTCAAAGAAGATCCCTCAAGCAATGAGGAATATGAAGAACTCAATTCTTAAAGAACCTCTTATCCATCTTAGCATTTGGATAAGAAATGATGATGTTATGAATGAATAAGATGATTAATCTGAAGGCTTAAGAAGGATTCTCCCACGAAACAAATAAATATAAGTATTTGAATTGTCTTTTCCTATATATCTAGTTGTTTATATGACATTGTTTAGTTGTAGAATGTTTGCATTAATGACAGTATACTACTAATATGCATGTGATGGGTAAGTAGCCCATGGTGCTATACAAATATCCATTTCTACTTATCTAGAATGAAACCTCTTTGTTGACATATTGGATTATTGCACAATCTCAATGATGTCATGGTAGAGATGGAAGGCATCTAGAAATTTTTCATAAGATATGGATGAATGTTGTATTGGCTAAAATAGTTGCATGATTATATCTTTATGCATAAAGAATTTTCCATTATGAATATGCCTTATGAAATGTTTCTAACCATACAACTGGTGCATTTGACTTGTAGGAAAGATAGCGTACAATCGCCTACAAGAAAAGAAGGATGAGACTTGTTCCAAAGAACAAGTGACGATAGTTCAAGATTCACTCTAAAGATCCAAATGAAGAATGGTGACTAGAATGCGATGGCGAGGCCTGAAGGGAAGTTCGTAGTATCTTCCATAGGGATCTACAAAATCCAACATGCAATATATGGAAACGCCATGGAATACAAGGAAATATTCATAGCACGAGGCTTCTCATAGAAAGAAGGAATAGACTACGAAGAGACATTTGCAACCACTGGAAGTCGAGACGCATGACAGTCAGACTCATGTGTGCAAATTAAAGAAGGCCTTGTATGAGCTCAGAAGGCACCCATGGGATAACAATTAGAGGAAATTTGGGGTCTAAAATGGGCCTTATAAGAAAACATGCCAAAATAAGTTCTTGTGAGTTGGAATTCAAGAACAAATAGAATTTCAATAAAATGAGTCAACCATAATGGTTGAATTGACATATTTGTCATAAACAAAAACTACTTTTTTTTGTTCATATTTTCGACATATCTCCCTGTGTTTTTACTCAAATTTTGATCGAGAGAGCTCGTTGGATGCGGAATTTGATTCTGCATCCAACGAGTACCCACACTGCATACTTTTGATGGACCATGTTGCCCCAAAAACAAGAAATACCTGAAAATACATCATCATCATGTTTTTTCAGGTATTTCTTGTTTTTGGGGCAGCAGGGTCCATCAAAAGTATGCAGTGTGGGTACTTGTTGGATGCAGAATCAAATCTAGCATCCAACGAGCTCTCCCGGTCGAAATTTGAGTAAAAACACAGGGAGATATGTCAAAAATACGAACACAAAAAAGTAGTTTTTCCTTTCTTCCTCCAAAATTAATAAATATTATTTTATTATTTTAACTATTATTTTATTATTTTCCTTAGGAGGCCCATTTTAGACCCCAAAATTCCTCTAATGTGGGATAACACATACATGAATAGCTTGAAGATCACCTAGAGTGATGAAGATCCTAACCTTTACTACAAGGTTGAAGATCAAATCCTATAGCGGATGACAAGCTCACAAATGGGTGCGAGAAATTTTTTTGTAAAGGTTCAAAATAGAGGATCTTGGTATCCAGTGACCCTAGTTGGATACATAGAATATTAGTAGGAGAGGAAGATACTTGTCACTCCATTATAGAATGTTTCAATACATAGATTACGAAAGGCAGAGGGAGAATGATGCTCCACTTCAGAGGGAGTGACTGCAGAAGATCATGAGGTTCGACATGGTACGATAGGATGGATAGATTACTGATGGCTCTAGGCTTTACTGAGAGTAAAGAAGACTCCAAAATTTGCTCCAAGGTTGAAGGCAGAATACTAGTGATGCTCCTATTATATGTTGATGAGATGTTCCTAATAGGAAAAGAGGAACTCATTAAAGATGAAAGGAGGCTTGTTGGAAAGTTCGAGTGAAAGGACTTGGGAATGATGCACTACTTTCTAAACATGGAGGTGTAGTAGAATGTGGATGGAATATCCCTCAAACAAGGGAAGTATGCAGTAGATATCCTGAAGAGTTTCGGGATGATGCACTTCAATACCATGACCACACCTATGGCATTGAACCTGAAACTATTGAGTGATGCTTCATCAGATTTGATTGATCCTACAATGTATCGTCAGATGATTGGGTCCTTGATGTACCTGATGAATATGAGACCAGATATTTGCTTTGCTATAAACACATTGAGCCAATTCTTGATGGATCCAAGACATGTTCACCTGATTGTTGCAAATCATATTCTGAGGTACCTGAAGGGTGCCATTGACTATGGGCTCAAATATGAACCAAATCAGAAGATTAACCTGCATGGTTAAGTGAATTCTGATTAGGCAGGTAGTGCCATTGATAGGAAGAAACTTTGAGGTGTTTCTTTAATATGGGATTAGGTGTGATCTCTTCATTTAGTAGGAAGCAGTCTTGCGTGGCACTGAGTACAGCCGAAGCAAAAGAGGAGCAGTGAAGCTCCAGTATGTGATCCAGATCGAGATATCTTGAAAGAGGGAGTGATGAGTTCTAGCATAGCCAGTGAGGTGGGTTGTCTAAGAATAAAATCCTAGTGAAGCTCATAGGTTGCTCAGACGTAAATAGTCATGTAGGTTGTCCTCGGATGTAATCAGTCCTGGTGAAGCTCGTAGGTTATCCTTGGACATAATAAACCCTGATATGATTCTTTGTTATAAATGGCCAGAGTGAAGTTTGAATACTTCAAGGAGAAGCTTGGTGTCTCCATATCGAGGTTCCTTCCAAGGAGAAGTGATGAGTATGAGGGCTTTTCTGACATGGTGGCAGGATTGGTTCCTCCCATGGTTAGATGTAAGTGTTGTGCCTTTCTGACATGGCAATAGGATTGGTTCCTCCCATGGTCAAATGTAAGTGTTGTACCTTTTTGACATGGCGATAGGATTGGTTCCTCCCATGGTTAGATGTAAGTTTTGTGCCTTTATAACATGGTGGTAGGTTTGGTTCCTCCCATGGTCAAATGTAAGTGTTGTTCCTTTCTAACATGGTGGAAGGATTGGTTCCTCCCATGGTCAAATGTAAGTGTTGTTCCTTTCTAACATGGTGGAAGGATTGGTTCCTCCCATGGTCAAATGTAAGTGCAGAGCCTTTTCGACATGGTAGCAGGTTCGGGCTCCCATGGTCGGATGTAAGTGTTGAGCCTTTCTGACATGGTGGCAGGTTGGGCCTCCCATGGTTAGATGTAAGTGTTGATCCTTTCTGACATGGTGGCATGCTGGACCTCCCATGGTCAGATGTAAGTGATGGGCATTTCTGACATGGTGGAAGGCTGGGCCTCCCATGGTCAGATGTAAGTGCTAGGAATTTCTAACATGGTGGCAAGCTGGGCCTCCCATGGTCGGATGTAAGCGCTGGGCCTTTTTGACATGGTGGCAGGCTGGGCCTCCCATGGTCAGATATAAGTGCTGAGACCTACAACTAGCATGAAAAAGGGTTGGCTTTGTAGAACTTCCTATGACGAGTAGAATTAAGAGATAGCACCATTTGCTAGAGATAGCAGGAGCAGTGATGATGATGATCCAACTTTGATGATGATCCTGTGATGAAGACTTGTGCTGATGAACTGTGTCAAGAGAATACCTTCCTAGTTAAGAGGGAGTGTTGATGTATTTGTAACTTCGGAATGTATTCACTTGCATATCTTATGTTGTATTTCATTGTACCCCGATGTTACTATCGGTAGAATCATTAATATAATAAAGTCATGTAAGTTCATAGAGGTTAACCCTCAGTTGTAAGTTGGGGAAATAGTCCCCACAGTTGAGGGGTAATAGGGTTATTAGACTCTCCTAGTGAGTTCGTCCCTGGTAAGTAATTGTCAAGTGGAAAACTAGTATAAATAGAGAGTGAGACTCTCTATTTGTAACACACACTCACTCAACTGTAGCACATGAGTGAGAGAAGAGGAGCTCACACAAATGAGAGAGAGAATAGTTGTCAGTTATCATCTTTGTGTTTTTGGGTTTTACTTTTGCTATTGGTGCTCATTCTATCTCTGAGGTAGTTGCGGGGTTTTCTCCTTTATGGTTTACCCGAGGGAAATTCTTTGTCTCTTGTCTCTTGTGATTATTGTTGTGCATGTTATTCTCTTAAATAAGATCCTATATCATATTGATTAAATGATAAAAATGTAATAGGTGAGATCTGAATTCAATCTGAAATCGACGATCGGGAAGCATACCTCACGAAATCCAACGATCGAGGTCAATTCCACAAAATACAGGCGGGAGGCTGAAGTTTCGCAAAAGAAAAGGATCGAACAGCTGAGACTAGTTCAGCCAAAAAAGATCGGTGGTGTAGAAGAAAAATGCAGAAAGGGAATTATGTTTAAATATTCTATGAACCCGCATCCCGCATCCCGCAATCCACAATGCGGAAACAAAGTTGCGGAAGGAAATAGTCACAAGTCCAAAATAGGAAAGTATGATTTCGAATCCTGCATCCCGCAATTCGCAAGATCAACGGTCAGGAAATACTTCGCAAAAGATCGACGGTGTGGAAGAAAAATTGCAGATAGGAGATTGCAGAAAGAAGCTTGCAGAAAGTCGAAATGTTACATTTCCACATCCCGCATCCCGCAATCTGGAAATATTGGATGGTTGAAGTTTGTTCCACTAAAACAAACTGACAGTGCAAAAAGAAGCTTGTGGAAAGGATCTTGTGGAAATAAGTTTGCGAAAAAAGAAAAAATCGACAGTCGACATCCCACATCCCACAATCTGGATATCGACATCCATGAAAACGCCCAACGAAGGTCGACGGTGGGGAATCATTGATGAGGTAATCTTGGTGTAGAAAGGCAATTTTGAGGTAGAAATCAATGGCTAGATCGATGGTCCAGATTGACTTAGAAATAGGATCAATGACTCTGATTGGATCAGGAAGATGATCTTGCAGAAATAAGTTTGAAAGTGTGGAAGCACCTGCAAATGTTGGACAGAGGTGCGGAAATGGTTTCCAAGCTGCAGAAACGATCTATGAGATGGAGGATCAATGGAACAACGTGAAAGTACATTCTAAAAGGTGTGATCTTCATATCTGAAAGGGCGCGACAGTGAAAGGTTTGTTTGTTTAGTTTGAAGAGACCCAACTGTTGAAAGAAGCTTAAACGCTGAGAAGTATTTAAGTAGCGGCCTAAGTAAGAAGGAAAATGTCTCTGCAGTTTGAATTACATGATTAGAATCAGAGACCACTAGGTGTGACAAAATTCAGTGGGAGATAAATCATGAGAAACATATCAGGGTGGTGGGGTGCCACTAGGGCAGGCAACATGCCTGCAGGGGATTGTCTCCTCCTTTCAGTCGTCGTTGATAAACCAGGGGGTCATAGCCTCCTTCCAATTAGAATTGATAAATAGGGTGTTGTAGCATCCTTTCAGTCATAGTTGATAAACCAAGGGGTTGTAGCCTCCTTCCAATTGGTATTGGTAAACAGGGTGTAATACCATCCTTGTTTGTAGCAGCAGGAAAAACTATTTGTAAATAACAATTTTGCAGTAATAGGACATATTGGTGGTTTACCCTATTGGGCTTCCATGTTAAAATTGTGTTATGTGTATTCTTGTTGTTATGTGTTTCTAATGATAGATTTAAAAGTGGTTTACATAGTCAAAAGATAACAATACTGATTCACCCCCCCATCTTAGTATTGACTAATAAACCAACAAACTACCTGCACAACAGGAGTTGCAACTTCATTCAAACGCACCAATAAATGCTCTTGTATTGCAACCCCAATTGCATGTACAAGCTTACCCAACCCAAATAACAAAATGACTCAGCAAGATGAAACGTCAAGTTTCCCAACCAATTGTATTAACCCTTTTGGATGCAAGAATTTACACCTTAGGTCTTGGCAAATAATACATTCAGAAACTACACATGTGATTACTCAATAGCATGAAGAATAAATTATTCCCCGTGAAACATAGAATTCTCATGAACAAATTGAGAACCTTCCCTCTACTACAAATTTTGGAGATTCAACAATCACACAAAATGCAGCAGGTACTGGTTCATTCAAAAACTGGATATTACTCCCCCATATCCAAAAGTTTAGCCATAGGTAAGACACCTTCACATCCTAAGTTAGATTTTGTGGGAGTAATACATAATATATGTGTTAAAATTCCATTATTGAAAGCAATTAAGGATGTTCCAATATATGCCAAGATGGTTCATGACTTATGTCTCAACAAACTTGGAAGGAATCCTAAATACCCACCTACCATCCATGTGTTAGGAAAAATGCCTAATATGATCCTGGTTAGAATTACACCTATTAAGTATGATGTTCCTTGAAATCCAATAGTTACTACCTAGATTCAAGGGAAAATGATTTCAAACACATTGGTGGACTTGGGGGTGACCATCAATATTATGACCAAGGAGGCTTGGGAGTCACATGGCCTTCTAAATATTAGACTAACTACTATAGTATTATAAATGGTTGATTGATCTACAATCAAACTAGAAGGAATTTTAGAAGATGTAATCATCTCCATAGACTCTTGTGAATATCCAGTTGATTTCCTAGTACAACAAACAAAACCTTGCCTGGAGGGTCATCCCTTGATCCTAGGAAGGTTGTAGTTAGCCATGGTCGACGCATACATAGGGTGTATGTCAAGAAACATGACAATGTCGCATCGGGATTCTACAAAGAATATGGTCCTTTAGCCATTGGATAAATGAAGTATGGGGTGTGAAAGTTCCTTGTGAGTTGAATTTGAGCCTAAAGAAGGGGGTGTTCAACTTGTCCTCACTATTGAAAAATATATACACTTCAAGAATGAGACGTAATATGATGCCATTAATAGCTTTATTAGTAATCCTCCATTCATCTCCCAACTTGTTTTCTAGTTACTGTAAGCTATAATGGATAATGATGCCCAAGAAAATTCTAAGACAAATCTTGGTGAAGAGGGTGTACCAACTATGGTTGTCCATAATAACATTATAGAATAAATTGAACTAGGAAAACATTGAATATCAATTAAAGACTATTCCCATCCCAAACTAAACAGTTGTTAAAAATCCTACATATAGAAAAAGAGGCCTTTGCATGGGATTACACAGACATGAAGGGTGTCCACCCAAAGGCATATTTTCATCCCACCTACCAATCCTAAGATGGATGAATCATATCCTAAGAGACATTGTCAAACCAGAGCTTCAAAATTTGCTAAATACCAATTTCATTTACCCAAACTCTAACCTTGAATGGGTATCACCACTCGTTATTGTCCCTAAGAAAAAAGATAAATGGAGGATATGTGTCAATTATCGATAATTAAACAAGGAAACACAAAAATACCACTTCCCCTTACCATTCATTGATTAGTCCTTGATACACTGTCAGGAGTTCTTTTCCTTCCTTGATGGATTCAACGGTTACAACTAGATACAAATTGTTGTTGAAGATAGGGACAAAACTACCTTCACTTGCCATTGGGGTTCCTTCATATTTTGTGTCCTTCCTTTTGGGATTTGTAATACACTTACTAGTTTCAAAAGAGTTGTGTTAGGAATTTTCTCCAATCTTGTTAATGATAGTGCCAAAATATACATTGATGATATTATGTCATATGGTACTTTGTTTGATGAAGTGTTATCCAATATGGAAAAAATGCTTCAACACTGCAAACAAACTAATATTTCCTTAAGAATAGAAAAATGAATTTGATGATGACCACAAGGGTGGTATTGGGACATCATCTTTCTTCTTTAGGGATATAGGTTGATCCGACCAAGATTGAGGTAATCCTAAAAATTCATATTCCAAAAATGAAAAAATAGTACACGACTTTTTAGGGCATGTTGGTTACTATCGACACCTTATTGAGAATTTTTCTAGAATTGTATTCTACTCTATTTTGTTGCTTTCCAAAATATATGAAGTTTTTATGGACAAACATCTGCCAAACTGCCTTTACAACTCTTAAAGTACAATTATCCACAGCTCTTGTTTTGTGTGGCCCTAATGGGACCATACCATTCCACATCTCTTTAGATGCCTTCAACAATGCTATTGGAGTCATAGTCGAATAGGAGGAATAAAAGAATCCTTATACCATTTACTACGCCAACAAGAATTTGACCCCCACTGAGTCAAATTATTAAGTAACAGAGAAGGAATTTATTGATTCTATTTATGCAATTAATAAGGCTTGGCACTATATAAGTGACTACCTCATTTTTGTGCATATGGATCACTCAACTATCTGATATTTAGAAAATAAACCTATTACAAATGCTCGAGCTAGGTGGCCATTATTACTACAAGAATTCGATATCACTATTACTGATAAATATGGGAATGAAAATGTTGTTGTGGATTTCCCTCTAGGATTAATATTGATAGTGATACTTCTCCTATAAAATATAATTTCTCGTATGAATATCTGCTTGTGTTGTCAAATCACACACAGTGCTATGCAAATATCGCAAATTATGTTGTTGCAACAAAGTTTCCACACAACCTCTCCATGAGGGATTGATGCAAGATTATTCAAAAAAGTGCTAAGAAATATTTGATTGGAGGATTTCTCCTCTATACGTGAGCAAATAAGGAAATCCAACGATGTCTTAGGGAGGAAGAAATTCATGACATCCTTAAGGCATGTCACAATGATCCCTGTGGAGGGAATTTTGCTGACAAATGAAAAGGTCATAAGGTGTTGTGCATGGGATATTTTTGGTCGAATATATTCAAGGATGCAAAGAAATATGTACAACCACTTGTTTCTTCGACGACCTTTACATTCTCACCAGAAATCATGCCCATCTACCCCTTATTCCCTTATACATTTCCCCTCTTTATGTCACGGTGCCTACATCCTCCGCACACCAGAGTTCCACTACTCTTGGTCCATCTTTAGGATACCATTTTCACAGACTAGTTGCTTAATTGACAATTGTAGCGACAATAAGAACCTTCCACAAGGTCCACCGAAAAACTCCCTTTCCGCCTCGCTAAAATATTTATTAGTATCAATAGAAAACTTAGTGATGTATCCTTCTAAGATACTATCCAACCATACCTCGACTGCCTGCGATGCCTTGTTGTTGGTTTCTCGCAGCGCCTAGATTGATTCTAGGGTCTAGGATGTCATCTCTCCTCCTTGAAAGTTTGTCTTCCTCTTAGAAAAATTTTCCAACCATTCATGTAAGAGCACAGGTAATTCACAAAAGAACCATTCATGAGGACCGTCGTGGATATATCTATCCAACCAGTGGCCCGTTGACAGCTTAGGATTTTGGTTTTCGGCTTTAGCAAACTCTCGTAACTTCAGAACAAACCATCCCTCAATCTCTAATCGAGTCGGATGCTAGAACATATCCCCCTCCTATTTGCGACTCGAAATAGGTCAGTAGCGGTTAGAAGTCAGTTATTAGTGGACCCTTGATGTAAAGGCATAAGCCTATTTATAGATCTATTTTGGGGAAATTGAAAGAGGAGATTCTTGTGTGAGCAATTGTGAACAATTGTATTGCATGCACGATTGTAAGGGATAAGATCTGGTGCGATCTGTTTTATGGAGACTTGTACAAGCACTTATTTCTTCTACGACCTTTACATTCTCACTAGAAATCATGCCCATCTACCCCTTATTCCCTTATGCATTTCCCCCCTTTTTGTCACGGTGCCTACATCTCCCGTACACCAGAGTTCCACTACTCTTGGTCCATCTTTAGGATACCCTTTTCATAGACTAGTTGCTTATTCGACAGTTATTGTGACAATAAGAACCTTCCACGAGGTCCACTGAAAAACTCCCTTTCTACCTCGCTGAAAGATTTATTAGTATCAACAGCAAAATTAGTGATGTATCCTTCTGAGATACTATCCAACCATACCTCGATTGCCCTGATATTATCCCTTATAATCGTGCATGCAATACAATTGTTCACAACTGCTCATGCATGACTCTCCTCTTTCAATTGCCCCAAAATAGATCTATAAATAGGCTTATGCCTTTACATCAAGGGTCCACTAATAACTGACTTCTAACCACTACTGACCTATTACAACAAAACTTGGTCAAAATATATATAAAATATTCGAAAAGCAGTTGTTTTCCTGCTTAGCGTGACGGCCTTCCCTTGCACAGTACCGGGTGAGCTTGCACAGCTGCCGTGATGTTGAGCAACTCACTCGCTCCAAACCCCTTGCCAACAGGCCCCCAACACAGTTTTGTGGCGAGCCCTTGAGCCACGTCAGGTAGACAGGGTGTGTACTAAAGTCTTGTCCTTAAAATCTTCAAATTGTTGCGCAACTTCACGAACCTGCAACTGGACTTTACTGGAAACTCTCTAACAATTAGTCAAAGTTTGTTGGACGGGGTGTTCCTCACTAGCCTTTCTATCAACCATTTGTTGATTCTATTGAATGGCTTGAAGCGTGGCAATGGCCTTAACAGCCAATTGGCCACCAATTTATTGGAATTCATCAAGCTACTAGTGATGCTTTTGCTACCGTTCTTGTGCATGGGCAGCTCGCTACTGTAGATCCTTCAGTTCTGTGGCCCAGGTGATTTGCACCATCAGCGGCATGGCCTTCAGCAATGTCTTCAGGGTTGTAAACTGACCCTCTACCTCTTGCACCTGCGTAGTCAGCAGATCAAGTTTCTCATCATGAACAATACTTTGCCAAAACTGTGTGGTCGTCTCCATAATGTTTTTAGCCTCTTGCTCCATAGTGTTGAACTGAGTGGCAATTTCTTCGATGGAGGTCTTGCACTCCACAACCTACTCCGGTGGCATTGTGGGTTGTACGTGGGCCTAGAGCAGCAAGTTATTGTCCTGAAGCTGAATCTGATTTGCCCCAATCGCTTGGCCTTTTCGACTGGGGTGAGCCCTGTGGTGTCTCCAAAAATGTTCTGGAAGGCATCATAAATGGCCTACTCAACTTCGCTACACCGGCCACACAACTGTGCCTGCTCAACAATCATGTGGTCTTGCACCTTCTTGAGTTCGGTAATCTCTTCAGCATCCTTCCACTGCAACTCGGCTTGTGTCACCTTCAGCTGGTTGATTTCTCATAACTTCTCCTCTGTCAACTACACGTGGACCTGGTGCAGCTCCGCTGCTTCCTTCTGTAGCTTCTCAGCGGTATTCCTAGACTGAACATAGCCCTCAGTCAACTCTATTTTCCTTGCCACCAATTCCAATGTGGCACCATGCTGCAACTCAACCAACGCTAGAGCTGACAGTTTGTTCAGATCCAACATCACGCTCTGGATTGAGTGCAGCTGCTGGTGCACTTCTTCATTGCCGGCGTCGATCACAGTCAGGGGAACTTGCACATTCCTAGCCCGGGGCTCAATGCTGATCAACGGGATGTCCTGCAACAAAGGTCTTGCCGATATTTGCTTGGAAACAATATCATAAATGGACTCTAATCTACTTCTTACTGCACCAAATTATTCGTAGTTGGACTCACAGATCGTCGTAGTTACAGCTGTAAATGAATCTGAGATGGCATTGATAAGCCGCTGCAGCTGGTCTTCCATCCTCAATTTGGTACCACTATTGTCCTCATACTCTTGTTGCCACTTAGTGCATGTCTCCTCTCACATACGTTGTGCTATATCTTCAGGATCCGTCGATGACTCATTGTCGGAGTCATGGGTGCTCAAATCCGATGGGGCAGAGTCTTTGGGGACCTCTGGGGGTAGCTCCTTATCTAACTCCTCTTGACTCACCGGCACGTGCCAATCCCCTGACCAATATTGCACAATAGTATCCAACGCTTATGTGATGACCTTATAAGGCAATGGTAGCCACTACCAATCAGGATCCCTCCTGGCCTGAATATGAATGGAGTTGGGTCCAATAGCAAATCGAAGGATCCGCTGATACTTGGTCATGGTGTAGGGAGAAACTCTAGGAATGACAACAGTGAAAGTATGCAGTGCTTCCCAATAGTTCCATTTTTGAATGGCATAGTCCATTTGGCAACTGGGCTCTTCGACCCACCATAGGTTCTGATAGCAGGCACCACGGCAAACCTTGACTAACTCAACTACCATTGGTTGGTAGTCCTATGGTTCCATCAAGTAACAAGAGCGATGAGAATCAAAATCCAACTATAAGAAAAGGGCCACCCGGTCTGAGTAGCAAGCGCATCTTCAAGCAACTGATTCAATAGAAATAAGGACCAATTCATCTGTACCCCCTCAACACATTTCTGGGCACAAGCGACAACACCTGAATCGTATTGGACTGGTCGATTGCCGCGAACAACCTTGCTAGCTATAATTCTTGCGCCAATGCACACCATCTGTGAGTTAATACTGTCAATGCGGTAAGCGCGACCATCTCGTTGTAAACCAAAGCGCTCCTTCAACTGCTTCGCAAGTCTCTTATCCATATCTCTTCCACGAATATATTGCGTCGGGTCATCCCCAACCTTAGGAAACCCATTAATACTTGCAATCAAGTCGAAGGTGATAGGGATCAGTGTATTCATCCAAAGCGTCCCTCCATGGAAGCACACCAATAGTTGCTTCGCACATGCATGAGCTTCATTCAAACGACCAAAATGGGGCATATTGATGAGCCCCAGTAACCCAGACTTTTCTAATCCACTGGCCCATGGTTTCAGAATTTGCTGAATGGGACCACCAAGCGCAATATGAATAGATTCATATGGCTCATCCTGGACATCTTTAAGAAAAAGTAGGTTGTGATCGTCAAACTTGAGCCGGATCAACACAGGGATGATGTTGACTGAGCATGTCATCCCTTTCAGCAGTGCTGGAAACTTGGGCGGGTACTTCTGATTCTTCAACGGCTATCGTGGCTTAGATCCTGGACGCATAGGAGTGATGTAACCAATCATTCACTAAGACACCTCGGGGTGCCATGGACTCAACAGCTCCTAAGCTCGACGGCCTAGTCTGTGCAGTGCCTTCTTCGCGCACCTTCACAGCTGTGCGAGTTTGCCTCTTCTCTCGTGGTGTAGGACTAGGTCGCTGCATCTGTCGCTTCCACTTCGGAATGGATGACGAACCCATTGGCATACTCATGACTTCCTCTTCCACAGCCGTGGGCCTAACGGGGGACTCGTATTCACTTGAAATTTCAATAGCGTCAAGGCTGCTCAGCATCCCTTACCCCTTAAATCATGAAATGACGCTCAACGGCTCGAACTACACTTCGCTCAACTTTCTGCTCAATACTCTGCACATAATTCACCTTCTACCTATGCTCTCGCAACTGAATAATGCCATCCAACGCATCCCGCACGGTGTTTTATAGCCACTACCAATTCCAAATCCATCATTACCAAATCTAACTTCATCATTATTTCCAAATCGGGTATTAATGATGCCAAATCCATCAGTGATCTTATGCTTCTAACGGTCGGGTCATCCATTAATGTGGGTCGCTTCAACAAGCACCGCCAGCCATCTAGTTTAACTACCTGCATTTATTACTTGATTTGACCACCCTACAGCCTAACAATTGTCACAAAGGGTCAATCGACTGTCGCTAACAATTGTAACCTTGCGCAGCCTCTCCCTCAATGCTCGCCTTGCGCTGCTAAACTAAAATCCTCATTCATTCATTTTTTTATACTTCATGTGGTGCACCTCGCTGGCCCCGTTCTATAGGGCTTCAAGCAAGTCCCGTTGATGAGTTTCTGCAACATTGCGCCATCTAACTGTTGTAACTAAACTGCACCACCAGATGTAATGGACTGAACAAGATAGGGTCCTAACCAGTGCATTTGTAACTTACTTGGATGCTTGATGAACTTACTATTGTATAACAGTACCAACTATCTCCTGTCACAAACTTTTTATGCTTAATATGCCAATCATGCCATGCCTTATGTCGATCCTTCGCAACCTGTTGGTCGAATCCTGCGATGAAACGATCTTCTTCAAGTTGAATCAACTATGTAGCACGTTCTTCTAATGTCGTTGCATCATCCATACCAGTCGATGCAGAAATGTCCAATATGGGAATGATATACTCCATAGGCATGACTGCCTCTTGCCCATACACCAACGTAAATGGTGTCTGACCCGTTAGCCATTTGCAAGTAGTGCAATAGGCCCATAGAACTGCAGGAATTTTTAAGTCCCAGTCATCTCGGGTATTGTTACATACCTTGGTCAGCGTTGTCTCCAAAATTTTGTTGAACGCCTCAACGGTACTATTTCCATGTGGATCGTAGGGTGTACTCTTCTTATGTTGTATCTGGATTTATTTGGTTAGCGCTTTTACCATCTGGTTGACAAAGTGACTGCCCTAGTCACTCATCGGGATTCTAGGACACCCAAATTGCATCACAATGTTCTCAAAAAGAAACTGACCTATTGTCGTAGCAGTACAATCAATGATAGGTGCAACTTCCACCCACCGAGTTAGGTAGTCAGTTGTAGTAATAATATAGTGGGTGCCAGTGTGCTTACCTGGCAGATTGATAGGACCCACAAAGTCGATAGCCCATTTATCAAATGGTTGCTGAGTCACCTATAGCACCAGCGGAATCTCATCCCTCTGTGATGGTTTACCAACCAATTGGCAGACATCATAGCTCCTTGCATGGTCTGCGGTATCGTTATGAAACGTGGGCCACCATAGCCCAGCATGCAACACTTTTCGTGCAGTAGCGCGGCCTCCATAGTGACCTCTCACGATTCCTGTATGTGCTTCTAGAATGGGACCCTATTCATGCAGTAAGACGCACCATCACAATATTTCATCTGGTCCAAGTTTATATAGTTATCCAGCAATTAGTTGAAAATCGGAGGCTTTTACAACTAGTTGCTTCTTTTGGCTAATCGACATGTCTACTGGGGCGACACTAGTAGACAAAAATTGAACAATTGGTGCATAGTGATCATCTGCGACTTCAACTTGGAACAATTGCACATCTGGCAAGCCATCGTCAATATTGGTTGGTTCTTCACCATTCTCAACGCGTGACAGATGATTCGAGCCAGCATTCAATCATCCTGGCTTTACCACTATTTCAAAATCAAACTCTTGGAACAAAAGAAACCACCTACAGATTCTCCCCCCCAACACATGTTTATTGACTAGGTATTGCAAAGCAGAATGATTAGTGAACATCTTGAAGTGTCCGCCCAACAAATAGTGCCTGAACTTTTGCAGAGCATAAACCATCGTCAGGCCTTCCCTTTTAGTCATGGTATAATTTCGTTTAGCAAATGATAACTTTCTACTGGCATATGCTATTGGATGATCCAAGTTTCCTTCACCTGGTTGTGCAATAACAACCCCTAGCACAGTAGAAGAAGCATCAATATGCACATGGAATTCTTTATTCCAATCAGGAAAAACTAGTATTGGTGTAGAGGTCGTCTTGGCCTTCAGGGTGTCAAAGCTTCCTTGACATTCCGGAGTCCATTCAAACACGACGTCTTTCTTTAACAGCTTTTCCATCGGTGTAGTAATCACAGCATATCCTCTGATAAAATTGCAATAGTAGCGCGTGTGTCCTAGTTTTGCTCAGAGCATCTTTACATTCGCTGGCAGTGGTAAACTGAGGATCGGCGCAATCTTTGCCGGATTGACCAACAGACCTTATTTGCATACAATGTGCCCAAGTAGTATGCCAAAGGGTGCACAGAAAATACATTTTTTGGAATTCAATGCAATCTGATGCTGCCTACACCGTTCTAGCATCAATCGTAGATTGTCCAGATGGTCTTTAACCAGGCCATAGACGGTCCAGTCATCCATATATAGCAGCAGGAATTTCTGAATAAAATCTTTAAATACAGCAACAACTACACAGGAGAATATAGCAGGTGCATTCTTCATCCCAAATGGCATGAAGGTATATTGGAAATAGCCCACTCGGTGACCAATGTAGTCTTATGGCGATCCTCCTTCACAATGTGGATCTGGTGGTATCCTGAAAAGCCATCTTTGAATGAATATACCTCATGGCCGCCTACACCTTCCAAAACTTCATCTGTAAAAGGGGTCAGGAATGGATCATGCACACACGCATCATTCAACTTTCTCAGATCAACACAAATGTGGATTTCACCAATCTTCTTATCTTGGACGACCATCGAGCTTATCCACTATGATTCTTCTATAGGTTCAATGATCCCAGTGTCGAGCATCCTATCGATCTCAACTTTCACGCGATCCTTATATCACGGGTTCAATCTATACGGCCTCTGGCGTATCGATTTTGCATCTGGATTGAGTGGAATCTTCATTTCCCCTAAGTCGCCAAGTATCCCCTTCATTTCTGAGAATCACATTGGGAAAAAGTCCTGGAATTCATGCAGTAGATCTATGACTTTGGCCATTGTCTCTTCACTCCAATAGTCTCTGACATTAGCAAATTTCGGATTTTCTGCCGACCCAATGTTAACTTTCCGGATCCTCGGAGGCTAGTTCATCGAGTCCATCGATATGTCAGGAGCTGTGACACCACGGCTTCCTTCAGACTCTAGAATATTAACATACTGTAGCTTGTCATCATCTTCAGGTTCCCCAGACAAGTTGTAGCATGTTATCATGGATTGGATAGAGCAATGCGCATGAGGATCAACAGGGTATGCAACAGGGATGAATTTCAGTACTACATTGTAGATAATGTGTAAAGCATTACATACCTTGTGGTTGGCATCCTGGAAGCTAAACATTTGCACAAATAAAAATGAGAACTCCTTCCAAGTGGTAATGGTTCTGCGCAACTGCCACATACCAGGACCGTGGCATCTCTTCTAGAGTATGAGAAAAAGCATGAACCCACTCATCCTTGGATCCTGATGTCCATAACATTTGACATTCAATCAAATGATGGGTGAAGTCATTTCATCCATCATATCTCCCAGCATGATAGACCTCTATGTCACCAAAGTGGACCATCAGCAACCTACGGCACTGCTCCCAGTCATGGATCGTGTGCTTGTGTGTCGCCCACCATCAAGCCAGAGTAGCCTTCAGTGCTACATCAAGAGCCAGTATCCTTTGCGGTTCAAGCACCTTTTCTTCAAAATGTTGGAAGAACTCAGATAGTCCCAGTAGTCATTCGTAAATGGGTAACTCGACGATCTCAGTTGCCACATGTTGGAGAGACTGTGTAATCAACCCGCATTTTCTGAATGATACCTCATGTAACCGATTCTGCCAATTTTCTAGAGCATCATTAGAGTCGGAGGATGCAAAACTTGCGTTGCGCCATCCAAGTTCTCCATTGACAGTAGGGTGGATATAGTCCTCGGAGATTTTATAAGCATGATCCCAACTTCTCTCAACTTCCTCCTTTACGGGTTCAATATATCGCCGTCCTTCCTGAGGGTCCATAGGAGCAATGACCTTAACATCCTAGTTTTCAAATGTCATAACATGTTTTTTGAATTTGATAACCGCCATGCTATCATTAGCCCATCTAATTCCTGGCAGCGCAGGATAGGAACCACCATCTCCTATAACTTCTATTATGTCAAAGTCAGCATGTGTTTTCATACCTTCAATGTCGGCAACCAAGTTTGAAACACGACCAATGGGCTGAACCCTCACCTAGTTTGCTAAACACAGTTGTACCGGCGACCATCCCAATGTTGGCTTTCACATCAATTACCAGGTTTTCTTTGTCAAGATGTTTACATCTGATCCAATGTCCAAAATGATCAAGTCAACCTCATAATCCCCAATCTAGACATCATCCTCATCTCCTTGCCGGTATTCCTTTTTTGCAAATAATTCACAGTGGAATCCTTCATTGTCTTATCTGGGGGTGTAATAATGCCTCGAGCTTGACAAGGGCATCTGAGTCCCTTTCCAGTGATAGAAAACTCTCAAAGAACTTATGCAGGGTACCATACTGTCACGATGGTCCTACCTCTGTAGATGGATTGAAAGCAAATGGCATATCAACAATTGGTAACTTACCCGGATTTCTCCTCATTTCATTCTTTGCGTCGAAGAAGGTATCTTTATTTTTCACAATATCAAATGTGACCTTCTTCTTACCAGTGAGTCGAACTTGTAGCCATGGTCCATCATCTCCAGTTGTCACACTAGCGCGAGTGACAATCCCAACGTCAACATCATTCATCTGTGGCTTGGCCTGAATAGTGGAAACTGTCGATCCCTAGTTCAAAAGCAGGTTTTGATTCAATGGTTGATTCATCAGTTGGTTCAGCGTTTGAGGCAGCTTCTGAGTTTGAGTCTGCGATGGGACCTGGTTCTACATTATCGGCTGGTTTTGTACTTGAAATGCAGGCTGATTCTGATTCTGTGCATTTTGTAATTGGGGAATTTGTCTTGCCTGCCATTTTGCAATCAACTGAGGGAAACTTTCAACATTATGATCACTGGCTACATAGTATGTGAACTGCACATGAGGGCACTCCCTTTGGTAATGCCCAAATACCCCACAAGTATAGCACTGGACTGATTCATGACCTCGTCCTCCCCCGCGGTCGAATTCTCCTCCTCGACCTCTAAACCCTCCGCGGGATCCTCCTCGGACTCCTCCTTGTTGAAACTGCGGTTGGGCCATTTGTTGCTGTAGTGGGTTAGGTTGCTACTGAACATATTGTGCGGCTTGAAAATATTGCGGCTGATTATACCGGAGTCGTGGTGCTTGGTTATATTGTGGTTGTACCACCATTTTCAGCTGTGGTGCAAACTATGGCTGAGCCATAAACTATTGCTATGGTTGCACAGGGAAAAATTGCAACGGAGGCGGTGGTGTATACGGTACATGTGCTACTGGTTGTACTACTTGCGGCTGTGTTTGTGCTGTCTGAGGGTCCTCTCCTTTTACAAAGTATGAATCATACATTCTTTCCTAAAGCAAATCATAAGCACGGCAATTTTTTTCGTCATGTCCAACTGACCAACAAAATCTACAGTACAAACATTCTTCCTTGGTAACATTTTTTTGCATATAATCACAGTTCTCATGTCGATGCCCATAGACCTGGAAGATGCAACACCATGGTGCGCCAGCACCACTCAATGGGCTCAGGGCTCCTGACAGCAAATAATTCTGAAATGTCGAACAAGTATCCTTGGTATGTCTGCTTGCATGGCAACGGGTGCACCAAAGGTCATCGCAATTTTCCTTAGCTTTTTTGATGTCTTGCAATTGTAGCATTAAATTGGCCAACTGCGCCTAAATCTGATTCATTCCAACAGCGATTTCCCCTATCGACGATGCCTCTAATTTCATTGTGGTCTTTAGAGCCTCGCTCTACGTTGCAATCTTTTGTTGCATTAATGGTTGTCAGATATGTGGGACAAGCACTGCGATAAACCATTCTTTAAGCTGAACATCGCTCATCTGAAAACTGACCCAAGCCATTAATGTCTTAAATCACTGATCAAAATCCCAAATTGTTTCATTGGGGAATTATTTGATCTCTTTCAATTCAATAATGTACTCAGCTTCAAACTTTTGCTTCTTAAATTCCTCGAATAGCCCTGTTCTGATATCGTCTAGTGTTTTTGTAGTACCTCCCTAAGGCACCCGTGTGAATCTCATAAACCATTCCAATGTGCAGCCCCTCAGAGTAGTGGCTAGCTAACTTTTCTTGACATCATCATCAATAGTTTGTCGAGCAATCTATATCGCTTCGCATAAGAACCAATACTGCTCTGGATCGTTGATGCCATTTCAATAGAATATTGGCAATTTCATTTCATCTTCTGCCATTCTAGACCTTCTTCCTCCTCTTGGTGCTCTATTACTAGATTGTTACTGACACGTCGGGCAAGTTGATGTAGAATGCGTGTTCCTTCCTTGTGGTGGAGTAGTGTGCAGAGGAGTAGACACATTACTACTGGGGTTCAATCTTGTCGTTCTTCCGAGTGTAGCCTGGGCCTATATGTCCTCGTCGTCACAAAAGGTCGCTTTGTCCCATGTGCTTGTTCTTCACAGTATCGCACTTTGACTTCAGCAGGACCTTCTCTTGTCCTATGCCTCTTTTCTCAAAACCTTGCTCCTCCCCTTCTACAACCACTTGTTTCTTCGATGACCTTTACATTCTCACCATAACTCATGCCCATCTACCCCTTATTCCCTTATGAATTTCCCCCCTTTCTATCGTGGTGCCTACATCCCCCGCACACCAGAGTTCCACTACTCTTGGTCCATCTTTAGGATACCCTTTTCACAGACTAGTTTCTTAATCGAGAGTTGTAGCAACAATAAGAACCTTCCATGAGGTCCACTGAAAAACCCCCTTTCTACCTCGCTGAAATATTTATTAGTATCAACAGCAAAATTAGTAATGTATCCTTCTAATATACTATCCAACTATACCTCAACTTCCTACGATGCCTTGTTCTTGGTTTCTTGCAATGCCTAGATTAATTCTAGGGTCCAGGATGTCGGCTCTCATCCTTGAAAGTTTGTCTTCTGCTTAGCAAACTTTTCCAACCATTCATGTAAGAGCACAGGGAATTCACAAAAGAACCATTCATGAGGACTGTCGTGGATATATCTATCCAACCAGTGGTTCGTCGACAACTTAGGATTCTGATTTTCGGCTTCAGCAAACTCCCGCAACTTCAGATCAAACCATCCCTCTATCTCTGATCGAGTTGGATGCCAGAACATATCCCCCTCCTATTTGCGACTCGGAATAGGTCAGTGGCAGTTAGAAGTCATTTATTAGTGGACCCTTGATGTAAAGGCATAAGCCTATTTATAGATCTATTTTGGGGAAATTGAAAGAGGAGAGTCATGCATGAGCAGTTGTGAACAATTGTATTACATGCACGATTGTAAGGGATAAGATCTGGCGCGATCTGTTTTATGGAGACTTTTTTGTCTTGACTGTGATTTTATCTGGGCTTCTTCATGATGTATGCAGTATTCGGTTTTGGAGAAGGATTATGTAATGTGGTGTATTTGCGCAAGATTAATATATGATGCGATGAGTATGGCTCAGTTCTTTTCTATTGTTATAGATCTGTTGTGATGCTGCGACTCTGTTTTGTTAAAATGACATGTTATAAATGTGATTCAGTTTCTTCCTACTATGTCAATGCGATCTATTGGTTTTAAGTTGTTGTAATTTATGCTTGATGCACTATGATGTTCCTTGAATAATGCTACGATATTTTTATACTGTATGAGGATCGAATAAATTATGATCTCCCTCCATCAGATCCCCATATCCTCCTCCCCCACTGTCGAAAACTCGGTTCTGACAGCTCTCCCTTGAACGCCTCGGGTGAGACCTCATGTACTCCACAGACATTGTTGGGCAGGGTAAAACCTATCTGGGCCGGTGCTCAAGGAGATTTCACTGCAGGGTGTCAATAGAGTGGGAACCCCTGTCGACAAAGCTTTGTTGGTGGGATTTGCCAACAAATGGTCCCAGCACTGACCCAGATAGGTTTTACCCTGCCCAGCAATGTCTGTGGAGCAGACGAGGTCTCACCCGATGCGTTCAAGGGAGAGCTGTCAGAACCGAGTTTTCGACAGTGGGGGAGGAGGATACGGGGATCCGACGGAGGGAGATCATAATTTATTCGATCCTCATACAGTATCAAAATATCGTAGCATTATCAACGAACATCATAGTGCATCAAGCATAACTTACAACAACTTAAAACCAACAGATCACATTGATATAGCAGGAAGAAACTGAATCACATCTATAACATGTCATTTTAACAAAACAGATTCACAGCATCACAACAGATCTATAACAATAGACAAGAATTGAGCCATAATCATCGCATCATATATTAATCTTGCGCAAATACGCCACATTACATAATCCTTCTCCAAAACTGGAGATTGCATACATCATGAAGAAGCCCAGATAAAATCACAGTCAAGACAAAAAAAGTCTCCATAAAACAAATCGCGCCAGATCTTATCCCTTACAATCATGCATGCAATACAATTGTTCACAACTGCTCATGCATGACTCTCCTCTATCAATTGCCCCAAAATAGATCTATAAATAGGCTTATGCCTTTACATCAAGGGTCCACTAATAACTGACTTCTAACCTCTACTTACCTATTACAACAAAACTTGGTCAAAATATACATAAAATATTCGAAAAGTGGTTATTTCCTGCTTAGCACGTCGATCTTTCCTTGCGTGGTACTGCGTGAGCTTGCGCAACTGCCGCGACGCTGCGCAACTCACTCACTCCAAACCCCTTGCCAACAGTTGTGATACAACACACTACAATTGTATAGAAGCAACATACAAAGTGGCATGACCAACTCATCAAGAAGAAGATGTTCTAGAAAATATATTTGGAGTTGCTATATGATTTTAGGTGATTTTAAGGGAAAGCTTTGGACCAGGTGGTTGGATTCTTATGAGGTAGATACAATTTTCAATAATGGGACTGTTAAACTTACAACCATAGATTATGCATGCACTCCTTTGTTAGCTAATGGACATTATCTTTGGTTGTACCATCATCCACCCTCGAATGTATCTTTAATCAAGAAGATTTCTTGCAGACCAAATTTATAAGTGGTAGATGGGGAGGGGCATTCCCCCATACCTCCACTTGCATGACTACTTGAGTTTCTTAAAAAAATTGATTGTGAAAACCCCTTTAGGGAGTAGTTAGAAAAATTCCAATTGAAAACCAACTTGCTGGTGATTGGCAACTACAAAACAAAAAGTCATAATAAATGAATAAAATGTTCCCAAAGCTATTTTCTTTAGATTTTAAATCAATAATTTATAATAACTGCATGTTTTTTGAAGTATTGTAACTTGGCAGTAGCAACGACACCTTTTGGTTGCAGGATATTTGTTCTTTTTATATTATAAAATGTTGTAGCTCCTTCAGTAGCAGTATGTTTGATATTGCTACAACTCCTTCATTAGCAGCACATTTGATATCATCGAAAATTATTCAGTAGTAGCACGTTTAATATTGCTACGACTTCTTTAATTGTTACACAATTGTCATTTCACCGTGTTGAAAATCCTCCAAATTTATTACTAAATATGATTGACATAATGTTGTCATCACATATGTTGTTGACATCATCACATATGTTGTTGACATCATCACATGTCTACAGTGGCCCTTTCCAAATCTATGGCTACTAACTGTTGTTCATACCACCATCATGATCATTTGTGGTAAGTTTGTTATCATGAAAAACTTGTACACCCATGACAATTTCATGAATCACAGGGTATAGAACCGTCAACATACAACATGCACACAACCAAAGACATCTTCACAAGGTCTAAATAGCATAATAATCCCAAGATAGACGAAAACCAAAAACAACATTGGTTAAACTCTAGTTACTAGCGTTGCAGCGTGAGCTTCCAAAAAAACACCAACGCTGTAGCGCAAAATATCCTTTGATACTCACGCTACAAACACAAATGGTGAGATATCACCCACCAATGGCACATTGATGTCTCATGAAAGCTCCGCTTGCCCATTTGAATTTGGATTTGGCCTCCCACACACTTGGTTTCCTCAAATGGCATCTTGTTGTACTTGGGAGACCAAACCATGAATCAATTGGTCCACATTTTGTTCTTGTCATTTCGTGGCCTCTTCTTGACCTATAAAAGAAGGCCATGAGCATGCTATTTGTACGAATATTTGGAAGCAAATTTATGTTGCAGTAATTATACTTGAGCTCTCATTTTTCACACCCTCTTCCATCATTTGCTAAGAATCTCCAAGCTCCATTTCCTCCTTCCCTAAAGGGGTAATTGTTCTTCCCACTTCATATTGGTTCATTAACCACACTTCAAGTCTTTGTTGGACAAGGAGACTCTCCCTTATAATGAGTTTTTTCCTCCATTTGGAGCTCAGCTCTCCAAGGTGTTTGTATTAAGCTTAACCATTGGGAAATAAACAAGTGGTTCGGCTCATTGTGATTGTGTAAGTTTGCAAGCTCTCACCATTCTTTATTAGTTCATTTTAGTTTTTATTGTTTCTATTTTTGTTTTTTTTTAGTTTGCTTCTAAAAATATCTTTCAGGACCACTTAGGGTCATCCAACCATTCCACCACCCCTCTGAGGAGGATTAATAATGATGCCTTATTGCAGCCTACAAGGCCTAGCCCCGACCCAAAGTGGGAAGCATTATTGTGCATTTTTCCCACAACAAAGTTGATTCAAGTAAAATTCTTCTTTAAATCCCCATTATTTCATAAAATAATTATAGTGTATGGATTCACTATCACCTCTCCACATCACTTGGTTACGATTATCCAACCAATCAATTAGGGGGAGAGTCGATTTGATAACATGTACCTTACAGAAATTTGTGCATGCCCATCCTTGGTACATTATTACCTAATTAATACCATGAAATCTACCCAAAGCTTTCCCAATTTGAAAATACATATCCACTATTACTATTTTTGTTGCTACTTGCATGCATGAACTCAAAATTTGCTATATTTCCACTATTGTAACCCTTTGGGTATCAGAAATTGTGTAATCCTAATAGTAATTCATCGAAATGGGGGGCTTGAAAATTTCAAAATTAACTTGAAACAGTAGAATAGATCCATAAGAATGTGGAAGCATATTAGGTATTTAAAAATGCAGGATGGATGGTGTATTTCGAAAGGTTACCTGTATTTGATAAACGTGTAACACTAGGATTTGCATAGAATATGGACAAAGAAGCTTCTACAATAAGAGGTATGCAAATTCTAGTCACGAAGGACACCATAGCTTGGGTGACGAGACTTCCACGACAAGGAGAGCATTGTTTGGCCAGAGAACTCCTCTTATGCAAGCAACAAAGGAAATTTTAAGAGGAGGGGAAGTTATACAATGCATGGGTAGAGGATATGCATGGGATTACTTACCCATGCCATGGAAAGGTGTATCCCTATTCGTGCAGAAATATATTACTTGTGGAGGACGCTACAAGTAATCTTTGCATATCATTTTAGTTATTGTCTCACCTAAGGCATCGCGTTTTGTTAAATATACCATATTTTATGTTATCTACCATTAAGAACATGGAACGGTCTACAAAAGGAGTTAAGCATCCTTCAATAAAAATAAGAAATCATGGTGTAATAAATTCATTAGTCCTCGATGATTTGACGAGTACCTAGAGGAGGTGGATACATATCATGGGCTAACTAGAGGAATCTATAGAAGAAGCCAAGGAAGAAGAAGAGTGGGAAGAAGTGGGGCAAGAAGAATTGGAATAAGAGGAATAGCTAAAATAAGAGGGAAAAGATGAAGAGGAATAATTGACAAAGGACGAGAATGAAGAAAAAGAAGGGGGAGCACCAAAACTAGGAGGAACTTGATGTGAAATTAACCAAGCAGATGATCCAAAGGATTAAAATGAGTATGTATATTTTAAATCCAGAAGAACAACTAGGGCCTTGTCACTCTGTGCCAACCCTATTGGATAGTGATGTGGAGATTGTTGAAGAAAACCCCCAGGAGAAGAATATCGAACCTGTATTATAGAAGAAGAGCAATCCTTGATGCCTACTCATTCAAAGTGTAGGAAAATATCAGTAGAAAAAATTGTATCATTTTTAACAAGGAGGAGGATGAGGTTGATGGGTCTTGCACCAACTGAAGTAATAAAATCCATCCTTTCCTTTATGGCTGCTACACAAGAACCAACCATAGAGTAGGTATTTGATGTTAAATTTGTTACACAAGAACTTGAGCAAAAAGAGAACCTTGTTGTTGTTACTCCATTAGAACTAGTTGCAGATGATGTTGTGGCTGCCACACAAGGACTAGCCACAAAGACGATAGTTGATGTTGAGGTTGTTACATAAGAACATGTTGAGGTTGAGGTTGTTACATAAGAAAATGTAGATGTTGAGGTTGTTGCATAAGAACCATCCACAGAGAAGTCAATTGATGCCGAGGTTGTTACATAAGAACCATCCCCATCTAAGTGGGAAGAGAGTGAAATTTTTGCTACCCATCCATTTGTGCAAAAAGGACCTGAAGCGATGGATGCTATGGAGGATTTTGGCATACAAGAATAAACAAGCACTCTAGGCACTATATGAGGTAAGAGGAAACCACCTTCTCTATTTAAACAATTTGCAAGCTTAAAATGGAAATAATTGAGGTTGAAACATAAAATTAGGGTATTGAAAAATAAATGAAGGAACTTCCTAGGACCATTGGCCTAGACACTCTTATCAATGCTTCTAAAATCATTAGCAGAATATCTTCCTGTAAGGGAGAGGTAACTAGGAAAGTAAAAGAAGAACCCAAATTGTTTGGGAAGACATATTTATAACAATTGGATATGAGCCCATAGATTTAAAATTCACAATAATGCCCACACAAACATAAGGAGGTGTAGGGACAAAGGATATTGGGGTACAAACTTCTAAATTACATTCTACCTTTCTTCTACAAGCAAAAATTTGTAAATGGAAGGCTCTGGAAACATCTTCTCAAGAAGGCTCGGTTCCCTTATAAGAACAATGACATATTATCCATACCATGGAGGAAAACAGGGAAGAAGAGCTAATGTTCTATATAATATTATCATTAGTCGAATCTGGTTTACATTGTCTTAGAATAGTTCATGTTATTTTACCAAGAATACATGGGTGAAATAAATGTATACATGTTATTGAATATAAGATATGATCAATTACAAATGACGACCAGCCTTAAATATGTCTTGGGCACCTAATATTTGAAGAGTCACAACTCTTAGTTACTTATTAATTATTATTAATTGTGATTAATTTCTATTAGTTTATTTTTATTTTTATTTGTTATATTGCCACCCCCTTTAAGGGTGACTTTGTCCTCAAAGTTGATTTTATGGATATCAAATTTACTCTAAGCATTTGTTGAAGCACTTGACTTGGCATGTATATTCTGGATTTGTTCCTTTTCTCTGGATGTGATCCTGGACCATTATGTTGTAATCCCATCTTCTTGAGTGGCGAGTTTTTGAAGCAATATAACTTGTAATTATTTGTTTTCAATATCGTCTTTTGGATTTCATTTATGAGAAATTGTGGATCTTTATTACCAACATATTCATGTTGTATCAATTCTTTCATGAAGACTATTTTTACTATTTCATTTGGTTTAGCAGCGATAGGACATCTATCATATTCATCATTATTTGGAACGTAGTAAATAGTTGGCAAGGATACAAATTCTGCATAACTATCTACACTTGTGTTGGTAGAACCATCATCAGTTATTCCCACCTATTTGAGTAGATGTTGACTACTTCCAACTTCATTCATAGGGTCAATAGATTTATCTGAGAAAATTGCTTGAGAACAATGTGCAAGTGATTTTTCATGCTCTTTGTTCTCTCCAAATATAGTATTATCATTTCTTTTATCATTATGGTTAGTAGGATAATTTTGGGTTGCATCTAGCATGTCAATGGCTACTATAGGTCCATAATATATAGCTTTATAATATCCAACTAGTAGATATTGATCCGATGCATAAAAAGGCTCTATCATGGGTACCCTTATTTTATCTTCCTCATCTTATGTGCATATGTTTTCTTCTTGGTCTTTATCAACAATAATGGCTTGAATCCCATCGAGGTAATCTCTACCGATTTCAATCCTATGAGAGACATAAAATTTAAATATTTTCTTCTCGAAACTTTCATCGTCATCACCGAGTGTGGCCCAATATTTTGGATACTTATCAGCAACATTATCTTGACTCTCATCGGTATCATTGTGAATAATGTCATCTTTACTTGTTCCAATTTTGTGGGAGATGATGGCTTTAAGTCTCTTCTCCTCAAAACTATCATCTTCATCATCGAGAGTGGGTGTATTTAGAGATTTTTTTATTTGAGGGGTAATTTTGTTTATCTCCCTCTTGGATTGCTCAAAAAGAATTATATATTCCCCATTCAATGATTTCATGGTGGGAGTGGAGGATATTAAAAATTAATAATAATAAAAATTCAATTCTCGCTTGCCTTAAGGCTTCTTATGCACTTCTAGATTTTATATTCTAACTTTATTATTAGCTTTTACAAATCCTTCCAAACCACGTGTTGTTTGTTGTTGGAAAAGAAACCATGTCTTGTTTTTTAAGAAACCATGTGTGGTTTCTCTACTTTTTCTAAAAACTTTTTCTCTTTCTTTTGAGTAAGGTCAAAAACCTAATTAATTCAAAAAATATGAAATAGACCAAACAAAATACCAAGAAGGGGCTCTAATACCACTATCTTAAACTGAATCTGGTTTACATGTCCTAGAACAGTTATTGTTCTTTTAACACAAAACAATGGGTGAAATAAATGTATAAATGTTATTGAATATAAGATATGATAAATTACAAATGACGACCTGCCTTAAATATGTCTTGGGCGCCTAATATTTGAAGAGTCACAACTCTTAGTTACTTATTAATTATTATTAGTTGTGATTAATTACTATTAGTTTATTTATTATTTATATGTGTAACAAATAGAAAATGATTAGTGGAAGCAAGACTAGAAGCAACTCAAGGACTTGCAGGATCAAGTCCAGAAGTTGGCAGAAGAAATGTACATGATCTCCTCATTAGCACAGGACTTACTGGGATATAGGGGACTTCCCCTATGTATTATTTAGTCCTATAAAAATAGTTTATTTTATTTCTGTAGCTAATGACACACCTTACCAATTTTCTAATGTTAAGTCTTTTTTGAAATCCTTATATGATAGTAATGTGATTACATAACACTTTTTTGTGAACTATATTTTCATGCATTCATCTTTCCACATGAGAGGAAGTTCAATTTAGTGCCCTGCATAGGAGATATTCAGATTCAGTCATTTGTATCATACCTCCTCCATCAAATCAAATGGAAATTATCCCATGAAACTGTTGAGAAGAATCAGAATGAATGTGTGTCGATAATTAGGGTAAAATCTGCTAACGCAACCAACCTCATCAAATCTCAAGCTCAAATTTTCAACTCTCCTGAAATTTCAAGACTGGTTAAGGACATTCAAGAACATATGTTGTTCGAATGTGTTAATTGTATCAACACCCATACATTTAAATCCTTGTATGGAAGCCATCAGAGATTGGAAAATGGCCACTTCAAAAATTAAAAAGACAGATGTCTTTATCCATCCAAACTTTAGAAGGGCCATAGGGAGGTTAAACAAGTATATTCAATGCATCAATATGAGAGGGTTCAAATGGATTAGTTTGAAATTTCATTTCCCTTTGATTTGGTTTCCTATAGTAAAATATTGACTGTCACATCCCCATGCCTCCGACCGGCGAAGAGGACACGACCCATGGCGTTAACCATCCGGGCTAAGAGCCCCATGAACATGTACATGCATAAAATTGCTGAAACAGAATGCTGAAAGAAATGCATTGAAGTAAAACATGCACATTTGCAATTTTTTATCATACACAGCTACAATTATTTATCAAACACAGCGGAATTCAACGTACATTCATACATGCATTCATTCAACATGTTCATAACATTCATTAACAGAAAATATGGTTGCAGAAGTAAAAATGGACAAGATCNCGCAACCAGCTACGTCGTTGTAACGTTCCACCCAACCATAGTCCAGCGTGCTCCTTAATCTCTCAGCAGCACTGCCGCCCCCGAGCTGGGCATGATTCTCCAAGGAATAAGGGAACTAGTAGGCTGACACATAGCCAAGGATACACAAAACATAGCCAAGCCAACACAGTCCCCATCCCTGCTCCCAAAACAGTCTGAAGACCATCCATTGCACACATGCAAACAATCAGCTGATACAGCTTAAGACAGGGAAGCCAATTCCTGAGTCATTCTTGGCCCTATCATGGCCAAAATGACTCTCAAGCGAATTTACAACAGTCTCCAAAATGTAAAGAAGACCACGACCAACACAGCCAACAACGTGGGGAAAATCAGCAGCCCGATCTGAACAGTGAAGTCACCAAGGAGCTTACACAATCCAAGGATGGAAAGAAAAACCAAGTTCACAGCTGGGTAGAGACAACATATGTGCAGGCCACGACTTGGTAAGGAAAAACATACACACGACCAAAAACGTGAATGGCCCTTCACAGGGAACCCATGGGTGAAAACGCACAGCTCCCAGCTCACTATGTGAGCCCAAAACAGAAGAATACCTGTGCATGCAGATAATAAGCAAACAACGGTCCCTGCGTGAGGATGAACAGCTCCCAGCTTGTGCGTGGATGAACAAACAATGGAGAGGACGCGGATTGGAGTGCACCAGCGTTCCAGCACTGTCGTGGAGAGAAAAATGAAAGTGTCCCCGGTAGTGATGAGAATGAAAAAAAATGAATGAAGGGCGTGAGTGGTTCAGCGCTGGCGTGGAGAGGGTAGTCTGTCCGCGGGTGGAGTGAGCGCGTAGGCTAGGACTGACAGTCCTGCCATCCCACTCCCAAAACAATAACTGCCATAACTTCCCCCAACTACCAACAGAAATTCTTAATGAAGGTGGTTGGGTAAGGCAAGGAAAGAAGACACATGGGTATTTTCCTCATTGGCCCAAGGTTTGACAATTCCCCCCCACCCTTATCCTTGTGAAAATCATGCCCCTTTCTCATTTTAGTTGCCACGATCGTAGCTGGTCGGGTTCATTTAATTAAGATGCATATTTACATGATGTTGAAACTTAATATATACAGCATGCCCCGATATACCATCGGTGACAATTTAAATTCGAAACATAGCATAACCAATCAATGGTGGGGCCTTGGCCTTTAGCTCCGCACCATGATCCTTTACAATATATACATCATGTACATCTAATGCAACGGGGTCAAAACCGGGGTGTTACATTGACCTTCATATGAATTATCAAGGATAGAAGATAATTGGGGGGCAGAAGTCATGATCTCTGCAAGATTCAAGGTTGATGGAGAAGATACAACATGCACTTATTAGCACAATAAACTCCATGAGAAATATTTTAGATCCAACCTAGGCCTCGAGTAAACTACAACTGCATGTGGACATGTAGTGGCTTCAATTGGAGGGAGATGTTGGGTTTAGTAATAGTACCATTTTTTTATAGTTTTCAAAATCCTCTATGTTGAAGTCTACTTCCAGGCTTCTCGGAGTTCCAACCGGTGCAAACAAAAACCCTTACTAATAGTCTCCAAGCAACCAATCGCTAAGAGAGTATTAGGAAACTTTTAGAACTCTGTAATGAAGGTAAATATCATAATTTGAAGTTGTATACATAACATAATCAAGTAAAGGTGTTTCTACAGGTTGCAATGGTGAAACTAGTTCTTAGGACAACTCGCTAGCTTCATCTCCAGGCTTTCCAAAACAAGATAAGGAGGCTACGAATTCTCTGTTTTAGAATTTGGAGACTCATATATACATGTTAAGGACCCATAAGAAAAATAATGATGGGATTTGGAGTCTCAAAGGTCAAATTATGCAATTTATGGTAAAACTAGTCAATTCTAGATGCAAATCTAGACTAGGTTGGCTAAAAACAAGTAAATCTCAGTCATACAGATTCTGATTGAAATAAATTTGTAGAGTATGTTCATAAAATCAATTTGTATCCATGGAACTTGAAATAACTCTCATAATTAATCTATGTATCATTCTTTAACAGGAGGCGTCGATACAATGCATTTAAGAAGCTAGAATCAAAGGAATATTTGGAGATTTGAAACCTAAGTTGTATGCATGTACTAGAAACTTCAGGACCTTATAGAAACACATACAAAACTTTAATTAATGGCTGAATACTTCCATCATATCTGGATTTTAACCATAAATGGTTGCTCCTTGGTCCTTTGTTGTCTACAATGAAGAATGGGAGAGAGAAGAGTAAGTAAATGGGACTTGGGGTGCATCAACCAGGAGAACTAAGGCTCATCACCAAGTTTCAAAGCTTAGATTCACAATACATCAACACACTAATAATCCAAATTGAGAAATGGAGTCGGAAGCACCCTTAAATAAACCTTGAGTGACTTGTTGAGCAAGTCCTTCACCTATTGAGCAAGGTGCCACTTGCAAACCCTAAACCTAACCCATGGATACCTCCTCCTTGAGGAAAATTGCAACAATGAAGCTTGGGAAATGTTTCCTTGTTTGTTCCCTTCAGTCCAAAGTGGAAATTGCGCCCCCCTTTGAGTAAAAGTTTCCTTACTAGGATTGGAGATGTTTCCCCACAAGTGTCTTCTCATCAAATTGGAAATTGTGCCCCCTTTTGAGTAAAAGTTGCATTATTAGGATTGGAAATGTTTCCCTACAAGTATATTCTCATCAAAATGGAAACGTTTTCTCTCACTTGGCTAAATTTTCCTGCGTTTGCACTGACTGCTTTGCCTACACTTTCTGCTTTTGAAATTGTTGGCTTTTCCTTTCTTTTGTCAATTTCCATCTTTTTCTATCTGTTTTATTTTGCCAGTTTCTATGTCATCCAAGGCAAGCTGACTTTTCTAATGCACCCCCTAACATGGAAAATAATTCCCACATGTCTTATTTGAATATTAATTAAATAATGGCATATAAATAATCCAGAATTAGAAATTAACTTAGTGCATGCCTCCTAAGTATGAAATAATCAAAATTCCCTAGGTAAATTAATTAATTCAACTTTTGAACCCCTAGGTGCTTGACAAGGTAAACACTTTCAATGTCCTTCTAGGAAGGGATATTACAATCCCCCTTCCCATGTATGCTTGTCCTCAAGCAGAAGCAATCTAGGGTGCTACAAAAAAATTTCACGCAAAGAAGTCTTCCCCCATGTAAGAGAACTGGAAAATGATACCACATAGATGAACTCATGTGAAGAAATGTTGACTTGCTCCATCAAGCCAACCTGTAAATAACTGCTCCAAATATAAGCAATGCCAGGGTCCCATTGCTTGCATTACATCCCCATTAGTGAGAATGCCATCCAACACAACTCCTTAGACAAAAGTATGCATGGATCCCATTTCCTTAACTGCAAGTATCCATGTAGTAGTGTCAAGGGTAGAAACTTGACAATGTTAGAATTGTTTTGCCATTAGATATTCATAGCAATGAGTGCAATTGAATTCTTAATTATTATGCAATGAAAAGGAATGAATAATACACATTGAACAAATCAAATCTCACAGGAAACAGATAAGTATTTCTCAGATAATTACAGTATAAACGTCATTACATTCCAGTAGTATACAAAGGTAATACATAAAGGAGAATTCGAATCATGAGAGATGAATTCGAATCTACCAACTCTATTTGATTGCATGGTTAACTATAAGTGTCTAAATCACTATTGGATTCCAACAGGTTAACTCCATATGTCAAATCCAGTCTCATAACCAGTTATAATCAGTTAAACCAATCTAACTGCAGTGGTAGGTGAGAAGTAGGTGAGAGCTGGGGCCTTCCCACATGCAGCCATGCATAACTGGCACTAACAGAATTGGAGGATATCTAATTGAATGTAACTGGAGCATAACTAAGCTTAACTAGTTACCAACTGCCAACAACTAAAGGAGGTTGGTTTCGGCACTCCCAATGGCTCCTAAAATGTAGTGATTGGTCTAGCAGGCGCCTAAATTGATGCATGCAAGTGCAGTCAGTTCTAGTTAGCCTCTATCGGTGTTCCCCACACTCTAGTGACTAGTACATGTGTCCCCATTAGGCGAAGTGGACCCAATGGTACTAGTGGACCCAACAATAACTAAATTACTCCTAATTTAAGCTAATATAATCTAATAGACAATTTGGACAAGGGAGGATTATAAATCCTAACACCCCCCCTAAATCCTAACTTGGACAACTGTGGGCCCTGGAAACAAGGACAAAAGTCACCCATATACAATCTAAAAGATAAAAAAAAATGTTGCTTAATAAACCAAGGAAATAGGGGAAAACCTCATGGGAAACCCCCCCCCTCAAAATAAACAAGAAACAATCAAATTACAAGCTATCTTTAGAAGAAAGAAGCTTCCTCCTTAGAAAAATAACTTGTCAAAACTCTATTGCAAATTTGCAGCTCTATGCAGCAATATGGTTCTTCTGTGCAACGGCATCCTGAAATTGTGCATGTGAACCTCTCAATGTCCTTCTGAACTGATGAATCTATGTGTTTATTCTGGATGGAAGAGGTGGAGAATGATCAATTTTATTCTTCTGCGGGCCAAGTGGTTGATCATTCGTTATCATCATGTCGCACTTTCCTAGAATTTTGTTGCACCACTGTGTAGGGAGTGAATATGTGAGGGAAATATCCATATTCTCATTCTGATATTGGGATCCTAAGTTCTCCTTCTTTCATCTGTATTCCTGGCACCATCCCCAGATGCATCAATAAGCTTTTGATCCCATCTAGGCTTAGGCCTTTGGTTTGGAATGGGTGTTAGATCAACATCTAGAATCTCATGAGGTTTAGCCTCAATAATAAGATCATGTTAGACTTAATCCTCTTCATCTGATCTTGAAACATGTAAAATAATCTTCATCATCAAAAAGTAGTGGAAGAGTAGTTATACCTTCTTGTGCTTTGGATGGTGGTGTATCACACAACTGATCTTCTTCAAACTGAACACTCCGCTCAATGAAGAATTTCCTAGTTGCAACCTCCATCAACTTGTATGCTTTTGCATCTTTTGCATATCCTAGTAGAATGCATTCTCTACTTTGGGCTTGGAAGTCCTTCCTCTTGTCAATGGGTTTTCTAGCCCAAGCTTTGGAACCAAAAACTCTCAAATGAGAGACATTGGGCTTATGCCCATGCATTGCTTCAAATGGAGTGGCACCAACCATTGATTTATGAGGCACTCTATTCTACAAATATGAAGCACAGTTTATAGCTTCTTCCCAAAGAGAAGGAGGGATATTCTTGGCATGGAGAAGACATGTTTCCATTTCCTTCAATGATCTATTCTTACTCTCAGCCACACCATTTTGTTGTGGTGTGTATGAAAATGAGCATTCCATTTGAATCCCCTCTTATTCACAATAATGTTGGGAATCACCTTTGATGTACTCTCCTCCTTTATTAGATCTTATGGACTTGATATTTTTACTGAAACTCTTCTCAACCATATCTTTAAAAACTTTTAAAAATTCAAAAAATTCTGATTTATGTTTCATAAAGTAGATCTAGCAGTACCTAGAATAATCATCAATCAAAGTGAGGAAATACCTGCAACCATTAATGGATGTTGTGGGCATTGGTCCTGCCAAATCACTATGTATCAAATCAAGTATAGAGACAGCTCTATGTGCCTTCCCAACTTCATACCTCTTATATGGATGCTTACCTACCAAGAAACCAGAACATACTCCATCGAAAGTTTGGATGAGAGGAAAACCTTCAACCATTTTATCATTGTGGATTTTCTAGAGATATTTGAAATTGATATGCCCAAATATCTCATGCCAAATATTAATGGCGTTGTTAACATGAGTCAATAAAGTTGTAGGAGGTGAGACAAGAAAAAAATGTGAGAACTCATAAGCTTTAGTATAATGATTTGCAATACCTTTCGCTATGAGCTTTCCAGCATCTTTTTCTGTGATCTCAACTGAATCTGAGTCTAATCTAACTCTCTTGGGAGAGCCTGTATGGGTCATGTGATAAATAGACAACAAATTAGCTTCAAGGTAGGGCACATAGAGAACATTTTTGAACTCACCATGCTGGATTTTAACTTAACCTCTTCTTCTGCTGGAATTTGGGAATCATATCCCATGTGAATATTAGTCCCTTTTGATAGTGTGAGGGTGGAGAAAGATTCTTTAGGGGACACCATGTGATTGGATGGTCTAGAATCAATCAAATATGTTGTTGATTTAATAAGGCTATCCTTTAAGGCATGGCACCTTTCATCATCTTTTGGTTGTTTTCCATCATCAGACTTCTTTGCTCTTTGTCAAAGAGTAATGTTATTATGCTTGAGGAGGGCAATCAGCTGGTCAACTTGCTTCTTCATGCAAGAGTCTTTTCAATGAAAACCCCTCATACAATAAGGATGCGTTTTATTTTTGAACTTTTTCTTCTTCTTAGAGCTCGAAGCTCCTTTGAAAGTCTTTTGATTCTCTTTAGGCTTCGAATCAGATGCTTTAGGCTCCTTCCCCTTAGGTCTCCCTTTATATTGTGCTTTGGTGGAGTCTTTCACTAGGAGAGCTTGATCTTTGGAAGTCTGGACGACTCCCATCTGGACCAACTTCTCTTGCTCATGTATTAAGGACTCGACAAAGGAATCAAGTGAGTGAATACTCCAATTGGGAATGGAACCTCTTCTGAAATGGAAGACAGAGACAAATACAAAATACTCAAAGCCTAGTTTGCTGAGTATGGAGAGCACATGTTGCTCATCCTTTATTTCTATTATGCATTGTCTGCATTGAAGTGCAACAAACTTGAATTTAGTAAAGAATTGTTGTATGGTATCGAAACTGTTGGGATGCAAGGCTATCAACGCGTTCTCCAAAATGTGTCCTTGTAGCTCATCTTGCTTACCAAACAAGACTTCAAGATTCTCCCAAGCTTCTTTGGGAGTCCTCAAACCTTCAAGGTGAAATAGGAGGTCTGGATATGTAAGTACAGAGATAACCAAAAGCTTCATCTAAGCGGTTCAGAAACTTGTTTTTATCACCTGGATGATGGGGCACAACCTCTCTTCCAATTATTATCCTGAAGTAGCCCTACTTGCGCAAGGAAACCTGCATATCCACCCTCCAATCAACATAATTGAAGGGTGTTAGGATTCAAGGTGTGGAAGATTGAGAATCCATAACTCTCTCGCTGATCAGACAATATCTTCAATTCAAGCTACATAGAACCTGTGGAAAAATCACTACAAAACCAAAACCATTCACACTATGTTAGAATCAATCCTTCCCTCTCAACATGTACACGTTTTTAAGGTTCGTCGCACCCGCACCCCACTCTGAATGAATTCAGAGGAAGCAAGGCAGTCTTTGCAGGACTTCTGTAGAAACCCAACTGCTTCTGGTGTAGAATGGAGAGTAGACAAACTTGAATATTGCCTAAGATGGCTCTAATACCATGTTAGAATTGTTGTTCCATTAGATCTTCAGAGTAATGAGTGCAATCAGATTCTTGATTATTATGCAGTGAAAAGGAATGAATAATACACACTGAACAAATCAAATCTCACAGAAAATAGATAAGTATTGCTCAGATAATTACAATATAAACTTCATTACATCCTAGTAGTATACAATGGTAATACATAAAGGAGAATTTGAATCATGAGAGATGAGTTCGAATCTACCAACTCTATCTAACTGCATGGCTAACTAGAAGTATCTAAATCATTATCGGAGACCAACAGGTTAACTCTAGACGTCAAATCTAATCTATCAATCAGTTATAATCAGTTAAACCAGTCTAACTGCAGTGGTAGGTGAGAATTAGGTGAGAATTGGTGCCTTCCCACATGCAGCCATGCATAACTGGTGCCAACTGAACTAGAGGATATCTAACTGAATGTAACTGAAGCATAACTAAGGTTAACTAGTTAGCAACAACCAACAACTGAAGGAGGTTGGTTCCAGCACTCCCGGTGGATTCTAAAATGTATGGATTGGTCTAGGAGGCACCTAAACTGATGCATGCAAGTGCAGTCAGTTCTAGTTAGCCTCTATTGATGTTCCCCACACTCTAATGACCGATACATGTGGCCCCATTAGGCCTAGTGGACCCAATAATAACTAATTGACTCCTAAGTTAGGATAATATAATATAATAGAAAGTTTGGACAAGGGAGGATTATAAATCCTAACAGACACCCCAAGAAATTCCAGGATCCCACTATTTGGTGTGCATACTCCTAAGTATCACCAAAATCATACATAAACCACCATCATGAAAGGTACTATGAGGGATAACAATATCACCATGTAGAATGACTGAATCATGCAAATGACATATACCTGATACTAATGTAATATCCCTTATTTGATATCAGTGTTAGAATAATCAACCCATAGTTACCTACCTTAGACATTAATTAATCTATTCTTGTCTTATTTTCCTAGTTTCCTATATTCCACTCTATGCAAGTTGTCTTCCACATGCTATAGAAGTCAAAATTGCTAAAATTGAGTCATGGAGCACTTAGGAAACCTCCTGGAAACCATAATTAGCATGTATACTTTATTCCATATCCTCCAAAGCGCATATCTGCTTTTTCTGCTAAGTTGCATGTTTTATTGAGAAATAAGGCAAAAGGGAAAGTAAGACTAGGTGTAGTTGACTTGTTTTTTTCCCTCATCATCCTCCATCCTTTTCTCCTAATAAAATCATGTATCAGTTGTCTTTCCATCCCTTATTAGCTTTCCTACTTGACTTTTCCGATTCGTGAGCCTCTAAGTGGATTTGGAAACTGCTTTATGCACCTATGGGGGAATTGACTAGATTTAGTAAGCTTACTTTTTGACTATTTTGAATGGCATCCTTATGCATTCAAATATATCATGTAATTATATATTTCAGCAGCCTATGACTTCATAAGGTTGGCTATTGTACACTTATTCAATACAAATTAGTGTTATGCTCCAATTTCAGTCTCCTTTGTTTGTAATTTTGCATGTTTGATTAGCAATTTTGTGAGTGCAATTGTTATATCACTTGGGTTCAATTTCCACATGGTATCAAAGCCTTTGTAGATCAATTTCTCTCCTTCCATATTGCTATTACAGGTTTTACATCTTGACTGGGAGCATTTTCTACTGACTGAAGGGCACAGTTTCTGAGCTATGGATCAATCTCAGAAGAGCATCTTGACTCCATTTAATTTCTTTGAATGGAAAGCAGAGATGGAGATATTGTTGAGAGAGAAATGTATCTATAGGGTGACTATGGCAACTGAGGTATAGCCCAATGTCTCTATATCCCTAGGGAACTTTTGCATACAGAGTGCTTCCCTTTGGCTTATGCAATGCACCAGCCACATTTCAAAGAGTTGTGATTGGCATCTTTTCAGAATTAGTTAATGATAGTATGGAAATTTTCAGAATTTGAAGAATTTGAAGTATGGAAAAGAATTTGAAGAAGCATTGAAAAACTTGGAAAAGATTTTAACTCGCTGCAAGCAGACCCAGCTATCTTTGAGCACTGAAAAGTGCCATATGATGATGAGTGAAGGGGTAGTGTTGGGGCATTTTATCTCTGTTGATGGCATCTAGGTATACCCCTCTAAAATCAAGGTTATAAAAAATATACCTACTCCTGGAACTCAGAAAGAAGTGCAAAGTTTCTTAGGGCATGCTGGATATTACAGAAGATTTATAGAAAAATTTTCCAAACTTGCTTATCCTTTGTTTTCATTGTTAATGAAGGATGTGCAATTTACTTGGAATGAGACATGCCAGACATCATTTGTTAAACTTAAGGAGAAGTTGTCCACAACTCTCATCCTAAGAGGGCCCAATTGAGCCCTGCCTTTTGACATTTCTTTATATGCCTCTGATACCGCCATTGGAGCAGTTTTAGGATAGCAGTATGGTTGAAAGCACCTTATGCAGTTTATTATATTAGCAAAAACTTAGCCCCTACTGAACTTAATTATACTGTTATCGAGAAGTATTTTTTAGCCATTGTTTCCTCCATTAACTAATTCTGACATAATATCACTAGATATCCTACCTTTGTGCACACTGACCACTTGGCCATCAAATATCTAATGAATAAACCTGTTACAAATGCTCGGGTAACTAGATGGCTATTATTATTACAGGAATTTGATATCACCATTATAGACAGACCTAGAAAAGCAATGTGGTTGTTGATTTCTTATCTCTTTTTACTAACAATGATGATAATCTTCCTGTTGAGGACTCTTTTCCAGATGAACACCTATTTGCAGTTTCAGCTCAATCCCCTTGGTATGCAGATGTCGCTAACTACTTGGCTGCAGGGAAGCTTCCGTCACATTTGTCAAAAAGAGAAAAGAGGAAAATTATTCAACAAAGTGCCAGGTATTGTTGGATAGACAGTAATCTCTTCTACACAGGCCCCAATCTTGAGATTAGAAGATGTGTAAGATAAGATGAAATATTCCATTTTCTGAAGGCCTGGCATGACGAGCCTTGTGGGGGACATTTTGCAGATAGGAGGAGAGGACACAAAGCATTGAGAATGGGATACTATTGGCCGACCCTTTTTAGGGATGCAAAAAAATGTGTCCAGTCTTGTCACAACTACTAGAGGATGGGCCAACCTAACAAATTGGATCAAATGCCTCTTCAACCACAACTGGTGGTTGAACCTTTTGACAGATGGGCCTTAGATTTTGTTGGTCCTATCAGCCCTTATTCTAGGCAGAAAGCCTACATCTTGGTTTGTACCGACTACATGATGAAATGGGTAGAAGTTGTGGCTTTGGTGAAAGCCAATGACCAGGCTGTGATCGATTTCCTGTATGGTGAAATATTTACCCGTTTCGGAGTACTCAAGGAAGTGGTTATAGATGGAGGACCTCAGTTTGTGTCGCATCAATTTGAAGCTTTGCTCCGGAAGTACCATTTTCAGCACCGGATAGCTTCACCATACCATCCCCAGGCCAATGGCCAGATGGAAAGCACTAACAAAGTTATTGAAGCCATCCTTACCAAAACGGTCAGGAGCCATCGTAGAGACTAGGCTGATAGACTTCCAGAAGCATTGTGGGAATATCATACTACTTGGCACAATACTACAGGTTTCTCTCCTTATGACTTGGTGTATGGGAAAAGTGTTGTCTTCCCCATTGAATTTTAAATCAAGACTTTGAAGACAGCTACGGAGGTAAACTTAGATGTGACTGAAGCCCAGAAGAGAAGATTGAATCAATTGAATGAACTTAATGAGAACCGTTTAGCTACTGTGGATTAGACAGTATTAATCCAGCAACAGAGATCCAATCGACACGACCAATTCATCAACAAGAAAGTCTTCTACAAAGGAGACTGGGCATTATTATACGATTCAAGATTCAAAAGGGACTTCAAGGGTAAGTTACGCACAAGATGGTTGGGCCCATACCTGGTAGATAGAGTATTTGATAATGATACAGTCCGCCTAGTAACCATTGATGAGAATCGTGCACCATTATTTGCTAATGGTCATAGGCTGTGACTGTACCATAAGCCCATTTCGAAAGACACATTCACTTCACAGATTGCAGCTAATTCGGAATATCAGTTAGAACAAGGGGAAGAATCTTTCTCTGCCCTTTTCAATCTTTAGATAATCGCTGTAAATATTACATAAATTTTTGTACATAAATAAATTGATATTTTTACTATTATTTTTATCTTTTTCATTTGCACTTGATCCATTTTTTTTAATAATATGTGATGGGATGTGCCTAAGGAGCAGTGGTCATGATCAGGCCTAACAACCAGGGTCGTCCTTTTGTAACTTCTTGCATCAGAAGAAAACTCCTTGAACAAGTTCGTTGCAACTGCAACACCGTAATACTTTGCCTATTTTCCATTTTTTTTGCAGCTGCAACACCGTAAAATACCTCCCTTCACCCTGTTCCACACAGCTGCAACACCATAAAATACCACCCTTTACCCCATTCTGTGCAGCTGCAACATCGTAAAACATTGCCTATTTTTTTGTTTTTCGACAGCTGCAACACCGTAAAATTCCGCCCTTTACCCCGTTCCGCGTAGCTACAACACCATAACTTAATTCCTTTTACCTTTTTCGGCAACTGTGACACTATTTCAATTTTGTCCATTTTTACCTTTTCTGGCAGCTGCGACACTATTTCAATCTTGCCCAGTTTTACCTCTTCCATTTTTACCTTTTTCGGCAGCTGCGGCTCCGCCAAAAATGGTTGATTTTTCTGTGATTCACGGCTGCGACTCCACCAAACTGCTTGGTTTCTCTATGGTCCACGGCTATGACTCCTCCATTATTGGAAAAACTTTTTGCAACCTTGGTTAGCAATTGCTCCAGATCTGGCCCTAATTCCTGATGCCGACGATTCTGATTTACTTCACAGCATTCATTATGTTTTCGGCAAGAGTGACAAGATGGTTTTGGTCCACCGGGAGAAAAGGTCATTATAGCACACCTGCAACAATGATCAAATTTAAATGGATGCACTTCACACGCTTTACTATTCTCAAAGGTCACCGTTCATCATATATTTTCGAAGGTATGGTTCTGATTATTTACTTGATTAAGTGTTAACTAGATTTGACAACATTAATCATGCCTTCCTTTCTGTGCCCATTATTACACCTGCATACCGTTAACTGTCCACTCGTACGAATTAATGGCCATTTAAGTTACCTGATAACTGCCACCTTTCCTAATTTGGGATAAAATTCCAAACATTTCCATGCTCTTAAACTTTTCGAATTTACCCAACTCCACTCTCAGTTGTTCGCGCATACTCTATGCTTTAACCTCCATTGTCGGGACCTGTCATCTGTCGGGCTGATAAATAATTCTGAATTCAAACAAACATGGGTATCCTAGCTCGGCATGAACCTCCAAATACGCAATAACTGAGAATAAATGCTGAATTTTTCGCTATTTTTGAAGCTGCGGGATGGACCGAATTCTTCCAATGCCTGAATGGGTTTCATTGAGAGACAGCCCTACAATTTGCCTTAAATCTTACAAAAACCCACTCATAGGTTCGGGGGTTACGTATAGAAGTATCTAAAGCAATAGTGGCTGAATTCATTGGCCTTCCACAGGTGGAAAGAGCCTGGTTTGGTCGAAGAACCCCCAATGCTATTGCAGTATAGGATTTTCTCATCGAGGGGGACCAAATTCGTCAGTCCAGGTGAGGGATAGCATTACAGTCACTGCCTCGGCCATGGGATAAAGTAGTAGTTTTCCTCAATAAGTATATCACCTATGAAGGTAGGTATCAAACTGTTTATTATTCTGAACTTCCTCTATTATCTCATCTCCGCCATAGGGCCTTACTGAACATTCCATTTTATCTATTCAATGACCTACACCATATGGCGGGGTTTGTTAGAACAACCAAGCATCCAAAATCCTCCTTTACCCACCATGGCCTAATCAAATTAATAATTTTATGGGCCTTATCTCAAAGGAACCAAACCTGGGAGCAATTCACAGGTCAAATTCAGATAAACCAGGAACCCGCCCTTTTGCCTGGCGTTCCAATAGAAGAAGAAGTAGAAGTACCTGTACTCTTAGGGGCTATTCAAAACCAAGAGGAGCATGCAAATGTATAATTGGGGGTGAATGAGAAGCAACAAGAGGATCAGAGTCCCTCCAATTTAGTTGGGGGGGAGGGGGGAATGAGACTGGATCGGATGATTAGTCAAATGACCAAGCAGAAGAATTGGAGGAAAATGCCCGAGAAAACCCTGTGGAGAGATTAAATAATATGGAAGCTCTAATAGCAGAGGCTAAAGTTGGAGTAGCATTAGATGTTGTGACAGCTGAAGCCAAGGATTTTAGAGCCATGATAACATAAGGAAACATAGAGGTGTTGACCATTGAATCTTCCCCTGAATGGGGGGGGCTTTGATTGAAGAAGAACAGGAAAAATGTTGAGACAGAAGATATCCCTTCCACATCAGCTGCAAATCTGGAGATTCCTACACCACGGAGGAAAAGAAGGAGATCAAAAGAAGAGATACAGGCATCACCACCAATAAGAAGAAAAAGAACCAGGTCAGATACAGTAGCTGAAGCAGCATGGGAAATATGGGCAACCCCAGAAGCACAGATTGAATTCCCCATTTTGAGACCCAAAGCAAATGATTCCCCACAGGAACCGGCTACAGATGAACCTCAAATTGAGGGACTTCTGTACAAAAATGGTCTATTAAAAGAGGAAGTACAATCACTTCAGAAAGAACTGGAAAATTGGAAGGAAGCATGCAGGAAGCAGGTAGAAAGGGAGTTGCACACATTGGTTGAAGCTACAGACCGACTAGAAGGATCACCTCCTGCTGAGGATGGTGAGGAAGAAAGAGTGGTCTACCCTGTGTGTGGAGAAATATTTAACAAGTTAGGCTACAAAGTAATATTTCGTGCCTTTGTGACACAACAACCCATACCTGCAACTATGGAAGAACAAGAAAATGAAGCACCAAAGATAGAAGCGGGGGATGCAAAAATGATCCTTGGTACAGAAAAGGGGGAAATGAACAATTACAGTCACAGCCAACAGAAGAAGGACAATATGATTGGAATGATGGTGAAGCTCCCTAAGAGCAACTCCAACAAAGGGAAGTAGTAGATAAACAGGGTGTTGATACACAAGAACCAGCATTTCTGAGCATTCCTATTGAATTTTCTACCCAAATTGGGACAGATAAACCAGAGGCTGAATTTATTCTTAATTTTAGTGAAGAAGTCTGTGTGTGACTCTTGAACCTTCCCAGGGCACAGAACTAATAGATATGGAACCCCAGCAGCAGCATGATGATGGAGATGAACAGGGTGTTGATACACAAGAACCAGCATCCCTGAATATTCTCGTTGAAGTTGCCACCCAAATGGGGGTAGATGAACCAGAGATCGAAAATATTCATGAATTTAACAAAGAAGTCTGCGCTGTGACTCCTGAACCTTCTCAGGACACATAATTAATAGAAATGGAACCCCAACAGTAGGAAAATGAGGAATTTAACCAAGATGTTGTCACACAAGAACCAACATCCCTAGAAATTTCTATGGAGATTCTTAGGCAGCAATAAGAAATCAATCCCGAAATGGACATAATTCCTTATTTGGATTTAGGAGAGGATGAACAAATGCAATCACAATCCTTGGGGGACACTAAAATCCTCAAAGAACAACTCCATATTGTAGAAGACATGGAAGCAACTCTACAAACCCAGCAACATGAAGAAATAGAAGGGCAAGGCTCTATTACACAAGAGCCAGTGACCTTGCATCCCCCTGTCGAAGCTGCAGCTAACAATTAGGCAGATGGGGAGATCAAAATTCAGAAAGAGGTTGTCACACAAGAACCAACACCTTCACAATCAGCTGTTGAGGTTGCTATAGGAGAAATCTGTTATGGAGAGAAATTCCTATGGCTTGGGGTACCACAACAGACAGCTTTGACTCCAGAAATCAATCTTTCCCAATATGCAATAGAAATAAAATTTCTAACACTAAAGGATCAAACCTCGTACCTTATTCCGGACGGTTGAAGTAGATCCTCGTTGAGCTTTCCAATCTTCAGCTTGAATTGATATAATACTTCCTCAACAATAAGTAAACAATACAAGCATACTATATATCATGGTGTTAGATCTATTCTAGCATATATAATCAATAATGTAAAAGCATTTGACATATTCCAATGGATACAATATTCAATCAAATACACATCATTGGACAGGAAAAGATAGTTCTTATTAATATAAATCAGAGATTACAAGATAGATACAACCTCTGACAGCACGTCTGCGAACCGGAGAAACTGAATCCCCCACTTGGGCCTCCACCACCTCAATCCTCCATCTCACGATAGCAATCTCACTAGCAAAGGGAAAGCATGGGAAGAACACAAAAGTGCTCCAAAGGGACAAAGGGATGCAGACTCAAGCATAAATTCTGGCAACAATGGACTATAGTTTCGTTGCTTTCAATCTCTCTATATGCCTTCAATGTACCAAGGGGTTCCTTATATAGCTTCACAAGGGATAATGAAGGGTCGAATCCGAGCGATCTCAAGGCATAGGGAAGGCCAGGAGTCAAATGAGTTGGATCCATGTCAAGGAAAACTCCAAAAGGATTTGGACTATGCACACATCTCGATGTACACGGTTATCGGGGAAAAAGCCATGTATATCATCTTTTATATAGTTTTTAGGGATGATCAAGGAAACATCAAAGGATAAAATATGGTCCATATGGTCTAAAGAGTCTGCAGCGGGACAGGGGAAGGCCATACAAAGTGTGATTCACCTGGAGTGATGAAATCCGCTATAACAGATGCCCCCTAATGTGTGAGGTCAGAGGGGTCATACGATGGCCGAAATAAATTATAAGTCCATCCCAGAAGTGGAGTGATGAAGGATCCCAAATGGAAGACCAGCCACCCAATTAGCATATTACAATGATACAACTCTGCATATAACTACAAGTACATATAGTAGTCCCGGATACATAAGAGTACAATGGCCATGAATAGGCATAATACATGATATCACATATGTGGTCATCGCCACGTACAATATACATAGATCAGAATCTCCATGATGAAGATATACAAAGGACCATGATCTCCAAAATGGCTAAAGATATACAATAGATCAAGATCTCCATAGTGGCTGGAAATGTCTGACATACACTGGAATCAAGTCACGAGAACTGAAATCTCATGAACACTGGTACGATCAAGGAGGTAGCATATAAGAGATGCCACCAGTCTGGAAGGTCTTCTACACAAACCGCTATGAGTACATGTCCTACTATGTGAATAGAGGTGTCGAGGTTGAACATAGTAGTCCATCGTCTGATTACCAGTCATTGATGTATACCATTAACAGACGCGAGATTACCCACCGATAATGATGATGGGAACCAAGGTACTAGAGTGCAAACTAACAAGTGTGAATAGATGTGTTGAGGTCGAACACTTGAGAGAATCCATCGATCAGGGGACATTGATGTATACCCAAGAAACTGTTGATGGCAAGAGAACCTACCACTGATGACTGCAAGTCTCAAGGCACTCAAAAGGACTCTAGATTCCAATCCCAGAATAAATGATCTGAAGTCGATGGGATGAAATCCGCTGGAAGGAGGGCATTAAGGCATCCCCCATCATCCAACACGAGGTACTCAGCAAAGATGTCTAATGTGGAAGAACTCGATCATAAAGTGCACGAACCAGTAACTGTACTGGGAATGGCCGACATGCAAAGTCAAGATAACTGAGGAATGGCCGACACAGGTTTCAACTTCCTTCGAACAAGAGCATAACGGCATATGGTGACTGAATGAAGGCAACATAGACTCGATATACAAACTGGGACATCTCTGTGACACAGGAGGCATCAACAGAGGCTCCATAGGGACTGGAAGCTTAACCAGTCGGTGGAGATAAACTCAAATAAATGAGTACAGCTCCTAAGTCCAACTATAACCCAACCAATGGATGTGATATACAGTGCTCTGTTCAAAGGCGACATGACTCAACAGCTGCCAAAGATAACATCTTTCCTTGTCCGGATTTTTGGTTTTTTTATTTTTTTGGACTTTTTCAGTTATTTGAAAAGCTTGAAAAAAGAATAAACTAGCTTTATAGTTACAAACTAGGAGGAGACGAGTGTCATAAGGGAAAACAAACTAGTTCCAAGTAGTGGAACATACCTATGCTCAATGCAAGGATACATGTGTAGGATATCGACACTCGGGGGGAAATCCCCTCCCGATAAAAAGGGAATCAAGCTGCGAAGGATATAAAAATGGCTCTGCATGGCTAGACATGAGACAAGCTCAGGCTATATGGCTGAAACGCAATGTCAGGGGAGCCGGCATAAAGCTCAATAAGGCAGGAAAAGCTCATGATAATGCATTCACAACTTGACATAAGGGGAGTCCGGAGGGAAACAGGATAGCATAAGATCAAGAGGAGTATGAGGCTCTTGCTAAATGTCATGGCAGTACTATACAATGGACTCCCGAACCTAGGAGAGGACTCACAGCATGGGTACCAAATGCAAAGGGGAGCTAACTAGGGAACCCATGTAAATGAAAGCTCTACCATTCACATAGTACCACTTCTAACAACAGCATGAAGGTTCTGTGATACCATGGAATGGGTTCGTACCTAAGGTTAAGATGGAACGGTCATAAGGCAATGCATAAATGCAAGCGGATGTGAAATCCTAAACTATATGCCAGTTCAAACATAATACCTGTGACAGGCACGAACAGGTCGAAACCTCGGAGAGAGTGTACAAAAATGGACCCTACATGACAACCATATTAGACCAAAACAACCCAAAATAGTCAATAAAGAATCCACACTATAGGATATAGGGAGGAATGATCATGAAAACCGCACCCAAAGGAAACAGTACAGTGAAAGATGGGACATAAAAAAGAAAGTAAGGTGTAGACCCAACGTTCACGCATCCACTACCACCCCCATGAGGGTGATCACCGATGTAAAGACCGATCGAAGGGAATAAAAATCCTCCATAAATGGAGTAGGGAATGGAATATGACCATTCCCAAATCTATGAGCACGGTAAGGGGTTGTGATGCCCCCAAGTCTAACACCAGGGTCCGTACTAGGACCGAGACGGGCGACAGGATACCAGGCATGCCGAAAATAAAAGGACCCAAACTCAAGAGAGCATAAATATACTCAAGTAACCACGATCCCAAAGGCCAACTAGTGCACAAAGAGCACACTCCTAAGAAAATCTACAGCCAAAATACAAGCAAACCAAGGGGAGGATATGTGAGCTCCCGAATGTAGCAGGTATGTCTCGCCTAGGAGAGGCTCGAAACTCCCATACACTACAATCTGAGGTATTTAACCAATTATAGTGGCCCTCAGCTTCAACGCATAAAGAGACTGTGCTGTTCGACCTCTACCTGGCCAGGACACCTACAGAATAACCTCTACAAGTACCCCCTCGATATCCTAGGTAAGGTCACTAAGGTCACCTCAATATAATCAAAGCTCAGGTGGACAGTCGCAGGAGGGATTGACTGTATGGGCAGGGTAGCAAAGCCCGAAACTCTCGAAGGAGCCCCCAGATACGAATACAATCCTGGAAATATCTCTGGTGCTACTCAGTTATGACTAGGGGTCATCCCAATCAATAACCGCTCACACTGCCTCATGCTTAACTCCCGTTTGAGAGGAGGATCCTAAGAACGATGGTTATACCAAGGATTTCACACACTCCCTGGATAGACACCTAGATGTTGTTGTTTAGTGATCTTGGAGAATTGACTTACAATGAACTAGTCCAAGATCGTAAAACCTAAGCTTGTTGGTGCACCCTAGAAAAGAAAAGAGTGTAATTCATTTTAATTAGCGTTGATTTTAGTTGGCTGTAATTACTCAAAGGGAAATGGTCGTGCAACTAGTGACATTATGACTCAGCAGTGAAATAAAAGTGCACACCATAACAAACAATGCTAAGTGCAATCTTTGTCAAATGAAAAATAGGGTATGCCACTACATGAGATGCATAAATATATATTCCTTTCCGAACGTCAATGCAATCTTTCCTATATGAAAGCCTAAAAACAACTCTCATCCAAGCAATCCAATGCAAGTACCTCCTAAAATCCATATCTAAGATGCAACTAAGAGTGCAACTACTTTGTATTTTTCAATATAAAAGAATGAAAAATGCAATAAAATTCATCTAAAACTCTCAGTCTCTGCAGCAAGTATAAAAGACAAGCCCAACAAGACACCGAGACAAAAAGAATAATGCACTAATGACAAAACAAAAAGGATAAATGACTAAAACTACTTTCAAAGAAAAATCAATGAAAAAGCGGTCTCTGGTCACACTGAGAAGCATCCAACAAACAACATCAGACCCAAGGAAGACCCAACCACACTCACAACCCACCCAGCAACTTCCCACAACATCAAACTCACCAAAAGGGAGGATGTACGCCACTGTATAAAGAACAGCTGTGTATGTACGCGACTTTTGGCCAAAAACCTGAGTGTATACGTGGATTTTGGCCAAAAACCTGCGTGTATACGCGACTTTTGGCCAAAAATCCGCGTATGTACGCAACTTTTGGCCAAAAACCTGTGTATACAGAGAAGGCAGTGGTAAAAAGCAGGTCAAGGCCAAACCAATAAAGGGGAGTGTCAATGGACAAACATACTATAAAATGCGACACAAAAACAGGGAGAAACAGAGAGCAAGTCAATAGTATCAAGCCCATTGTGCCGAAAAACCCCCAAATAAAAACAAGGAACATTCCCAGCGGAGTCGCCAATTCTGTTACGGAGAGAAATTCTTATGGCTTGGGGTACCACAACAGGCAGCTTTGACTCCAGAAACCAATCTTTCCCAATATGCAATAGAAATAAAATGTCTAACACTAAAGGACCAGACCTCGTACCTTATTCCGGACGGTTGAAGTAGATCCCCGTTGAGCTTTCCAATCTTCAACTTGAATTGATATAATACTTCCTCAACAACAAGTAAACAATACAAGCATACTATATATCATGGTGTTAGATCTATTCTAGCATATATAATCAATAATGTAAAAGAATTTGACATATTCCAATGGATACAATATTCAATAAAATACACATCATTGGACAGGAAAAGATAGTTCTTATTAATATAAATCAGAGATTACAAGATAGATACAACCTCTGATGGCACGTCTGCGAACCAGAGAAACTGAATCCCCCACTTGGGCCTCCACCACCTCAATCCTCCATCTCACGATAGCAAGCTCACTAGCAAAGGGCAAGCTTGGGAAGAACACAAAAGTGCTCCAAAGGGACAAAGGGATGCAGACTCAAGCATAACTTCCGGCAACAATTGACTATAGTTTCGTTGCTTTCAATCTCTCTATATGCCTTCAATGTACCAAGGGGTTCCTTATATAGCTTCACAAGGGATAATGAAGGGTCGAATCCGAGCGATCTCAAGGCATAGGGAAGGCCAGGAGTCAAATGAGTCGGATCCATGTCAAGGAAAACTCCAAAAGGATTTGGACTATGCACACATCCTGATGTATGCGGTTATAGGAGTCAAACCCGCGTATGTACGCGGTTATCGGGGAAAAAGCCGCGTATATCATCTTTTATATAGTTTTTAGGGATGATCAAGGAAACATCAAAGGATAAAATATGGTCCATGGGGTCTAAAGAGTCTGCAACGGGACAGGGGAAGGCCATACAAAGTTTGATTCACCTGGAGTGGTGAAATCCGCTATAACAAACTCCAAGGAGAGGATGTTGTTACACAAGAACCAGCATCCCCAGAAGTTGTTTCAGAGGCACCTATGGTTGAAGTTGTTGCAGGAGAAATTTAAGGAAGGGATGATGTTACACACGAACCAACACCCCCAGAAGTGATTTCAGAAGTATCCAGGCAGGCAGTACAGGATGTTCAAATTGGAACATCAGGTGATAAGGTATGGATTCAACTTCCTCAAAATTTTGTCAATTTGGATTCTGACAATGAAGAACATTCTGAAGATGAAAAATCCCAAAGCTGACAAAAGAACTCTCAATCCTGAGAATAGAAGTGAGGAACTGGAGAAGTCAGGTGGAGAGGTATCAAGAAGGGATGGTTTCCCTTGTTGAACATAGGAATACCATCAGGGAATTGAAGGAAAGGTGGGCAAAAGAACTTTGTGATCGATCTTGAATTGTTTTGTCAATGATGCAATAGTTTTGTTAATAAAATGTGATCCTTGGTCGATGATTAAGGTCAATGGAAAACCAAATCTAGTAATTATATTTTCATATCTGAACTTGGCAACCGCTTCACTAGAGTAGGTTTCTAGAGGTTTTGCCTCTGCCCATTTAGTAGTATATTCCACTGCTGTTGTGATATATTGTGCGCCTGTCCTTCTTGCTGGAACTGGAAATGGTCCAATAAAGTCGATAGCCCAAATTTCAAATGTTAGGCTTGGGTTTACCAAGATTAAAAGGCATCTCAATACTAGGTAAAGGTCGACCTAAACGTTGATAGCGATCACATTTACTAACAAATTTTCGACAATCTTTGTGTAATGTCAGCCACCATAGTCCTGGCTGTTGGATCTTTTTGGCAATAGTGTCTGATTGAAAATGTCCTCGAGCTAGTCCATAGTGTGCTTCATGTATTATATTTTCTCTTTCATGTTCTAAGACACATCGACGGAGAAATTTATCCAAGCCCATTTTATTTAGGATCCCATTTTAATTAGAGTGTATGGTGCATCCTTCAATGATAGAATTTATTTCTTTTTAGTGCTCATACCTTCAGGTGCTTGACCATTCTATAAAAATTGAGCTATATCTTCTAACTCTGTTGGTACAGGTGTGGTACAGCTTCTATTCGAAATAGATGTGCGTCCATAAGATCGTCTTTGATTCCTATTTGTTCCTCCCCCATGTTGATTCTCGACAAGTGGTCAGGTCCGACATTTAGCTTCCTTGGTAGAACTACTACTTCGAACTAAAATTCTTGGAACAGTAACAAGAAACAACATATTCTTTGATGATGTAAGGGTTTTCTTACCAAGTATTTTAACTCTTGGTGATCTCTGCAGAATATGAAAGGATTAGCCAATAGGTAATGTCGATATTTCTGTAATGCAAGTACCATTCCTAATGCCTCTCTTTCTGTCGTTGAATAGTTATGCTCTGCCTTATTTAGTTTTTTACTGCTATATACAATTGGATAATCCATCCCATCATCTCCAAGTTGTGTGAATATTGCACCTATTGCTATTCCTGATGCATCAATGTGGACGTGAAATTTGATTGACCAGTTTGGAAATCTAAAAATAGGTGCTTCAACTGATTTTTTCTTCAACGTGTCGAATGAAGTATCACATTTCTCAGTCCATGTGTATTCCTAATCTTCTTTCAATAGTTCTTCGAAGGGGTAATTCATATCTAAATAATGATGAATTAACTTTCTATAATAGCCTGTGTGTCCTAATAGTACTCTGACTTGTTTTTGGGTCACCAGGGGTTTTAGGTCCAGAATGATTTTTATTTTTGCAAAGTCAACTTTGATGCCTTCTTTGCACACGATATGTCCCAATAGGATTCCTATGGGAGTAAAAAATATGCATTTCCTTATATTGAGAGATAACTGTATTTGTCAACATCTTTCCAAATTAGTCTTAGCCACTTACAGTGATCTTTCAGCATGGAGTATATTTTCCAATTGTCAAAGTATACAGCCATCGTCTTGTATATGTATTCTTGAAATGCTTTAACCACTATCGTTGAGAATACAACTGGTGCATTCTTTAGCCCAAATCGCATTACATTGTAAGCAAATGAACCGAATTCACAGACAAATTTCATCTTCTTCTGATCTACTTTAGCAATCGGGACTTGATTATATCCTAAGAATCCATATGTAAAAGAGTAACACTCATGTCCTGTGACTTCATTTAAAATTTCATCTCTGAATGGAGTTGGAAATGGATCTGTTAGGGTGACATTATTTAGCTCTCAAAAATCGACACAGATTCATAATTTTGTCAAATCATGCTTTTTCGGTTGGACGACCATAGGGATTTCCCATTCCAACTTGTCAATTGGGTAGATAATTCCAGCTGCTAGCATATTGTTGATCTCTTTTTTCACTATTTCTTTGTATTTGTGAGCTAATTTGTAAGGCCTTTTCTTAATTGGTCTTGCATAAGGTTTTATGTCTATTTTCATTTCACCCATCTCTTGTACTATTCCTTTAAGGTATTTATAGTCTCTGGCAAAGACATCCTAAAATTCCTTAAGTAGGTAAACTATTTCGGCTATTTGTTCGTCGTTCCAATAATCACCTATTCGTGCCATTTTTGGTCGATTGTCATTAGAGATGTCGACTTCTTTAGTTTTGACCTTCACATCCATCCATTCTGGCACCTTTTTTTTGTTGATTTGTCAACTGCCCTCCTTAAACTAAGAAAATGATGCGGGAAAATATGTTGTTGTTCCTACTGGTTTCTCCTTTGTCGGTTGAATCAACTTTGAATATTGTTTTAATTGGTTTTACCATTTCTGGATGATCAGTTTTCCACTGAAATATTTTTCCATGAGTGTGCTCATTCTCTAGTCGAAGTCTTGTCGACTATGGTATTTTATTCGATTGAATGTTATTACAAGATGCTTCCAGTTGGTTATGCTTTTGCGTCAAAGTATGATGAACAGTCAATTGTATAAATGTTTTTATTTGTTATGTTGCTTCGACCAATTTGGTGTCTTCTGGTATGAATCTAAAGTCTTTAATGAAAATTTTCTTAAGTTCCTGCCATATGAATGTTTCACCTCGAGCTTCTTCCGTCTTATACCATTTGTCTGGTAAGTCGTCAAGTGTGGATGGAAATAAGTGTGGCCATGTTCATTTGTCTTTGTACCCAAGTCTTCTCCATTTCCTTTCTTATATACTTATGTGATTTTCGAGGTTTTGTCCTTGTGTGAAGACTGCTATTTGTGCATTTTTAGTTATCTTCCTTCCACCGAATCTTTTGATGAAGTATGTCGAAGCTGTTGTCCATGTCTATAATCTCGACTGGTGGGTATCCCACCATCGAGCAGCTTGACCTATAAAGGTTTGAACCAGGCTTTGTAGTCGGTCATACACTCCTAAGTTCTTAGAAACTTGTTCGATATGGAGTACTCATGACTCTCTTTCTTTATACCGAAGAGGATGTTAATTTTCTGTTTTAATCGGTGCTAAAGAAGGGTATTCCCTAATTTTTATTTCAAATATCCTTGGAATGATGGACACGGAGAAGCATTGTTGAGTCGGTTTCTTTGATATGTCTTCGATAGTACAACATCCTTGTGCTTGAGTTTCATAATTCTTTATCTCCCAATCGTATAATTCTGCATCCGAATTATATCCAACTGAATCTTGGTTCCCTAAGTGAAGTTCCCCATAGATGTTCGGCTCAATATATTCTTCATTATTTTGGATTTTGTAGAGTTGTCGAACATCAACTTCTTCATCTACCAGTTCAGTCCAAGGTTCACCTTGAGAAGGGTGAATGGGGACAATAACTTTTTGTCCATTTCCTTTAATCTTTATCCTCTCTTTGTCTAACGAGATCGATGCTTTCATCTTTCAACCCCATGGTCGACCCACCAAGGCTGGGAAAGAACTGGATCCTTCTTTCGATTTGATGATTTCGAAATCGATTTTTTTGGTAATTCCTTTAATAGTTGTGTCGACATTGTGCCATACACCAATCGGTTCAATTAGTACTTGATATGCTAATTTGAGATATATGCCTAATTCGTGTAGTCGAGGTCTACCTAGTTGTTCCCATGTATCTCGTGTCATAATATTTACTTGATATCCAAAGTTGACAGCTACTTGTCAAACGTGATATCCCTAAATTTCCAGGTCGACAAGTGGGTCGGCATCACTCTTATCTTTCTGATTAAGGCTGCATATATTTTTAGTTTGTTTCTCCCTGCTATGCTTGTTCTTAATATTATATAATAGATCAATAAATCGTTCTATTGATTTGTCATGATGTATTAGGTTAAGTAATTCTTGTGAGAAATCTTGTCGACTGTTATCAATTTCTTCTTGTCGAGCGAATTCTTGGAACATGTTTGATGCATCATTGTAAAACTATTTTTGCTTTATGGGATTAGGATAATAATATTTGTTTTCTTATTTTACTTATGCGTGGATTATCATTATTAGAATTTGTTCCTTGTCTAGTGACTACATGCAAATTCTTTGTAGTAATTATATCACATTTCTTGACACACGACAAGACATTAAAAATTTTCTTCTTATTTATTTTGTCAAGTATGGTGAGACAGTCCTCTAGTGAGTGATCTCCCACTCCACATCTAGTACAAAATTTCAGGTCGGTCCAATATTTATACGGACAGTAAGCGTATTGGTGGCCTTCCTTATAGCATGTGAAACACTGAATTGGTCAGTGTGGTATGTTGTCCCAATTTCCATTGAATCGGTTTCGACCTCCAAATCCTCCACGACAATTGTTGTAATCACTCAGATCACTAAGTTAACAAGAATACACATAAAGAATCATATAATCATAACGGAGACAAGAGACAAGGGTAGTAGGTTGAATAACAGCTTTATATTACACAAAACACATATGGGTTCATACAAACATCAAACCGAACCAAGTTCGTATCTGGCTCAACAACCTATTATATATGATTACAAAATAGTTATGAATAACTACTTGTCGATTCAGTCAACCAACATGACCTCTGGAGGCTGACCTAATCTCTAATTAGCCGGCTAACTAGTCTAGTCGGCTCACCGACTAGCTCCTCCAACACCATCCCGTATAAAACTATCCATAATCTTAAAACAATTTTCATATTACTATAAAAAACTAAACTACTATAGATTTTTACATATTGTCCTAACACCAATTGACAATTTTTTTTATAGACAAATAAGAAAAACTTAGGTGGTGTTACGACCACTATCCATGACTTGAGCTTCCGTTTTATTTCCTGTGTGCTCCTCTAAGCTTGAAATGTTCACAACAACATGAGCAAGTTGTTGAACAATAATTTATTTATTTCCCTTGCTTCTATCTTGGTCAGTGAGTATGGAATACTTTTCAATCAACAACTCCTTATGGAGGTTCAAGGTTACCATCATCCTGTCCACTTGTGCTCCATAAGCCCTAATATTTCCTTCAAATCATCCATGTGATGATCCAAACTAGAAAATTGTGCTCCCTAGACTCTCATATTTATTTCAATGTCATCCATGCGGTGGTCCAAACCAATTGTGTGCAAAGTGATGAGCCTCCACCACTCGCTTCAACTATGAATTCATCCAAAACAAATTGACTCTAATGTAATGAATGTTAGCTCTAACATCTTTGATTATTTCCAAGAGCTATAATTTAGCATCCCAATCCACCTCAGCCTTCATTATGGGTGCAAAATGGACTAAAGCTAAAAAAAATCAGAATCCCACACCTTCCAAAGCAATGAAAGGGAAGTCACCATGGTACCATGCCTATGGCCAAAGTTTACCACTTGATAGTCGTCCTCCACATGCTCGGTCGTATTGGAAACAAGGAACCACTAGGGAATGGTGTCATCTTCCTCTGACACCAAAATCACCATCCCCACATCGAAAAAAATATTGAGCTTCCCCCTCGTATATCATTGCTTGAATATCCCAATTCCATTATCAAATATTGAATGAGAAGATACATAAGACAAAAAACCTAGAAGCATCCCCGTGGTTGAGCTTCCCATGGAGTCCTCCACATGTAGGAGTAGGTAGTGCATAATCCTTGACGTTGGGGAATGAAACCATGGTTGCATACATTGAGTTGTGATGGGACCTTCTTACTTATGAACCGATCCATAAAAACTTGAACTGATAACCTTAAGGAGCCAACATGTTGATAGTTGGCCCCCATTTTTATCATGCCCCACTTGTTAGAAGAGCATCTTTACTCGCTAATTTGTTTGTTATTTTATTGTTTTCATGTCATACATGTAGGAGCTGAAAAACAAGAATTTGGAGGAGAAGCCCATTTATTTGCTTTTGTAGCCTTCTTGCGACTTTTCTGTGAGTTCCTTTATTTTCTTGGATTGAGAGATGATCAAGAGGGAATCCTCAATAACAACAATCTATTGAATTTCAGGAGAAACGAAATGCTTGAGTCCTAGATAAAGAGCATAACACTCTGTTTAATTACCGGTACCTTTCCCTATGCCACATGAAAAGGTTAGTACTATTCTTCCTCTAGGACCAAAAAGGATCCCCCCACAATTGCCTCCCTGTAAAGTCCCTTGATATTTTTTTTTCAGTCAAACGGATAACTTTTATTTTTATGAAAAAATAGAGGTCTGTTTTGGAAACTACCAATCAACCAATTACACTATCAAATAGAAATATTGTGAAAGGGACAGAAAATGTACAAATTCTTACAGAGAGGAAGAGAAGGTCTCATTTAGACAAATGACACCTTATAGAATCACAATTAAGGAATAGGGTGAAAATAACTGGATTCATCGTTGATGCTAAGAAACCCTTGAGGCATCAAGCATGCTTTATTAGCCAAGTCATCTGCGAGATTATTAAGATCCCGAAGGATGTGAAAAGAAATGACAGTTTCAAATTATTTCAGAACATTCAGAATTCTCTGCAGAGATTTATTCAAGGAAGAATTGTTGAAGTAGTCATATGAATTTAATGCTTTAATCCACATCTCAGAGTTGCCAAAAATTTGACTTGACTTGAATCCTTTCTCCTTAGAAATCTAACTTTCCATGAGAAGGTTGTAACTCTCAGCCTGATTATTTGACATGATTCTAAGACCCCAGCTAAAACTGAATTCGAACAATCTATCTAGAGAGAAAACCACACCCCCAGCACCTGAGATCCCTGGATTTCCCTTGGATGCGCCGTAAAAAAAAAATTGTCGTTGAAGAGGAGCTTATCCATAACGATTTGAATGCATCCAAATTTCCATGAAAATGCTAGGGAGGAGAGCTGACGGATTTGAGACAAATCGACTTTCTAAATCCTGGAGAGTTGAAGCCCAACCACAATGTAAACGCAGAAGGCAAGGGGGAGAACAACGTGGATCCTGCCGATTCAGCAATTAAAAATTTAATTTTAGAAGCCACGATCTGGGGATTTAGAGTCAAATTGTTGAAAATGCAATTGTTTCTGGAAATCCACAATTTCCAGAACGTAACCTTCATAATCAAGAACCAATATTTATGCCAGTTAGCTAATATTACAGTTTTTAGATGTTAGATTTTTATCATTTGAGCAATATGATCTTAGGATCTTATCTGAGACAATAACATGCACAGCAATCAATCACAAGAGACAATAGACACAAATATTTTCCTCAGGGAAACCATAAGGAGAAAACCCCGCAACTTCCTCAGAGATAGAATGAGCACCAATGGCAGTAGTAAAACCCAAATATAGAAAGATGATCTCCAACAGTTGTTCTCACTCTCACTTGTGTGATCTCCTCTTCTCTCACGTATGCGCTATAGCTGGGTGAGTGTGTGTAACAAATAGAGAGTCTCACTCTCTATCTATACTAGTTTCAACTTGACAATTACTTACCAAGTGTTGCTCAGGATCAAGCACCCTTGTAACCTAGGGTCTGGGGTTACCAACTTACTACTAACCTTGCAGACAGTCATCTTTAGAGAGAATGGAAAAGGAATAGGAAGAAATTCTTGACTTACCCAATCACCGATGGTTGATCCAAGCTTGATCTTCTCCTACTCTTCTTCTCTCTAAAGCTTCCAGGGATGCACCTCTTTCACCTGTAAAGAGCAAATTCTCCAAGTAACATTTCATGCATATATATATATAAGGTTAGATAAACAATATATCAAACATATAATCAAATGCATTCATTAACCACAATACATGAAATAGACTCAACACAAGGCTGGAAGAAGAATTCTCTTTATTAACAATTGGTGAATGAGATAAGAGTACAACCCAGATTCTGAGACAATGACTCCTCTGCAACCAAAGGAATCTAAGTTATGTTGCTCCAAGACTTCTGAAGGTATACCACCAGCATAACTTTGCTCTCCAATATTGATTGATTAATACCCACCCCGAGGCCTCTATTTATACTTTGGGAAATAGAGTGGTTTTGAAGGCTGGGGTGGTTGAAATAGTTGGGATAGTTAAGGATTAGGGCCCAACTAATCTCATATAATCACGTTTTATATTTTTTAAAGCCAAACTAAGATGTACGCAACTATTGATATAGGCAACCCACGTATGACACGCGAGTTGCTCAAAGGAAACCCGCATATGCTGTTGTACGTGGCTTGCAATGCAAATAGTCGCGTACAGTACGCGAGTTGCAATAAATATAGTCGCATACTCAACTCAACACTTAGAAAAATATATAGAAAGTTGGTTTAAGAGGTAAATGCATCCCAAGACATGCCCATCTATAGTGCTTTCGCAAACTTCATTCCTAATTTTTCCTTTTGTGTACCAACATAAAGAATGTCAGCACTCTGATAGAGAAGTGCCATTTGGGTTGATAACAGATGCCACCTAATGTGTGAGGTCAAAGAGAAGCGATGGCCAAAATACATTATAATCATTATCTTGGAGAACTAAGAGGTCCAATGGAGCAAAGGAAGTACCTGAAACAAATACATAGAAATGTCATATACAAAAATCATATCTGAGGATGCCATATTCAATATATTGGAACACTAGCTCCTTTACAATTTTTTAGTACATCATATGATACAGGTTCAAGACCAAGTATATTACAAAGGTGGATTGAAGCCACAATATACAATAATGATGAGTCTTCAAAGATCTGGAAACTGTGTAAGTGAACACAACATAATCTTGTACAACTTAGGTCATAGATATGAACCTAAGGTCTTCGTCAAAAATCCAAAAGAACCAGTACAATACAGGCCATGTGAATAGATGTGATGAAATCGAACATGGATAGGATTCAACATATTGTCAACTAATAGGTGAGAATTGACAATTGAAGCAAATGAATTCATCAATATTGAAAGTGAATCCTGAGGTACTATCATAAAAAACTCTAGGCCTTCATCGTCAGGAAGTGCTGATGAGAAACCATACTATGATGAGGAAGGCAATAGATCCTCCAACGGATCACAAGAGTGACTAGGAACTAGATAAAGGATGGTAGACACAAATAATATTAGATAGGACAATGATGGGATCAAGATAGAAATCAGATGCAGGGATAAATCCTTGAACAGCGAGCACAACACAAAGATGACCCAAGGCAGCTTTTAACTTTGCAGATAATACAACTAGACTTATCTGTCATGTAGGAGACATGATCAGATTCCCTAGGTATAACGGACAAGTGGAGGAGTAAGAAACTCGAAGTGATAGCTGAACTGAAAGTGAACACTGAGACATGAGTATCAGAAAGTACAGAGAGTGCTATGTTCAAGGATGGCATGCTGCCACCGACTGAGAATCAAAAGAAAACTTATTCCTTATATTTCCTATTAAATTTTAACGAGTCCAGGAAAGTCAACTCAAGTCTCTCTTCATTTTTTACAAGCTTGAAGAGGAGAGGGAATAATGCTTGATAATGTCACTGATTCGTGCATTTTATGAGCCCGAACTAGTACATGCTCACTTGGTGTTTTCATATTTAGAGAGTCTGAAAACTCCGAAGAAGACTCCAAGGGGGGTCCTTTTTCGTCCAATTTAGTCTCCTAAGGCCAGAAAAGTATAAAACATACCACAAAAGAACTCTCTTAACTTTCATACAAGAAAAGGTGAACCTTTTTCATACTTAGTCAGGGAGGTCTGAAAAAGGTTAAATTACTACCTACCCAACGCTCCTTCGAGAGCAGCATATAGCTTGAGTTTTACGAGTGTGAAGGAAAGCAAGATCACTCAGAAAGATCCATTTGAGTATGAGGAATGGGGATTACAACAATAAACTTGATGTTTTGTTCTTGGTGTTTAACGAGCATGACAAAGACATAAAGTACACTCGGGATCTTTTTTGTGCTTAGGTCCAGAGCACGAAAAAGAGAAAACTGAGCTCATACCGAGTGTTCCTTTTCCATAAATTTAGTCCCTCAGGTTCAGAAAAGTGATAAACCTATGCCTAAGAGTACTCTTCTCAATTCCATAGAAAAAAGAGTGATCCTTTCTCGTATTATTCCACATGGTCCAAGAAAGAGATAACCTACCACCAATGTGGATGCCAATTCACATATTCTTAACGAGCCTGAATGGAAAATTTTACTCGGCAATCAAGTCTATTTTGAGGAGTTAGACCTGGGCCTAAAGAAACTCCATAAGGGCGGGGAATCTTTAAAAAGAAAAGCTTGTAAAAAGATACCAAAATGAGGCTCAATTTGGCGTGAAAAATAGCTAAGGAGACTCCCCTGAGCCTATGACAAATGCGGCATGAGTATCACAATACAATAAGTGGGTTCTAATCTAGGATACTCATGTGAGGAAAGCCCTATCCACAGAAGAACAATGGCATAGACGAGGTACTAATGGTTAAAATACCATAGTCCGTGGTCAAAGTGGTAATTCTAGGGTTAAGATGGGTTAGGTATGAATGCAAAAATGCATGTGAATGACCGAAATCCTATCCTATATGAGCGAAAAACAACTTCAAACGACCTTAGACCTATTACATTGAAGAAAAAGACATGGTATTAGTTTGATTTTTATAAAAAATATGAACTATAGGTTAAAACCCACTTTTGAAATAATATTTCTATAAATAGTTCAAAATAGAAATCAAAAACTCACCATTTGACTTTTTACCCAAAATAGACAAGTTTTACTTCTGCCTTTAATTTCTCTTTGTGGACAACTCGGTGGAAAAATCTCAAAACCGCAAGTGCCAGGTAAATCTACTTCTGTGCTCTTTCATTTAATCCAAGAAAATTTCAATTTTTGGCTAAAATTTGATGTTTTCCATCATCCTCAAAGCAACTACATTGTGTATGCGGGTATGGTATATCAACAACCGTGTACACGCATTTTGTACACGAGTTGCTTGAAAGCAAGTCGTGTACAATACGCGACTTGTCCAAAGGACAGTTGCGTACACTGCACGAGGTATGAAAAAGCTATGTAGGGCCAAAAACAAAGTTTTTCTATGAATTTAATGTTTGATCATTGGCTTATTACCAGATTGAAACATGGTGTTGGAGTGGAGGGAGAGGGAGCATGAATACATGGACCAAGAAGCTCTACAGAATGCCCCCACAGTAAATGCTTTGCGGCAAAGTGGGTTGCTTATCTTATGTACCTCACCTATGCGATCTAATGTCCGATTACTAGAGTTTATGATAAACTATTGGGATCATGATCTTGGTATGTTTGACCTACAAGGTGATTTTCTAGAGATTACCTTCGAAGATATCTACTTTATCTCCGATTTGTCACAACGAGGAGCTCCGGTTAACTTGGAAGGTACCGGTAGAGGCGGTGACCTTCTAAGTGTGCAGAACTACATAGATACATAATGTGCGTCTGGTACTCAAAAGAGGGGTATTTGCATCCCTATTGTTCATATTCACAGCTTGCCATTACAGTTGTTGGCAAGTACTATAGTGAGGGTTGTAGGGTCATCATCACTTCACCTTGAAACTCGAAACCAAATGAGACTTGCAGTGGACTGTCTACAGGGAGCCCTATATGATTGGTGTTTGGGTGTAATCCCGATAATGAGGAAACAACTCTCTGACTGTAACAGAGGCCTACGGAAAAACTTCAGTTATTCTAGCATATTGGTGGCCTTTTTCTTTAAGAGGGTGCCCAATTTGAGTCCTACAATACCACTACCAGTTCGTTCTCCCCGACAGCCTAAGCTGAGTAGGTGGGGAGAAATCTTCCTCCGCCAGGGAGGCGGTGGATCGGTTCAAAGTGTATACAATGACAACTTCTACTTATGGTGGGAGCAATAGTTGCCAACACTAGAACAGTTTCCATATGTTAGAATAGATTTCCGAGGAAACACCGACCTTATCCTCCCTCCTAGAGGAGCATGGGGAGAGTCAAGTATTTTTGTTTTCAAGTTTTTAAATTTTTATGAATTTTAGTCATAGAGATATATACGTATGTATACGATTTTTTAATCCTATAAAATGATAAAATGCAGATATTGGACCAGTCCACCTTGCTTGGCATCCACGTATGTATGTGCGTCCTGTGGCAAGAGAAGACCATGGCTTGATTAGGGTTCTTGAGGGAAAGCTGGCCAGGCTTACCCAAAGAGTACCTACTTTGCGATTTGAGCATATCCCTGCCATTATGCATGAGCTAGTGGTTGGTATACCACCCGTCTGGATACGCCTTATGAGGCGGGTAGCTAGAGCAGTACATCTGTACATCGATGTTGTTGAGGCTGCTGCAGCTGAGGAAGCTGAAGAGGCCCAAGATCCGGGTGATGAGGATGATCAAGGGGACTAGGGTGGTCCAAATGACCAAGGTGGTTAAGCTTAGACCTAGGAGCATTTTATGGACTTCGAACTATGTTTTGTATATTTTTTGTATATTATACAGTTATGACTGGATCTGAGGATCAGAAACTCGACCTATCTATATGGACAGATATTACATATATATATATAGAGAGAGAGAGAGAGATGTATGTATGTATGTATGTATGTATGTATGTATATGTGTATGTATGTATATG